>VZRH01002772.1:0-11962 GCA_013397555.1 Urocynchramus pylzowi | reverse complement strand
TTGCAGCCATGGAAACAAGAGAACCATGCGCTACTGTGTCACAAAGAGGCAGCCCCACGCTGGGGTTTTGAAGGTTGTGGTTGACACGGCCACAGCGGCAGGAGACGCGTCTGGCTCTGCCTCTCTGTGCTGACCGCTGGCAATTGGAGTCACCTGACCTTGTTCTAAGGCTGNCTCTGCCTCTCTGTGCTGACCGCTGGCAATTGGAGTCACCTGACCTTGTTCTAAGGCTGGGTACCAAGCTCCTGTCGCTGTCTACAGTGAGAGTGTTCCCAAATTCAAACCCAGGTACTTCTACGAGGCAGAAGCACGGGTTTGAAGGATTTTACTGGAAAAGGAAAGACCACTGAGGGAAAAGGTGAGGATAGAAAGGAGCTGAAAGACTGAAGCCAAATGGAAAAAAATCTACTGAGATTTCAGGGAAAAACGGTCCATAGCGATCAATGCTGGCTCTGTGTCAGAGTAGGTGGCTGACAGCTACAGATGATTCTGCAAGGACGCCCATGGCATCACAATATTCTATCATTAGTTTACTCTGCTTTCACCTTTTTGACAGTGACCAAATCACTTATACAGTCAGGGCAGGGACTATGGCCACAGCGGACCACAAGTCGGACATGGTCATGAGATGCAAGTCCCGTTTCATTCTTTGCCATCAATGTTGGGTCTCAGTACAGATAAATTTCCCGTTCTTCCTCTGCTTGCTGATTGGGTCCAACCTTGAGGATGGTATTATGGTGCTATAGAAACACCAATAAGGCCTGCCTGCTTGCTGAGAGGTCTTTGTGGTTTGCAGAACTAGCAGTTACAGCTGTGTGGGTCTTTCCTGGGGATTCCCAGAGGGTCAGCCTCAAGAAGGAATCTTTTTTCCCCTCTTATCATTGGAGCCTTCCACCTTTCCCTTCAGATTTGCTAACTCAATACAGTTGAGAGGAATTAAATGCAGGCTGGTTCCATGAAGAAGAAAACCAAAGAAATTTTCTCAGTAATTAAAAAGTATTCCCCTCGAGTGCCACACCATTAGATGTGTTGATGATAAATGTGGGAGTTCACCTAACTCACTCCTTCCCTTGAGAGTATGGCTCAGTCTTACACAGAAATTAGATGGGAGCTGGGAAATGAGCTTCGTTCTCTGGTGGAAGGAAAGGTCTTGTGCCAGCACAGAGAGGCTGTGCACATTCCAAGGGAACAGTTGTGCCCTGCATGTGCCCCCTGCAATGAGCTGGGCTGCTCCCAATGCCCCGCGGAGCTGGAGGGCTGCTCAGCTATGGGGCTGGGAGAGGTGCAGGAGGGTGCATGTGCAGCTGAGCCATTCTTGGAGAGCACAGGGCTCTGGGCTCCCTGCTGTCCCAGAGCAGCCCAGAAGCCAAGCTGTTCCTGTGGTAGCAATGGGGAAGTGGGTCAGGTTTTCCCCTGCCCTGCCTCAAGTGTCTGCCAACAAGGAGCATGTTTCTCTGTGCAGCTATTTAGAATTTTCTAGGAAATGTGTCCCGTGAAATATGGAGCTTCAGATGCTTTAGGTTTGGATTGTGGCCTCTGTTACATTTTGTCTCTCCACTTTGCAGGCCTGATTGGCTACCGACTTGCCAAGAGATTTTCCCAGGCAAATCCCCCTATGCTCCTTCCCTCCAAGCCATTGCCTCCCATCCAGAAGAGGTCTCCTTCTATCACCCCAAGTCAGATATGCAGCTATGCTCCTTCCCTCCAAGCCATTGCCTCCCATCCAGAAGAGGTCTCCTTCTATCACCCCAAGTCAGATATGCAGCAGAGAGCAGGAGAATGGGAAAAATGGCTGTGGCTGTGATGAGGACAGAAGAAAAATACAGGTGCTGAGTTCACAGGGAGAAGGACATAAGGTAAGGAGAACAAGCTAAGTCCAGTGTGGTAAATTTTCAGTTTATGTGCTGTAGGAAGAGCTCAGAGACCTTTCCCTGAGAGGAAGTGACCCTTTCACCGAAGTGTGAACAGGTCCTGATTTGGCTCTTTAGTGGGGCCAGAAATGATGGGATATGAAAGATGGGTGTGCATCTGTCCCCGCTGCCTCCACCCCCCTTCCTGGCCATGGCATGGGGGCCCTGAAGGAACTTGGGCAGGCAGAGACCTTCCAGAGAGCAGCAGGGCAGGGAGCTCTGCTGAACTTCCTAAATGCCAGTGAGCCTGAGATGATGGATGTGTGGGAGTTGAAGAGCAGCGAGCATCCCGAGAGCTCAGCAGCACCTGGGCTCAAAGGCTGCTGGGGAACTGTAGGAGGAAAGGGCAACAGCAGAAGAAATGAGGGGCTTGAGAAAAGCAGGTTTTGACATCCTGCAGAATGGCTTTGTGGGGATTGGCTGGAGATCAGCACTGGCTGTCAGGTGCTTAAGGGACAGTGAGATAATAGTGATCTAAATCCACTCATACCATCCAAAATGCCAGAGGATGCAGTGGCACCTCAGAACATCTTAATATCAAACATGTGGATGCCAGCTGCGAATTCAGCCACACTTGCAGAGAAGTGAGCACAAGGGCAGAGGTGGCAAGTCTGGGACATGGTCTTTCCCTCACCTCCTTCCTTTCCATTCCTCATCCTGGGACAAGCTACACCATCAGTTTGACTTTTCCTGCCAGGTCCCAGCTGAGGGCATATCTAAATGTCTTGAGGCATGAATGGGGGCAAAGCTGGATGCTTGATCTGAGCACTGTGTTCTACTCTTTCCAGACCTCCTTGCTGTATTCCAGTGGTGGGGATATGAAGAAGGGGTCATTACGACTCCCTTTGATCCCTCCAATACAGAAGACAGGAAGTCCCCCAGTGGGCAGTGCTGCAGGGTCTCTCTGAAACTCTCCCCAGCTGGGTTTCCAGGAGACCCAGGAGATGAGGTAAGCCAAGGTGTCTGCTGCTCCTGTGTTCTGTTCACCTTGCTCTTCCCATCTCCTGAGGTTATTTTGCACAGTCAGCTGTCCTATGTATTTTGCGCTAACCTCTGTGTAGTCACCATTTTGCCCATCTATGATGATCCAGCACAATCTCAATCCCAACACCAATGCCCCAAGGGCAGAGGAGGTGGTGGGGAAGAGGAAGCAGGGCTTAAAATCTCCTCAAGATGAATTCTTTGCTGGACTTGGCTATTGATTCCCTCTGTACTGTTTTTGGTGTCATTTCAGAATTGTATTGCATGGGACTGGATCCTGCAGATCTTTGAATGCTTTGATCCATGACTTCTTCACCCACAAGAATATGTTTGGGCAAATATTAGCGACTTGAAAGGCATCAGTAAATTCCAGTCCTGCTTCTTTTCCTTTTAACATGGTGTGGAATTGTTCATGTTCCAGCACTTCCTTTCTTTTCATGAGAAATAAAAACAACCAACAAATCCGAACCCAGAACTGAGTGGGAGTGGCAAAAACAATGACCATGAAAAATAGCTTTGGAAAACATTTCCTTCCAAGGTGTAATTGACAAATTCTAGAGACTATGATGGGTTACAAACTCTTCAGAAGCAATTGGGTCCCAAAGTAAATATCTGCAATAACTGCTGTGTTCCAGTACTCCACTGTGAAATCAGATCCCAGATAAATTTTGGGGTATAGATGTATAATCCTATTGATGTTTAATATTTTGATCTGGGCTTAAAATCAAACAGGGCAAGCTGCTAGAGAAGAGGCATAGGACTGTCCCTGATGGAAAGATATTGGCTTGGATATGTGGGAGAAAATGTAGCTGTCAAGCTTGTCCTAGTAATAACAGTAAAGAAGGAGTCACAGAAGGATCATTCCAATTGAAAATCTTCAGTAGGGCATTTAAAGTGTGATCTGAATATCCTTCCCTAGCAGATGAGTTGGAAAAAGCCTCTTTGTCCTGGAAAGAGCCAGGAGGTGTAATGTCATTCTCAGGAGACAGCAGTGCTATGAGCACATGTAGCTCGAGGCTGTCACCAGTGTAAAGCACGGGCAGGCAAAGTCAAGCTTCGGCAGCAGTACAAAAGTAGCTGCCCTCCATACAGACTCGTTTCTCAGCTCAGCAGCTCTCGCTGCTTCAGAGAGGCTATAGGGGCCACTTGGCTCCAAAAGGAGAGACAGCAGAATGGGGGACTTCTGATGCAAGTTGAAGAATGACTGCTGTGTTTCAGCCAGAGACTGGCCAGCTCTGTGTGACTCCAGAAACAGAAAGCCTAAGGACAATTAATCAGCTTTGCATCTTGCTGGGTTTGTGTGTTGCATTTCCCCCTTCATCAGAGTGACCATGCTAAGATGGATTGCCTCCTTTCATGGTACGCCCATTCCCTCCTTTTTCTTTCTACCTCCTCATATGTTCGTTTGTCGTCCACTTTCTCCAGGCCAAGATCCAGCAGCAGAAGCAAAGAGAACTCTGAAAATCAGGTAGGTAGAGGGCACGTCTATCCTAAAATGACCATTGGAATCTTGCTTCAGAGGTGACATTTGGAAAGCTTGGTTAAAACCCATTTTTTTAAAAAATTTATTTAAATTCATTTAAATTCCTTGACAAGCCCAGTGGACTCTCCCAGAGCACAGACACTGAGAGTGTTCTCTGGTGATGCAGTGAAAAGTCCTCCAGTGTGAAGCTGGATTGGCAAGAGCTGGAGTGGTGCCTTGGGGCCCTGGAAATTCAGGGCAGGAAAAGGAAATACTCCTCTCTGTCCTGCATATGCCTTCTATCTCCCAGCAGCCTTTCTAGTGTCACAATTATTAGGCAAAAAGTAGTCATTTAGCATGAAATGAGAAATGTTCCCACTCATTCCTCCTGCTTTTGAAGGAGAAAACCTTTCCTTGGGACAGTTTCTGAGCTGAACCCTTTGAGAGCTGAAAGAGATTCATGGACATTGCCTGGTTTTGCCTTAGCAGAAAAAGGGAAACCTCCTATGACAGAAACTCCTTTTGAATTCTCCAGTGAAGGAGAAGGAAACTTCCAAATGGATGCAGCCTATGCAGGGTGTGAGTTTGTCATCCTCTGACAGCACACGCCCAAAGCCACCTATGACATGTTCACAATGACAAATCTCTTCCCCGGCTCTCTCTGCCTGTGTCAGTGTTGCAGGCTGAGGCTGGGGGAGGAGATGCCTTCTGCCTTGTGCTTTGTCACCTGANAGAAGACAGGAAGTCCCCCAGTGGGCAGTGCTGCAGGGTCTCTCTGAAACTCTCCCCAGCTGGGTTTCCAGGAGACCCAGGAGATGAGGTAAGCCAAGGTGTCTGCTGCTCCTGTGTTCTGTTCACCTTGCTCTTCCCATCTCCTGAGGTTATTTTGCACAGTCAGCTGTCCTATGTATTTTGCGCTAACCTCTGTGTAGTCACCATTTTGCCCATCTATGATGATCCAGCACAATCTCAATCCCAACACCAATGCCCCAAGGGCAGAGGAGGTGGTGGGGAAGAGGAAGCAGGGCTTAAAATCTCCTCAAGATGAATTCTTTGCTGGACTTGGCTATTGATTCCCTCTGTACTGTTTTTGGTGTCATTTCAGAATTGTATTGCATGGGACTGGATCCTGCAGATCTTTGAATGCTTTGATCCATGACTTCTTCACCCACAAGAATATGTTTGGGCAAATATTAGCGACTTGAAAGGCATCAGTAAATTCCAGTCCTGCTTCTTTTCCTTTTAACATGGTGTGGAATTGTTCATGTTCCAGCACTTCCTTTCTTTTCATGAGAAATAAAAACAACCAACAAATCCGAACCCAGAACTGAGTGGGAGTGGCAAAAACAATGACCATGAAAAATAGCTTTGGAAAACATTTCCTTCCAAGGTGTAATTGACAAATTCTAGAGACTATGATGGGTTACAAACTCTTCAGAAGCAATTGGGTCCCAAAGTAAATATCTGCAATAACTGCTGTGTTCCAGTACTCCACTGTGAAATCAGATCCCAGATAAATTTTGGGGTATAGATGTATAATCCTATTGATGTTTAATATTTTGATCTGGGCTTAAAATCAAACAGGGCAAGCTGCTAGAGAAGAGGCATAGGACTGTCCCTGATGGAAAGATATTGGCTTGGATATGTGGGAGAAAATGTAGCTGTCAAGCTTGTCCTAGTAATAACAGTAAAGAAGGAGTCACAGAAGGATCATTCCAATTGAAAATCTTCAGTAGGGCATTTAAAGTGTGATCTGAATATCCTTCCCTAGCAGATGAGTTGGAAAAAGCCTCTTTGTCCTGGAAAGAGCCAGGAGGTGTAATGTCATTCTCAGGAGACAGCAGTGCTATGAGCACATGTAGCTCGAGGCTGTCACCAGTGTAAAGCACGGGCAGGCAAAGTCAAGCTTCGGCAGCAGTACAAAAGTAGCTGCCCTCCATACAGACTCGTTTCTCAGCTCAGCAGCTCTCGCTGCTTCAGAGAGGCTATAGGGGCCACTTGGCTCCAAAAGGAGAGACAGCAGAATGGGGGACTTCTGATGCAAGTTGAAGAATGACTGCTGTGTTTCAGCCAGAGACTGGCCAGCTCTGTGTGACTCCAGAAACAGAAAGCCTAAGGACAATTAATCAGCTTTGCATCTTGCTGGGTTTGTGTGTTGCATTTCCCCCTTCATCAGAGTGACCATGCTAAGATGGATTGCCTCCTTTCATGGTACGCCCATTCCCTCCTTTTTCTTTCTACCTCCTCATATGTTCGTTTGTCGTCCACTTTCTCCAGGCCAAGATCCAGCAGCAGAAGCAAAGAGAACTCTGAAAATCAGGTAGGTAGAGGGCACGTCTATCCTAAAATGACCATTGGAATCTTGCTTCAGAGGTGACATTTGGAAAGCTTGGTTAAAACCCATTTTTTTAAAAAATTTATTTAAATTCATTTAAATTCCTTGACAAGCCCAGTGGACTCTCCCAGAGCACAGACACTGAGAGTGTTCTCTGGTGATGCAGTGAAAAGTCCTCCAGTGTGAAGCTGGATTGGCAAGAGCTGGAGTGGTGCCTTGGGGCCCTGGAAATTCAGGGCAGGAAAAGGAAATACTCCTCTCTGTCCTGCATATGCCTTCTATCTCCCAGCAGCCTTTCTAGTGTCACAATTATTAGGCAAAAAGTAGTCATTTAGCATGAAATGAGAAATGTTCCCACTCATTCCTCCTGCTTTTGAAGGAGAAAACCTTTCCTTGGGACAGTTTCTGAGCTGAACCCTTTGAGAGCTGAAAGAGATTCATGGACATTGCCTGGTTTTGCCTTAGCAGAAAAAGGGAAACCTCCTATGACAGAAACTCCTTTTGAATTCTCCAGTGAAGGAGAAGGAAACTTCCAAATGGATGCAGCCTATGCAGGGTGTGAGTTTGTCATCCTCTGACAGCACACGCCCAAAGCCACCTATGACATGTTCACAATGACAAATCTCTTCCCCGGCTCTCTCTGCCTGTGTCAGTGTTGCAGGCTGAGGCTGGGGGAGGAGATGCCTTCTGCCTTGTGCTTTGTCACCTGATCCCCGTCAAGCGGAATTGTGCCTGACAAAATGTGGTCTCTGGTGCATCTGGGTCAGCCAATGCTTTCAAGTTGAAAGCCCCAATGACACTGTTGTTGTTCCTTTGCCATCTCTGGGCGTGTAATTATAAGAGAGATGAGACTTGAAGTAATTCTGCTGGTGCAGAAAAAGAGATCAGATCTGCAGGTCCCTTTGCTGTCGGTTATTTCTGCCAAATCCTGGGTTTGGCCCCTTTGGAATGACTTTTTAATTGCTGATATGCAGGTTGGAGTAGTCTTGTGCTTAATGCAGCTAGGGAGTAGTATTGCTAAGTAAGTAAGGTGACATTTTTGCTGGATTAATTCTGGACTAGAAATTATCTATCTCATTAAACCTTACCTGTCTCACTTTTATTACCGACCTGGATATTCTACGGGGTGAAAGAATCCAGATTCAAACACTTATCCTGCTTTGCTGCCATATGACTTTATCCTCTGTGAAGCCATGTAAAGAATTAGTTCTCTTAATTCTAACAGCTCTTTTGGAGAGTATTTCAGAACGATCTGCCCTCTGATATTTTCATTGAGAAAATTTTGAATTGACAGTATTAGCCAAGATCAGAAATGTTTTGAGGCAGGTCATGTTTGTGTTGGGTTTGGGTGTCTCTGCTAAAAAGAAAGCAGGGAATCAAGCCCTGGAACAGGTAAGTAGAGCAAAAGTGGAACTTCTGGATGACCACTTTGTTCCCTACAAATACAGTCTCACAGAATACTGGGCACATCTAATGGAGAAAGCAAAGCTTCTTTTACATCTAACACATGTTGCCATTGTTTGTGTCCAGCACTTCCTTTGTTGTAAAGAGTAATATAAAAATCCCAAAAGTGCAAAACCTGACTGAGAACTGAGTGAGACCTAAAGAAACAAAGGCCTTGAAAACTACTTTTGAAAACAATTACTTCTTAGACAGAGTCAGATTCTAGAGAGCACTGTGAATTTCCAGCTGTTTGGAATGGAAGGGATCCTGTAGTAGTGGGGAAGCAACGGGCAACTCATAAAGTAGTAGAACCCTTCTCTCTTGGCGTGCCAGCTCCATACTATTCAGAGAAATTAAACTGATGCTAGTTTTATGAAAAATAGAAAATCAACCAATCCTTTCAGTAACTAAAATACCCTTTGAATTCCTACCCATTAGATGGGTTGATTGTAAAGGTGTGAGTTCAGTTAACTCACTTCTTTTCCTATACCTGAATTACAGCTTCTTCTGAGCCAACAAAATCCCAGAGGAAGAAGGGAAAGAGTTCTTGGTCAGATAGGACCTGGGATGCCTCTGTTCCCAAGGAAACTGGCTGAGCTGTTCGGCCTGCAGAGCCATGTGCTGAACCCCGGCCTTGGGAATGGAGGTCTGCTCCCGGCCGGCTCAGGGGGCCTTGGCCCAGGAGCCCTGGCAGAGGCCACAGAGCGGTGCTGGCCCCAGGGTCACTGCCACAGAGGACAAGGTGAAGCCATGCTCAGCCTCACCAAAAGGTAAGGTGCGAGCTGGGCCGTTCTCTGACAGGAGAAAGGGTCTTGTGCCAGCACAGAGAGGCTGTGCACATTCCCAGGAAATAGTTGTGCCCTGTATGTGTCCCCTGCAATGAGCTGGGCTCCCAGTGCCCCGTGGAGCTGGAGGGCTGCTCAGCTGTGGGGCTGGGAGAGAAGCAGGAGGGTGAATGTGCAGCTGAGCCATTCCTGGAGAGCACAGGGCTCTGGGCTCCCTGCTGTCCCAGGGCAGCCCAGAAGCCAGGCTGTTCCTGTGGTAGCTCTGTGGAAGTGGGTCAGGGTTTTCCCCTGGCCTGCCTCAAGTGGCTGCCGGCAGGAATATGATTCCTTGTGCAGCTGTTCAGAAGTTTCCAGGAAATGTGTCCCATGAAATATGGAGCTTCAGATGTTTTAGATTGCCTCATGGCCTCTGTTACCTTTTGTGTGTCCATTTTGCTGGCCTGACTGACTGCAGTAGTTCCTAGGAGTTTACCCTGGGATCTGTAGTTTTCCTGCCATCTTCCCAAATGCTTTTACCTTCTGAGGCCTTGCCTTCCATCCAGAATTGCTTTCCTTCCTCAAAGTCCATATCTAACTCTCCTTTTTTATTATTAAGCAAACCATTCATCAGGGGCAAAAAATCCTGATTTAAGACATTGCTTTTTTTCTACTGTGCTGACACTTGATTTTATCCTCTGTGAAGCTGCTGTATAGAATGATTAGTTCTCTGAATTTTAACAGCTCTGCTGGAGAGTATTTCAGAATGAGCTCCATTGTTCTACATGCAATTAGAAAATCAGCCTTTAGTCAGGCTGGCCTATAAGTGGCCTAATCTCATACAGTTTAGAATGAAAATCCTTGGGAAAATTGAATTATCTAGTGTCAAGTATACAGTTCACATTTGGGTAACACTCCTGCAATGCTAAGCTTTTCTTTGAATGTCCTCTAAAATATACCAATCAAGAGAAGAAAATGTTGTTCTAAATGCATACAGGTATTAGAACTCGGGACTTCTTTTAGGAACCGGAAAGATGTTTACTAAAATCAGCATGACTAAGGGCAGATAAGAATCTCTGTCAAGAGCAATCTCCATCTCTGCCCTTCTTTATCAGACACAGAGGCTCTCCAACATCCAGGGACTGAGGCCTTTGTCATGCAGCAGGTGTCAGTCTGCTGGCCAACAGTGTAATGTCTGCTGCCAGCAGCTCATCCCTTGGGAGTGGGTCTAGGCGTATTTACCTTGTTGTTCTCAATCCCAATCTCTGTGTTTAATAAGAGCTCTGCAATCTGAACCTGTATTGCCTGTTGGCCAGTATTGTGGTTTTGGGGTCTTGAAGTCTGCCCAAGATTTACATGAACCTTTGCTTCCATTACCAGGCCTCCCACTGAGCCAGGCCAAGGAGACGGATCATCCCAGCAGTCCTGGTCTTACCAGTGACAAAGAGCTGAGGGACGGCTTTGGAAAGGTAAGGGATAAGGACAGGGATGAGCAGACTTCTTTTCCAGTGGCTGTTTAGTGCTTGGCCCAAAATGTCACTGAAAATCATAATCTTCCCCTCCTGGGGCATGGGGATGGGGATTCTCTTGGGAATATATTTGACAGCTACAGAGCAATTGCTTGGCTATTTCCAGTGGTGTCAAAGTCACTGGTTTGGAGATGGTTCTAAGGTCATGCCAGAAGCATTCTTTATGTGCAAAGACTGTTTTAGAAAAGTTTTGAATGACAGAGAAAGATACAGATCAGTGAATGTGAGTAAAGTGCATCCTCAGAAGCAGAGAAGCAAAGATTCTAATCTTGGTGTAAGCAAGGCTGCAAAATAAAATGGGAGAGTTTGACTTTTCCTGGTTCTTGGTGGCTGTATCTCACAGCCCTCTCATTCTCAATTTTTCTTCTCATTACCATCAGTGTTTCGGCAGTTTGTTTTCACAAGACTCCTCCTTTTGGTCTTGTGGTCTCAGAGACCAAGTCCTTCAGAGTCCTTCAGAGCTGAGTCCTTCAGAAGCCAGGAAGTGAGAAACAGCTGCAATTCCTGGCCATGAGTGTTAAGCAACAGCTAATTACTCCTCCTTGCTGTGTATTGCACATGGTTTTTATTCTTCTGCCATGGCTTATAGGAACTGAACTGCCTGCTCATTGTCATATGAGCTCTTCATCTCCCTTGGAACACTCCTATGACTTTCATGCTTCAAGCAGGGCTTCCTGACATAGCCTGCAGTTGCAGCAGTAGAATGTTGTGGCAATGAAGTGTTCCACCTCACTGTGTGTAATTGCCAAGGTGAGGACAGGAGATGTTCCTCTGAAACTACTGGAATGTATATGGAGCTGCATTGAAGCCTATGGCCCTCTATGGACTCTGATGATGAGATGCTGTGTCTGGTTTGTGTGTCCCTGCTTACAATCTCTGATGTATTTCCATTGCAACTAGATCCGTGCTTCATTGTGGAAGTTGGCTCAAGAGAACTTAGAGCCGAAGGACATAGAGCATTTGGTGGAAAAGACAAAGAAAAGGAGACAAAATAAAATATTCTTGCAGCTTTNTGGAGCTGCATTGAAGCCTATGGCCCTCTATGGACTCTGATGATGAGATGCTGTGTCTGGTTTGTGTGTCCCTGCTTACAATCTCTGATGTATTTCCATTGCAACTAGATCCGTGCTTCATTGTGGAAGTTGGCTCAAGAGAACTTAGAGCCGAAGGACATAGAGCATTTGGTGGAAAAGACAAAGAAAAGGAGACAAAATAAAATATTCTTGCAGCTTTTTCCTGAGACAGTTGAGCCCAGGGATGCAGCTGAAGCAAGTCAGTGGTGGCTACATTTGTGGTCATTTTTGACCACTTGCTTGCCCTTTGCACATTGTTGCAATCAGACTGGGGGGCTGTTCTGCTTGCATCTGCGTGGAAGCTTGCATAGGATTTATTTCTTTTTCCCAAAGGAAAATACAGAGGCATGAAGTGTCTTGCCCATGGTCTCACTGAGTCAGTAACAGAATACGAGCTTTCCACCTTCACCTCTAAAGTCCTCCAGAGTAGAAAATTCTGTCTTGTAAAGTACACTGGGGCTTCAGACT
>VZRH01002764.1:1705-14320 GCA_013397555.1 Urocynchramus pylzowi | reverse complement strand
AAAGGGGAGGGTTGGGGTCTGGGGAGGGCAGAGCTATGCGAAATAAGGAATTCCCAAGATTTCCTGTTTTTTCTAATTAAAAAACCTAAAAAATAGGATGCTCCCATTGTGGATTCCAAAGGGAAATCCACAGGGAAAGAGAAGGATGAAATGGGAATTCAGGGGAATGGGAGGATGAGGGAGGGAAAGGGGAGGGTTGGGGTCTGGGTGGGGGCAGAGGTATGGGAAATCAGGAATCCCCAAGTTTTTATGGCTAAATTGTTTAAAAAAATCCCAAAATATTGGGTGTTCCCACTGTGAATTCCAGAGGGAAATCCATGGGCAAACACAGGCATAAAATGGGAATTGACAGGGTTCTCCAGGGAATGTGGGGGAAAAAAAGGACGGAAAAGGGAGAGTTGGGGTTTGTGGGATTCAGGGAGGAATCCCACAGACCTATGGAAAATCAGAAATTCCCAAGTTTTCCTGATTTTTTTAATTTAAAAATTTGAAAAAATTGGTGTTCGCATTGTGGATTCCAAAGGGAAATCCATAGGGGAAAGAGAAGGATGAAATGGGAATCCATCGAGTCCTCCATGGGAATGGGGAAAAGAGGGAGGGAAAGGAGAGAGCTGGGATTTGGGGGGTTCAGGGAGGGGGAAATCTATGGGACATGGGGAATTCCCAAGTTTTCCTGATTTTTTAGATTTAAAAATGAAAGCGTCCGTCCCTGAGGAATTGCCACGCTCTGAGCACGGATCTGAACACAGATTTGGGAATGGAATCCAGGCATGGATCCCAAAATGGATCCCAACTTGGATTCAGGAATGGATCCCGACATGGATCCCAACATGGATTTGGGAATGGATCCTGACTTGGATTCAGAAATGGATTCCGACATGAATCCCAAAATGGATTTGGGAATGGATCCGGGCATGGATCCTAAAATGGATCCCAACATGGATTCAGGAATGGATCCCAACATGGATCCCAACATGGATTTGGGAATGGATCCGGGCACAGATCTGGACAGGGATTCGGGAATGGATCCCGATGTGGATCCTCCTAAAACCAGGACAAAGTCCCAGCCCCAGTCCAGGCCCTGGGAACATTCCCGGCTTTCCTCCAAGGATTCTCTTTGGATTTCTCCCAGGATCCTGGTTGTCTTCCCGATTACTCCTTCCACACCATTCCAGCAGCATTCCCATTCCCACAGAGTGGAAAATCCCACAGGATTCTCCTGGGTTTCTGTGGGTTGGCGGGAGAAGGGATCAGAGCACCAGGATTGGGAATATCCACAGGAATTCCCACCTGGAGCTCCCAAATCCCACCTCAGGCCAGGTTGGACGTCACCATTCCCATCATTCCCGACCACAATCCTGGGAAGGAGTTGGGATTTTCGGATATCCAGGGAAAAGCAATCCTGGAGGAGAGGAGGAATTTTTTTCCACCCTCCAAAGTCCAACTGGGACCAGTTTGTGGAGCCAGCTGGGGGAAAAAAGCAGGAATTTTGGGGCTTAGATCATCTCCTGAGGAAAATTCCGGCCATGCCATTCCCAGAGTTTAATTGCTGGGAGAAGCAGCTTCCAACAAAAAAAAAATGGGATAAGGGTGGGAGGGAGGATCCAGGAAGCACCTGGAGTTCCTGGAGCCAGAAAAACAAAGGAATTGGGATTTTCCGGTGAATCAGGGGCTGATCCATTGGGAAGGGCGCTGGATGATGTGTCATCCCACAAAACCCAATCCCAAAATCCCCTCTGGTGATTCATGGCTCAAAATTCCATCCAAAAATCCCATAATTCCGACAGCACCGACAGCCCCGGCCATCCCAATATTCCCAAAGTGCCCAAAACCTTGGAATGTTTCCAGGGAATCCGCTCCCCTCACCCCACCCTGGGCTTCCCATGGGCACTGTCAGGAATTCCAAGGAAACACCACAACTCCCTGGAAAAGCCGTTCCAGTCTGTCCCTGGCAGCTCCTGATCCAAAGGATTGAGGCTGGAATTTTCCCTTGGGAAGCAGCAGCAGCGTGGCCCTTGCCTCACTTTTCCAGGATTTTTCCAGGATTTTTCCCGATCCCTCAGGAATTCCAGGATCTGCTGGATCTTTGCCCTGGCGTCTCCTTCTTCCCAAATTTCCTTCCCAAATTTTGAACGCCTTAACCTTGGAATGTTCTCCCACCTTTCCTCAGCGCTTTCCCAAAAACACCCACAACTCATCCTCAGGAATTTTTCCCATTCCAAGCTCCTTCCCTTCCCCCTGGAGTTGCTCCAGCCCTTCCAGAAACTCTTGGAATTCAGCTCCAGGAGTTCCGGGAGCCTCTGGAAGTGGCCGCTCCGGAACTTTAAAATCAATCCAAACAAATCCTGGAATTTCTCAGAATTCCCGTCCTTTATATCCAATCCTAGTCAAGACTTTAAACCTGTTTGGCCGCCACATTCCCAGGAAAACCCAACTGTTAAACTTCCCCAGGAATTCTTTCCCAGATTTCTGTTTTCCATGGAAAATCCTGGATCCGTTCATTGCTCTTTAGGTCTCAAATGCGGCTCCTTCCCAAAAATCCCTTTTCCCTATGGAATCACCACTTGGAATGCCATCATTCCTCCCTCCTCATCCTCTCCATCCCTCCTCCAATCCTGGTGGGAATTCCAGGTGGGAATTCCCGCAGGAATTCCTTGGAAGCTCCAGCACTCACCAGCTGCTCCATCCCGGAGCGAAAATTCCCAACTTTTCCCACTGCTGGCTCCATCTTTTCCTTGTCCTCCCTCCGTGTCCCCGCGGATGCTCCGAGGGGACAAAATCCCATGGAAAGGGTATCCCTGTTTTCCATGGATGGGGTATCCCTGTTTTCCATGGATCCTCTGGAAGCAGACACTCCAGAGCTTTCAATCCCAAGCCAAAGAAATCCCGGGAATGTTGATAAATTCATCCAACCACTCCCCTCCGGATCAATCCTGCCAGGATTGGTCCAACGCTTCCAGGGGCCGTTCCCAGGAAATTCCAGCCTCCAGCTCCACGCTCAGATTCCCAGAAAAAAAATCCGGAATTCCGAGCTGGGAAATGAAGGGAATAAAGGGGGGATTTTCCCTCCTATCTGTGTTTTATCCAGTTAAAATCGGGATTTTCCTTCCACTAATTCCGAGCTTGAATTTGAATCCTGCACATTCCTATGGAATTTTCTCTCCTGCTTCCCACAAAAAACAAGGATCTGATTATTTAGGATGCGACAGCACCAAAAAAAATGTNTTCCTATGGAATTTTCTCTCCTGCATCCCACAAAAAAAAAGAAGGATCTGATTATTTAGGATGCGACAGCACCAAAAAAAATGTTGGGAAAACTCCAAACTGGCTGAGAAAAAAACAAGGATTTGATAAATCTGTGCAAAAAAATGTGGGAAAATGGGATTGAAAATTCCAACTTTTTGCTGGAAAAATGGGAATTAACCATCAGAAAACTGAATAATAAATGATAGGATTTTGTTTAATGCAAAAATCAAATCGGGATTTGAATCCGACAAAATTCCAAAGGGGATTTAATGGAAAGGGAGGAATTGGGCAGAAATAGTAATTAATAAAGGATTAATAAATAAATTATTACTCAATTAATAATTATTTATTCATTGCTATTTAATAGAAGTGGGCTTGGATAATTCCTCATTTTTGAATTTTTAGGGAATTTTTATCCAGTTTTGGGTGGGATTCGGATGAGCTTGGATCATCCCTGTTTCAATCTGAGGCTCTTTAAGGACTTTTCCCACTCAAATTTTCCCAAATTCCCAATAAAACCTCCCAGAAATCGTTTTCCAGGGGAAAAAAAATCCATCATTCCCAAGGACGAGCTCGTTCCTTCTCCTGCTCCCTGCTCCAGGCTTCCCTCATTCCGTAAAAAAAACCAGGATAAAAAAAAAAAAAAGCCGGAATTTCCATCGATCCCCGATGGGAGGAGGGGGGAGGATTTGATTGGTTAATTAATCAACCATAATTAATTAATTAATCAATGACCCGTGAATGTCGGGATAATTGAAGATCCAGGAGAAAAGCGGCTCCGGAATGTTTGATTCCAACTGGGATCATCTGGAAAAATGAGTTTTAACAGCGCAGCTGAAGGAATTTTTCCATGGAAAGGCAAAATTCCTGGAGTGTGGAAATAGATGAGGTTTAATTAATCCCTTTTTTGGGGCAGTTTGAATTAATTAATTAAAATTTTCATGGAGATCACCGTGGAAAAAGCTGGAAAAGGGATAATAAAAAATGTGGGAAGGAGGTGGTACAGGATCCGGGATTAAACAAAGAAATAAAAAATTTGGGGGAATCCACTAAAAAAAGATGGAATTTGAAATAAGCAGGATGTGAAATCCCAGAGCAGATGCCACAGGGAATTATCCCATAAAATATTCCCCGGAAATCAGAGGAGAATCAGCAAAAATTCCTCGGGTTTTGTCAAAATTCCCACAAATTCCAATGCGGCAGAGGAGGGAAAACTCGGCCTCGGAATGGCTTCCATGAGGCAGCAAATTCCAAATGGATTTCCCGGGAACAGCAGGGGGTGGGGGAGGAAAAGGAGGAAAAAGTGGAGGAAAATCCAAGGAAAAGGGGAATGAGGTGGATCCAACTCCAGCTCAGCTTCCCTTGGGGGCAGTGATCCTGGCATTAATCCCATAAAAAAGTGGGAGAAACTCCAGAGATTCCAGCAGCCATGGTGCTCTTGGAGAATCCCGGAATTCTGGGATCAGTGAGGCTGGGAAAGAATTCCAAGGTCACCGAGTCCAAACTGGGCCCGATCCCAGCCCTGAGTGGAATTCTGGGAATTCCTTGGCCACCCCCAGGGCTGGCAACTCCAAAGCTCCCTGGGCAGCCCCTGCCAAGGCCTGACCCCCTTCCCATGGAAAACGATCCCAAATCCCGGAGCTGAGCCTGCCCCGGCCCGGGCCGAGGCCGCTCCCTCTTTTCCCGGGGCTCATTCCCTGGAGCAGATCCCGATCCCCGCTGGCTCCTGGCAGGAGCTGGGCAGAGCCAGAAGGACATTCCCGATCCCTGCCCCGCTCCCAGCAGAGCTGCCCTGGCCCCGAGCCCGGGGCACATCCCACTTTGCCCGGGCTCTCCCTGCACGGATCCCTGGCAGCCCCTGCCCGGCCCGGGGGGGCTCGGGGACCCTTCCCGAGGCGCTGCCGGCATTCCATGCCCAGGGATCCCACAATTCCCCCATCCTGGCGGGGCCTGCCTGGCAAGGACCTCCCAGCCCATCCCGAGGATCCCCCGGGATCCAGGAGATCCCACGGGCACGGCCCAGGAAGTTTTCCAAGCGTTTCCATTCCCAGGATCTGTGAATTCCACCCCGGGCTGATCCCAAACCTTCAGATCCCGGAATGGATCCCGAGGATCCACCCGGACCCACCAAAACTCCAAAAACCGGGAGAAATTCCCGCTGGGACAATCCAGCCTGAGGAAAATCCATCCACTCAATCCTTCCCGCCCTCCTTATCCCAAGTTTTCCCTCTTCCGTCTCACTTCCAGCCCAGTCCTTCCCACGGAGCCGCGGGGTCTCCTCATTCCCAAATCCCCAAATCCCCAAATCCCGGCCCCTCTCCCCCTTCCCACCCGACCGTCGGCCCCCGGAGCAGCAGCTGCGGCGGCTGCAGCTGAGATTCCACAAAATAAAGGAATTTCCCTTTGGAAGAGGAAAAGCCAAAGCCGGGAAACCCCGGATCCGCGAGCGCCCGGCACGGCCTGATGGAAAGCTGGGAAGCAAAGGCAAATCCCACGGGAATGAGGGAGCCCCGGGGCAGCCCAGGCTTCCAGAAGCTTCCCTGAGAATCCCGGGATCAGCCAGAGCCCGTCCCGAAGGAGCCCCGGAGCCGCCTCTGCTCCGGGCTGAGCCCAAATCCCAAATCCCAAACCCCTACGGAGTTTTCCAGCCCAAATCTCAAACTCCTCCAGAGTTTCCCACCCCAAATCCCAAACCCCTCTGGAGTTTCCCAGCCCAAATCCCAAACCTCTCTGGAATTTCCCAGCCCAAATCCCAAACCCCTATAGAGTTTTCCCAAATCCTTCTGGAGTTTTCCAGCCCCTTCCCAAACCTCTCCAGTGTTTTCCAGCCCCTTCCCAGCTCCATTCCCTTCCCTTCTCCATCCCCTCCTTATTCCCAGGATCCAGAACTTCCCCATGGAATGTGCAAAACTTTCTCCTGTTGCTTCTTTCCCGCTCTGGATCCCGGGCATTCCTTAATTCCCTCATGAATTCCAACCCCTTTTCCATGATTTGCTGCCGGGACAAACCGGCCATGGACACGGAATTCCAGCCTTTCCTTCTCCCTTTTGTATCCATGGGGTTTCCAGACCCGATCCCGTGGCATTCCTTAAATTTTATAATTCCCACTCTCCTCTGGGAATCCCATCTGCATCCCAAGGGACTGAGGGACTCCTGGAATTCTTGGGATTCCCAGCAGGATCTGTGGGATTTTCCAGCCCCTCCAGGGCATTCCCAGCAGGAAGGGCCCAGAATTTGTGGACCCTCAGTGGGAATCAGGGCAGGAATTCCCTTCCCTTCCCAAAAGAAGCTCTGAACTCTTCCAAGAGTTCCTTTTCCTTCCCAATTCCCGCCGTTTCAGGCAATTCCCAGAATCTGAGAACCCCCAACTCCAAGATTTTGATGGCCACAAGAAACCCTTAATTTAAGGAATTCTTGGGGGAAAAATTCCCTTTTTTTCTCCTGTTCCTGGTGGGTGCTGGAGCTCTTTGGTTGCTCCCCCATTCCCAAGGAATCCAGCAGATGGAATTCAGAGCCGTTATTCCTGATTTTTTTTTTTTTTTTAGGAATATTTCCAAGGGCTCAACTAATTTTCTTTTCACGCCAATTTTCCCTCGCCTCAAATGACTCAAAATTCCTCTTTATTAAGCACGGAATGTGCTCTTCCCGAAAAAAATTGCTGTAAAATGAAAAGATGGGATTGACATTTTCCATGAAAATTGCTTCAAGGGATGCATCCAGTTCCAACAAATCCACTTGGGAGGGGAAAAAAAGGGAATTTTGGTCGTAAAATCTTTTAAATTTATTAAATTGCAAATGTGCCGGTCACGGGTTGATCCGAGTCGGATTTTCCTTGGAAAAAGCCGTGGATCGGGAATGTGCAGCAGCCCTGGTTATTTGCGGGCGAGTTCTGCTGCCGGCGGATTTCTCCCGGATAAAATCGGGAATTGCTCGGATTCCGATCGATCCACTTTGTTTGATTGAGCTCACGGAGGGCGGCTTTGCCCCCGGGGCAATTCCCAGGATTTGGGGTTGGGCCGGAATATTTTGGGAGGTTCTGCTGCTCGGCATCCTCTGCAATGTGCCGAGGGAATTGTTTGGGGTAAACGGGATTTATTTCCAAGGAATTGTTTGGATTTGGGGTGGGAAAAGACCCTTAAATGTGCTGGAACTGCAGCATTCCAATGTTTCCACTGGATCGGGGGCTGGAAAAGCTGGGATGGGGCTGGAAAAGCTGGGATGAGCCTGGAAAAGCCGGGATGGGCCTGGAAAAGCTGGGATGAGCCTGGAAAAGCTGGGATGAGCCTGGAAAAGCCAGGACGGGCCTGGAAAAGCCGGGATGGGCCTGGAAAAGCCGGGATGGGCCTGGAAAAGCTAAAACAGGCCTGGAAAAGCCAGGACGGGCCTGGAAAAGCCAGGACGGGCCTGGAAAAGGCGGGACGGGCCTGGAAAAGGCGGGACGGGCCTGGAAAAGGCGGGACGGGCCTGGAAAAGCTGGAACAGGCCTGGAAAAGCTGGAACAGGCCTGGAAAAGCCGGGACGGGCCTCCATGGAGGAATCCAAGGAATTCCTGGGTGCGGCTCTCAGGGTTCTGGGATTGGGATCAGGCCCAGCTTAGATTTGATCTTGGAATTCTTGGAATTCCTGGAATTCCAAGCTCAGGGATCCCGGGGTTTATGGTTAAAGCACCTGAATCCTTCCTGGGGATTTTTGGGAATCACTCATTTGATTCCCACCGGTTTTTGGGACACTCTCACTCCGCTCCATCCGGATGCTCCAACGGCCGCCACGGGAAAACAGCTCCCAAAAATAAATAAATAAAATAAAAGCCACAAAAAAGCCTGGAAAATTCCGCCGGCAGCACCTGCAGGAATGGGGACGGGGAGAATGGAAATGGGGAAGAGGGAAAAAAAGCGGAGCAGCTGCTCCATTCATGGAGCGCGATCCGGCGGATCTGAAAGGCGCCGCATTTCCATGGGAAAACAATGGGAAGCTCCAAGCAAAAAGCAGCTCCCGGCCTGTTTGGAAGCGCTCCGATTCTGCCCTAAAATGCGGGAAAATTCCATTGGAATTCTTGACATCCCAGGGGTTTTGCCGCAGTGCGAAAGGAGGGAAGGACCAAAGGTTTGGGGCCATTCCCGACATCCCAATTTTCCCTTTGCAGGAATGGAATTCTCCCAATTTTCCCTTTTTTTTTTTTTTTTTTCCCCCCCAGTGTTCCCATGGCTGAGACACAGAGAACGGAGAGAGGAATTTCGGGATCGATGTGGGTTTTGGGATCTAAGTACTGGGAAAATGGGGAATGGAAAAGCCTTGGGATGGAGGCAGGGAATTGGTGGGAAGAGGAGCGATTCCTCATCCCTCACTTTTCCATGTTCTCCCTTCCCTTGGAATCCACATTCCCACTCTCATCCCTCACTTTTCCAGGAGTTCCCATCCCTTGGAATCCACATTCCCACAGAACGATCTCTACCCTCATCCCTAATTTTTCCAGGTGTTCCCATCCCTTGGAATCCACATTCCTGTGGGATGTCCACCCTCATCCCCCCTTTTTCCAGGTATTCCCTTCTCCTGGAATCCACATTCCCACAATGAGATCTCCACTCTCATCCCTCCCTTTTCCAGGTGTTCCCATCCCTTGGAATCCACATTCCCACGGAATGATCTCCATTCTCATCCCTCCCTTTTCCAGTGGGAAAAGTTCCCATCCTTTGGAATCCACATTCCTGTGGGATGTCCACTCTCATCCCTCCCTTTTCCAGGAGTTCCCATCCCTTGGAATCCACATTCCCACATTGGGATCTCCACTCTCATCCCTCACTTTTCCATGTTCTCCCTTCCCTTCCTGGGAATCGGCCACATGGGACGGGCAGGAGTCTCCTCTTCCTCATCCCAAAGGAATTCCCAACCAGAATTCCCATTCCTGCCCAGCCTTGGAGCACCGAGGAATCTCCTCGGCAAAGCCGGAGGAAAACTGGGATGGCTCCGGGTTAAAAACCGCCTCGGAGGGGACAAAATGTGGGAATTCCCACTCCGGCATTCCAAGGATTGAGGGATCAGGGGTGGGACCTCCCAACACGTCTTGGAAAACATCAGGAAAAACCTCTGGAATTCCAGCTGGACACTCCTGGGCCCTCTAATGCCGGGAGCTGCTCCCAGATAAATCCAACTGGGATTTTATTTGAGTTCTGGCTTTTCCATGATTTCAAAGGAAAGAGGAAGAGTTGCCAGCACAAAACGGGGAAGGAAAACCTTTGGAAAAATTCTGGAAAATTCCTCCCTGGCTGCACATCCCTGATTTTTTCCAGCTGTTGTCATGAATTCCAGCACCGGGAATGCTGGCTGCTTCCCGAGGCTGCAGGAGCCTCCCATCTCTCCTCATCCCGGTTTTCCTGGGATGCGCTGAGCCTGTGATTCCTTGGAATGAGTTTTCCCCTCCTTCCAGAGGAAAAACAAACGGAAAAACTTTGGAATCACGGCCAGTGCCGGCCCCCCCCAGAGCCCATTCCCATGGGATGATCCCAAGGTTTGCTCTGGCGCCTCCCGGATTCCAGCCCTGCCGACAGAGAGGAAAACTCAGCACATTCCCGGGATTTTTCCTGGATTTTCCACTTTTCCCTACCAAACCGGGAGGCTGCTCCCAAAGCGCTCCCGCCAAATTTCAGGAATGGGTTTTCCCATGGGATTTAACGGCGCAGAATCCATACATTATTCCAGAGGAACCAACCCCAGCTCGGGCGTGCTCCTGTCTCCTTAAAATCCGGCTCCGAGCTCCCGGACCCCGTGGGAGGTTGGGATAATTTTATCCCGGGTCTCCACCGCCCTTCCCACGGAGCAGCCGGAGGCGGGAACGGCTCTTCCCGAAGGATCCGCGGCTCCGGGATGGGACAGGGAAGCTCTGGCAGGATCCAAAGGATCCTCAGGGATTTCTGCACCCTCCTTTTCCCAGGATCACATTCCCAGCTCAGACTGACCCAGGTTCTCAAATTCCAAAAGAAATCGCAGGTTTGGGAATCTCCAGGGCTCAGGGTATCCAAGGAAATCAGTTCCCTGCCCGACGGAAAAGCTCCAGGATGGGAAACACCTGGAGCTCCAGGCTGAGCCTGGATCACGGCTGGATTCCCTGGAATGCTGCACTGGGAGCACTGGGACATTCCATGGATTCCCTGGAATCCTGTCATGGGATCACTGGGACATTCCGTGGATTCCTTGGAATGCTGCACGGGGCTCAGTGGGACACCCCATGGATTCCCTGGAATCCTGTAATGGGATCACTGGGACATTCCATGGATTCCCTGGAAAAGCCAAAGTGGGAATGGGATGGTGCTGGAATGATGCACTGGATCAATGGGACATTCCATGGGTTCCCTGGAATGCTGCACTGGGATCACTGGGACATTCCACGGATTCCCTGGAATCCTGTCATGGGATCACTGGGACATTCCGTGGATTCCTTGGAATGCTGCACGGGGCTCAGTGGGACACCCCATGGATTCCCTGGAATCCTGTAATGGGATCACTGGGACATTCCATGGTTGCCCTGGAATGCTGCACTGGGACATTCCATGGTTGCCCTGGAATGCTGCACTGGGACATTCCATGGTTGCCCTGGAATGCTGCACTGGGACATTCCATGGTTGCCCTGGAATGCTGCACTGGGACATTCCATGGTTGCCCTGGAATGCTGCACTGGGACATTCCATGGTTGCCCTGGAATGCTGCACTGGGACATTCCATGGTTGCCCTGGAATGCTGCACTGGGACATTCCATGGTTGCCCTGGAATGCTGCACTGGGACATTCCATGGTTGCCCTGGAATGCTGCACTGGGACATTCCATGGTTGCCCTGGAATGCTGCACTGGGACATTCCATGGTTGCCCTGGAATGCTGCACTGGGACATTCCATGGATCCCCTGGAATTCTGTCATGGGACATTCCATGGTTGCCCTGGAATGCTGCACTGGGATCAGTGGGACATTCCATGGATTCCCTGGAATGCTGCACGGGGATCACATTCCGCGGATTCCANGGGACATTCCATGGATCCCCTGGAATCCTGTGATGGGATCACTGGGACATTCCATGGATCCCCTGGAATTCTGTCATGGGACATTCCATGGTTGCCCTGGAATGCTGCACTGGGATCAGTGGGACATTCCATGGATTCCCTGGAATGCTGCACTGGGAGCACTGGGACATTCCATGGATTCCTTGGAATGCTGCACTGGGAGCACCCCTGGCTTCCTGACCCCCCGGACACTCCAGGACTTTCCAGACCTGCTTGGACATCCCAGAACATTCCAGACCCCCTGCTCAGACACCCCAGGACGTTCCAGAACATTCCAGACCCCCTGGGCGCCTCAGGGCATTCCCAGCCTCCTGCATCCCCAATCCCAGTGGGAGAACCGGGAATTGGGATCCCTCGGGACACTCTTTTGGATGATCCCAAAGAATTCCCATGCTGATAATCCCAAAGAATTCCCATCCTGGTGGTCCCAAGGAATTCCCAAACTCATGATCCCAAGGAATTCCCATCCCGGTGATCCCAAGGAATTCCTATCCCAATGATCCCAAGGAATTCCCAAACTCATGATCCCCAGGAATTCCCATCACGGTGATCCCAAGGAATTCTCATCCTGGTGAGCTGAAAGAATTCCCATCCTGGTGATTCCAAAGAATTCCCAAACTGATAATCCCAAGGAATTCCCATCCTGGTGATCCCAAAGAATTCCCAAACTGATAATCCCAAAGAATTCCCATCCTGGTGATTCCAAAGAATTCCCAAACTGATAATCCCAAGGAATTCCCATCCTGGTGATCCCAAAGAATTCCCAAACTGATAATCCCAAAGAATTCCCATCCTGGTGATTCCAAAGAATTCCCAAACTGATNACTTGTGATCTCTCGGAATTCTCTTCCTGATGATTCCAAAGAATTCCCATTCTGATAATCCCAAAGAATTCCCATCCTGGTGGTCCCAAGGAATTCCCAAACTCATGATCCCCAGGAATTCCCATCCCGGTGATCCCAAGGAATTCCCATCTCCAGGCAGTTTTCATGGAAGAGCCGGTGGGACGCTGGCCGTGGATCCAGAACTCCAGAGGAATCTCTGGGATGAGGATCCAGAGCCAGATCCAGAGATCCAGAGGCAGCTCCGGGATGGCCCTCGGACAGCTCGGTGTCCCCAGTGCCACCAGACACAGGATTGGTGTCCCAGTGCCACTGACCACAGGCTCAGTGTCCCCATGAGTCCCCAGTGCCACCAGCCTCTGCCAGCTCAGTGTCCCCAGTGCCACTGACCAGAGGTTTGGTGTCCCCAGTGTCACCAGACACAGCCCACGAGTCCCCAGTGCCACCGGCCTCTGAGAACTCAGTGTCCCCAGTGCCAC
>VZRH01002763.1:103489-142106 GCA_013397555.1 Urocynchramus pylzowi | reverse complement strand
GGCCAGCTTCCAATCATCTGGAATCTCACCAGTGCCAAGAGTGTTGGTAAATGATGGAGAGTGGCTTTGCAAGCTCATCTGGCAGCTCTCTCATCACCCTGGGATGGATCCCATCTGACCCATAGATGTTAGCGTCATTCCTGCTGGGCTTGGCCTTGGCCAGTGGCAGCTCCATCCTGGGCCAGCTGGAATTGGCTCTGCTGGACACTGGGACACTGCTGGGCACTTCGGGCAGCTGCTCACAGAAGCCACCCCTGTAGCCACCTAGCTCCCAAAACCTGAGCATGCCATCCCAAAAGAGTGGAGAAGCTCTGGGAGAGGTCAAAGGGGAATTTGAGGGGCAAGGAGGGTCCAGGGGACCACCAGAAGGGGCTGGCTGGGAATGCTGGTTGCTTGGTGACACTCTGCATTTGGAGATAAGACACCATGGGAAAAGTGTCCATGGAAAAGTGTCCCTGACCTCTTCCCTCCGCAGGGTCCAGACAGGTGGTTGGTGGGGAAGGGGAAATGTTGTCCATGGATACTCAGTGGGGTTCTGTACTCTGGCTGAAGTTTTCACTGCAGTACCAATCTGAGCATAGTTACTAGAATTTTGATCTAGATATATAATTTACTGGCTGTTTTGAAACAAATGTCACTTGCTTTTCATATTTATGGACAGCTGGGGACCATGAAGCAGCTGTTTAAAGAACTGTATTTACTTTTAGATGTAAACAAAATATTAAAGTGCCCTGCAGAAATCTCTGTGCTCACACAAACAGCTCATATTCTATATTATTTATATGTGAGAGTGTGTGGGTCGCTGCAGCTTGTCTCTGTCTGATGCATTAACTCTCCTTATGTGACAAGTCTCTCTGGATGAAGCAATCTGCAGAGGTGGACAGACAGTTGCTGGAGGGCCACTCCAAAGATGTTGTTAAGGGGGAAAAATTGTCCTTTTTTCTGTCCTCTTAGATGAGCAAGGTAAAAAAAAAAATCTCTTTAAACACAAACTTTTCTTGCTGGCAAAAACTTGGTAGATTTTCCTCATGAAAGAATGATGGAAATTTAAAATAAGTGTTTTGCATAATTTGTAAGAATGCAATGGGAAGTTGTAGCTCTGAGAAACTGTTCTTACTCATGATGAGCAGTGGCAGATTGCTTTCTCTCAGCTTATTACGTGCATTCAGCTGCAGCCTTAAAATTCCCCCTGAGTCACACTGACCACCCTGCCTGGTGGGGAGCTGCTCCCATTTATTTTAAAAACATGGGGAAGGGGAGAGCCTCTCCTGGAAGGTTAATGAGAGTGTCCAAGGCTGCTGGGTTGTGGTTCTCATTCTCACTAGATGATTTCATGGGCCATTCCCCCCATGACAGTCAGTCGTTCCATGGGCTCTCCTTGGGCTTGTCAAAGGCCTGGATGGAGGCATGTAGGGACACATCTTGGGAATGCAGGGTGACAAGGTGTCACTTTGGGTGGAAATGCTCACAAGCAGCTCTGCAGAGGTGCTAGGGACAGGCAGGAGGGACTGAAACTGGGAGCTGATTACTGCTTCCAGAGTAACCAGTAATTTTTTACTGCTCAGGGAGTTTGCTCAGGGAGGAGTGGGGATTGCCCAGAGCCTGAATCCAGTTGCCCCTGGGGCTTTCCTGCCTCACACCACAGCAATTTTGGCCTGTCAACTCTTCAGGAATGAACATGACATTTGAGTAGGAGTCAACTTACTCAAAAAGCAGTGGGGTGGGGGTGTGGGGGAGGAGTTTCAAATGTTTTCAGCCTCCATTGAGGTCAGGATGTTATATGTGGACATTTCTCTGGGCTATCCAGTGCTTCTGGTTCAGACAGAGATGGTGTGGTGGGATGGATTTAATTTAATGAGTGCCATGCACTCTCCAGTACCACCAACCTTATACCTTTGGTGTTCTGAGACAGCCTGTGTTCATATTGACTCAGACACATTATAAATTTGGGTGATATCCATAGTATCAGAGGAGAATTTTTATGATTACATGACACAATGCCAGAAAAACCCCCAAACAATCGGGGGCCTATGAAAATCAGCAGTATGTGCTGAGAAAAATCAATAAGCAATTTGCCCAGAGAATCCCAAAGAGAATGCATGTTTTTTGAGACTTAGAATAACTTTTGCTTATTGATTCCTAAAATCTCCTGGACAGGGAGAAATGTAAATACAGGGATCCTGTTCCTCAGGAGTTCAGTGGGAGGAGGATCAGGGTGGCAGCTGTGGGATTTGCAAAGGTACTGTGCTGCTTAATGAAACTGTTAAATTAGAAAACTTTGTCACAACCTATATGTGGCTCCAAGGCAGTTTTACCAAACAGGCTGAATAATTTCTGCCAAGCATTAAACATTATTGGTATTCTCAGCTTGGAAGGGAGAGGAACACGAGAGCACTGATAATGAGAGTGGGGTGGCTCTCAGGGACTCGCCCTTGTGGGCTCGGTGGGAGTCTTTGTCTTTTGAGCAGCTCCTGGTGTCTTTTGCCACCTGACAAGCCAAAATTAAGCTGAAATATTAAAATTAATTAATTAATATTAAAAACTATGTATTTTGACTGGCTTCAAGTCAGCCTATGCAAAGCCAGAGTGCTAAATCAGGACTAACTTAACTCAATGTCACCATGCCGCTAACCATGTCTACTTTTAACCAGTTTAACTCTATGTTCACATTGATTTTTTGATTTTCATCTTAAAAGCTCCTGCTTCTGTCAGAGAATGGAGTACCTATTGCTGATTCAATCTGTGTTTCTGATGTTTCCATGTTTCTGATGTTTATTTGTTTAAAAAAAAACCAACAAAGGAAGCTTAAATTGAGAACCCAATTTTTAAACTCAATTGCAGCACAAATTTAAGTGAAGGAAAAACTTTTCATCTTCAGGCTAATTTTCTTATAAGGATAAACCTCACATTCTGCATATTCTTCTTTTTCACACTACTGGATATTAAAGCACAGTTGGTGCTTTCCACAAGTGAGATTGACCATTCTCTTATTCTTAAAATGCCAAAGGAAAAAAAAAATCTGAGTCAGTTCTTCAGACTAATTTTTTTTTTTTTTTACAGCACAAATGTATCTAAAATATTGAGAACTCATGTGAGTTGTGAGGAGAAAGTGAAAAATTGTGGCAAACACACTCTTCTCTGTTCTTAAAAATGTCATTGTTTTTCCCTGCCACTTATTGAACTGCTCCTCCTGACTTAGTATGGTGCTTGATCTAATTTTAATGCTGGGTACCTCATATCATCATTCTCTGAAATTCGGCCTCATTTCCATCTCCTCACAAAATTCAGCTCAGACAGAAGCAGGCTGCACCTTTGACTAAAATGTTAAGGCAAAAATTTTCTGGATAAGCATTGAACAGATTCTTACTGTGGTCATACAGGAAGAGTATTCAGAAGTTAGGAAGGATTGTTTCTAAAAGGAACAGCTTCACCTTAATGTCATTCTTGTGGATTTTATAAAATTAGCTCCATAGAGTCAGATGTTTAAAAGATATGCAGCAACCAAGTATAAAAAAATGAGAGCAAGGGTTGTGGAGATGCTCTGTGACCATGGGCACAG
The DNA here is from genome assembly GCA_013397555.1 of Urocynchramus pylzowi. Lineage (NCBI taxonomy): Eukaryota > Metazoa > Chordata > Aves > Passeriformes > Fringillidae > Urocynchramus > Urocynchramus pylzowi. The sequence continues at coordinate 138,547 of VZRH01002763.1, read as the reverse complement.
ACCCTTAGGACATATTTTGTGAAGCTTATCAGTATGATGGGTTTCTTTGTGACATGTGGCCTCATCTAATAAACATTTCCTTTGTTTCTGCTCATGTCCATTGCCTCTTGCTGCACATTTTTGAGAACTGTGTGGTCTTGTCTGATAGCTGAATGTGAGCAGTGGCAGAAGCCATGGCCAGATGCTCCAGTCCCTGCAATATTTGTGCCTTTCACTGGACTCTCTCTGGTGTGTTGGAGCCCAGATCTGGACATGTGCTGCAGATGTGGCCTCTCCAGTGCTAAGAAGAGGGAGCATTTCCCCTCCTGTAAGTGCTGGCAGCATTCCCAGTGCAGCCCAGGCCCTGCTGGCCTCCTCTGCTGCTCAGCCACAGCTCTGGCTCATGCCCATTCTGGCATCCACCCTGACCCCCAGCTCCTTCTCTGCCAAGCTGCCTTGAGCTCCAGCCTATGCTGAGCTTATCCCACCCCTGGGGCAGGAGTTTGCACTTTTCCTTCATTACCTTTATTGAATTGCAGGCTGTTCACCCTGGCCCATTTTTCCATCCAGTCCAAGTCTCGCTGGAGGGTGGCCAGAGCTGCCAGCACATCCAGGGCTCTGCCCAGTGATGAATCACAGGTGAGGCCGATGGCAGTGCACTCTACCCTGGCAGCCAGGTCATTTAATAAACTCATTGAGCAGTCCTGGCACTGGTATTGATTCCTGAGGGATGGAGATTGAACTTGCAGGTGTCCTTTCTCAAGGAAGCCCAGGGAGCCTTTCAGAGGTGGCTGCTCCTGACTGTGGCACAGCAGTTTTGAGACATCAGGAGCCTCTCAGATGTAAATGGTGAGAGAATTGGGCTGCACCTTCTCACTGATGACAGTTCCAGTCCCTCACAATGTGTGGAGTCACGTAACACCACAGACTAATAGAATCATTCAGGTTGGAAAAGGCCTCCAAGATCACTGAGTCCAACCTTTAACTAATATTTCATGCCTTTTTGACATTTTTTAAGATGTCTGCACGTTTGCAGATAGCCTTGCCTCAGCAATGTTGCACAACCCAGATAAGAGAGCTCAGCAGTCCCAGGATCCAGATTACCCTGCCAGGCTAGGGGGACTGGATGGTGCACCTCAGAATTTTACCCCTGTCACAACAAATAACTTCTGTGAGCCCCATCCTGTGGTTACTCACGGAAGTTTTAGGCGGAAAGAATTTTCTCACTGATTTCTTCTTATAATGGAAACTTAGGCTCTCCATTTTAGGAAATCAGGCACAAAAATCCACCAGCAGCTGTTTTTCATTCAAATCCTTTAGAAGGTAATACTGGAAAATTACCAGTATATTGGTAATCTAACTTATTTCCTACAACTACTATTGCTACTGCTAAAAATCCTATAACTGGGAAATAGGACATGAAACCCTTTTAACTGACTCCTTGCAGCTAAAGCCCACTTTCTGATGGAAGAAGTTTGTGCAGGATAGTCAAATCTTGTGTGGGAAAAGAGCTTCATATGCAAGGTAGGAAGCTCTTCTGGGTGCTTGTAAATGTGTTCACATGAAAAGAGTGCTCTGATTTTTGCTGATTTTGCCTTAGGAGCACAACAATGATGGCTGAGGTGCTTCTTCTGCTTTTGGAATTGGTATTCCCTCAGCAGAAAAGCAGATGATTTAAGAAGATGGATAAAACTTTATTTTGTATGCAACTCCTTTCTGGTACCATGTCCAAGGTGGTGGAAAGGGTGAGATGAGACAGGAAAGAAGCAGCCTCAAGTTGCCCCAGGGGAGGTTTAGATTGGATATTGATATATAGCCAATATAAATTGCAAAATATTCTTCACAGAAAGGTTTGTCAAGCACTGGCACAGGCTGTGGTGGAGCCACCATCCCTGAAGGTGTTCAAAACACATGTGGGTGTGACACATGGGGACAAGGTTTAGTGCTGAACATGGGGGTGGTGCTGGGTTGGTGGTTGGACTTGATGATCCTAAATTCTTGTCTTTACAATTCTAAGATATTTCAGCTCCATTTGCAGTGCTGGACCACCTCCTGAAGGAACTTCTAGGGGTGGAGTCCAACCTGAGTGATGGGCACAGGAGAGCCCTCCGGAATAAAGTATGGAGCTCCTGCTGATGGAGAGTCCTCACGTGGGCTGTGCCCCTCTTCCTGTGTGTGCTCTGCTCACCTCTTCCTGAATCCCTCTGTTATCCTTGGAGCACCAGCACATATGAGCTTGGTGAGGGAGTGGAGGGGTTTCTGCAGCCAGGACTATTTGCTCTCTGTGCTGGAAATCTCTGGATGGGAGCCTCTGGATTTGCTTTTACACCTTTCACAAACCAGAGCTACTTGTGTCACTGCAAGGCACTCAGAAATACGTTGAGATGTCTCAGTGTTTGAATAATGCCCTGGAAATCCCATGGGTACAGTGGGAATATGTTCCCTGGGTGCTGGGGAGCAGCTCATTTCTGGTGGGTGCTGCAGTGGAGTCCCAGGGTTCCAGGACAGTCACACTTGGGAAAGCCTGCAAGAGAGCTGAGGAGGGAACTGGGACATGGAATGGAATGCCAGGACAAGGGGGAATGGCCTTAAGCCTCAGGAGGACAGGGTCAGATGGGATATTGGGATGAAGTCCTTCCCTGTAAGGATGGGCAGGCCCTGGCACAGGGTGCCCAGAGAAGCTGTGGCTGCCCCTGGATCCCTGGAAGTGTCCAAGGCCAGGTTGGATGGGGCTTGGAGCAGGCTGGGCTAGTGGAAGGTGTCCCTGCCCATGGCAGGGGGTGGAATGGGATGATCTTTATGGTCCCTTCCCACCCAAACCATTCCAGGATTCAGGGTCAGAGGAGTGGCTCAGACCACAGGCATTGCTTCAGTCCTGGCAGGACCCCACATGATTTATTTTTATAACTCATTATCTATCTGTGCTAACACTGCTCTGATTAGCACAGTGCAAAAGACTGCAAAGGGAAGAGCAGCATGGCACAGAACATTTCAGACTGCAAACCTCTGCCAAAAAACCTCTGCAGTTTGTCTCCTCTCCGTGAAAAGATTTTGTTTTTCTTCTCAGGCTTTGTTAGATTCTGCCTACAGTTGTCATAATTTTCCGAGCCAGTTACAAACATTAGGGAAAAATACCTTGCAAGGATGAGGTAAATGAAAATTTTTCTTGTCTGTCAAGCTCAGCGGGTTGTAAAGGAAAATATCCATACTATTTATTTCCATTATATTAAAATTGCTGCCTATATCTCTCAGTGACTTAAAAACAACAGAAAATTAGATATTTTTTTTCCACATTGCTGGACATCCTGTTGTGCTATGCTTTTTTAATTTTTTTGGTAATCACTTTGTGCTGTTAGCCCAGGCTCTGGCGCTTTGCTAAGTAAGGAGCTAAGGCTGCTGATTTGTGTAACACCTGTCATTATTTCAAAGCAGTCTGACAACTTTAATAAACCTTGTTTGCAGGGAAAGAGGGAGCTGTATTTTATGGATCCAGAAGGAAAGCTGACATCTCCCTGCCCACTGCATCCCGCCTGTGTGTGGCAGTGCTGAATCAATAACTGCTGCTCCCAGTTCCTCCAGAGCATCCCTCAGTGTCTGGCAACTCAAACTAGCGAGTCCCCAAACAGTACAGCCTCTTCCCCAGGCTGTGCATGCTTGTTAGCTTCCCTCTTCCCCTTATTTTTTATTGGGAATGCTGTATATGCTTCATTACAAAAAATGCTTTGCTGTTAAATTTTCTCCAATACGTTTTGGCAGCTGCATAACAGATAGATGGCTTCTCTGCCCACAGTGCAGGGGGACCTGAAATTAGGAGTTCATTTGCCTTCAGCTTTGGGGATTGTTTTATTTTACTGCTTTTCAAGGCAAACTCTCTCTCATATATGGGAAAATTATGCTCCCAGGTGGGAGCTCTTCAGGGACCTCAGTGGGAACAGCATGAAGTCCCCACTTTGTCCTTGGAAGTGTTCAGTAAACACATGGAGGTGGTACTGGGGGATGTGGTAACGTGGCAGGGCTGGGTTAATAGGTTGGACTGGATGGTCTGAGAGGGCTTTTCCAAGCACAGTGACTCTGTGGTTCTGAGTTGTGACTCAGGAGAACAGGAATACCTGGCACAGAAATGTGTTTTGTTCCTCAGTGCCACAAAACCAAGCACTGGAGGAAGGAGAATCTGTCTTACCCTGATCCCTGACGTGAGGCTGCAGCAGGGAGGTGCTGAAGGTTTCCTCTCCCTCAGGTCTCCTCTGCTCCTACAATAGGGGATTAAGGCCATCATTTGAACCATCATTTGTCATCTGGGGCTGGAATCAGGGAATTCCCTGCAGTCCAAGGCCATAGCAGTGGAGGAGGGGCAACACGGATTTAAATAAGGTTGTGATGGTTCGAAAAGAAAACTCCAGGTGGGAGGTGAAGGTGAAAGACTCCAAGTTAGGCTCTGCTCAGCTCCCTTGTACAGGCAAGCCTCCTTGCTCATTTTCAGTAGTTCAAACACTCAGACTGCTAAATGGACTGAGCTATAAAATATTTCATCAGGTTTCCCAACATTTCCTTATGATATGCACTAATCATGATGAAGAAAAGGGGATGGACCCCACTCTTTGAGGCAACCCAGGAGTACATTTTAAATTCTTCCTGTCACCAAGAAAAAAATCTCAACTTTCTGAAAATACCTGGGTGAGAGTTGATGTGTGTGCACTGCCCCAGCCCAGTCCTAAGAGGTGCTGGGTGCTCCTGGTTACACACAGCCAGGGCCAATATTCTAAAGGCATTCAAAGATTATGCTCCACCCTGTCATAAACCCCTACTTCATGTTAATTTATGTTGTAAAATCTGCTTTGTAAAAATGACCCTAAGCAACTTCTTCTATTTTTAAAGAATATTCTTGAAATATAAGAATATTTAGGCTTTTAATTCCCTGTGCTTTTCAGAAGAGGCTCAGGGACAGATGCAAAGCCAGACTTGAGAAAAGAAGGAACAAAAGATTTTTCTGAGTGATCAGGGGAATGTGGCAGGCTTGGTGGGATGACGCTGACCCTGAAGGGAAGGGCTCACCCAGCAACAAGGGACAAAAGGAAATGGGGACAGTTTCCTACCAGCCCTTTTAGCTGCTTTCTGTCCCCTTTGTACCGTCTGTATTTTAAGAAAGGTTGACTGTGATAATTTTTAGTCTCGTTTTGGGGTTAAAAGGCCTCTTTCTAGTTCCAAGGGTAGATTTCCAGAAGGGCTGTGGCACTTCAGAGCTTTGACAGGACTCAGCATCTTGTCACACTTGTAAACACAAGTAGCAACATAAAGAGATTTTGGTTATGTCCATTTTCCATTTGCTATTTTTGCAGGCTGGAAAGTGCAAAATTACCTAAAATCTAATCAGAGGGCAATGGACAGGTCTGTATTTTCTGTCCTATTTCATGTATCACTAAGCCATGACTGCAGTGCAGGTGGTGGAGCTGTAGGAATAAATGCGTGCTAATGAGATTTATAAGAGTTCAACTTAATGTGTTAGCTTATTTATTTACAGACACTACACTGAATTTTGGGCAGGAGTTCAGGCCTTTGCTAAATGCTTTTGTTCAGGCTTTCCCCTCTTCCCATTTCCATGGGCAATGTTAAAGAATGTCAAGAAATTATTGTCTGTGCTGGTTCCCATGCCAACCTATGGAGGGAGGTCTGACACGGTTGGATTTAAAGCAGGGATCATCTGCATTTCTTCTCAGGAGGTGGGAATGGTCACCTCAGCCTGCAGCACACTCTGACACTCCAGCTGAAATCCCAGGTCTCTGGAGGTCATTATTCCACCCAGAGATGCTGCTGCATTTTTTATTATTGTAGTTATGGCACTGCAGCCATTTTGCAACTGCTTTTTTGAGCATCTCCATCCTAAAGATCAAGCTGGGGGTTTCCCCCAAGTTCTCCTTTCTTGCCACTGTGAACTTCTGCAGAAGGTCCAGCAAATTAATTAACAAATTAATCCACCAAATCCAGCAAATTAATCCAAACAATTAACAAGCTACATATCTTCTGACACAAGTTTGTGTCTTCTGGCACAAATATCTTTCTGTACTCCTGGTTAGGGCAAATCCTGAAACCACTCCCAAACCACTCCAGTTTGAGTAACCAAGATTTCACTGCACATTAATGGGAAGAGAAATGCAGGATTTTTCAGTTCAGTGCTCTAAAGCTGATTTAATACTTCACAAGAGCTACATTTCACAGTGATGTGAGCAACCTGTTGGAGCTGAAGATGCCCCTGCTCATTGCAGGGGAGCTAGGTCCCATGAACTTTAAAAGGTCTCTTTCAACTATAGTAGTTCTGTGGCACAGAAAGGGATAAACAGGACTCATGTTTACTGTGCTGACTAATCCCTGTTTCCAGCCAGGCTCATACAGGGATAAAGCCCTGGCTTTTGCAGTGCCTGATTTGTGCTGCTGGTTTCCCAGTGACAACTGGGACTGCTACACTGTGCTGGACATTTCAGGGTGCTCTGTGAGCTCTGGAGATTGAAAACCTTGGCTGCAGGTTTCCAAACTCTGGTTCATACCCTCCAGAGACCTTATGGTAACACAGCCAGGAATAGCTTTGCAGAAAGGAGCAGAGAGTGCCAGAGAACAGGGAGGAAGCCCAGTGTGCTCCTGTGTGTGGTTCTTGGAGGCAGATGGTGCTGTTGGCCAAGGAACGGTGCTGCAGAGGCTGCCGAGCTCCTCAGACAGACCCCCCGCAGACAATTGCAATAATGATGGCTCTCAGAGCTTCTCTGAGATCAGCAGGCATCATTCTGGGTGGAGATGCTCCCAGAATTTAGAGCAGCATTGTTATGATTTGTGGGAGTTGTGGGTTTGGAGGAGCGTCAGCAGCTTCACGGGCACCTCTCGGTGTGTTTGAGCTGCTCAGACCTTCCCTGGCTGCAGCCCTGAGCAGAAAGTCTTCTGGAACAGTCTCTCCCAACATGTTGGTGTGGGAATTTCAGGGTTCCAGACATACCTGGGAGGAGCAGAGGTAAAACCAAAGGAGGAATTGTTTCAGGAATGCTGTTTCTGAGGGGCTGAGTGATTTTCGGCTGGGCTTGAATCACATGCTGCTTTATGGAATCACTTTGGGGAGCCCACCACACTCCAGGTCCCATTGACCATGTCCAGGCTGCAGTAAAACACAGCCCTTGCTCAGGATTAATGTTGAATGTGAGTTTATGAACAGTGGGAAAAGGAGATTAAGGCCTTTTAAATGTGAAATGTGACATTCTTAGTGGCAAGTTACACACAGCAGAATGAGAACTGTGTCTTTGCACAGAGCTAGGAGGGAAGCAAAAACTGTGTTTGATGAACTGCACAGGCAATTATTCTGCTGATACATGAGCCACAAACCAGTGCAAGAGTTTTGGGAGAGTCCCAACCATCAGCAAGGTCACTCCTTCTGGCAGGAATGTGCTCTGGGGCAGTGAGGTTTGGGATTTTGGGCACCACCCTGGAATCTCTCCTTGTGTTTGACTCACACTGGCAGAACTGAGTCAGGTACCAGCCAGAGCACGTGTGAGGGGCACAGTCAAGGAGGGCTGAAGTGGCACCTGAGCCTAGAAGGGGCCTCACCTTTTCATGAAATAATCTCCCTTCTTTTTTCCATAAGCTCTGTAAGTGCTGTTTTTATGGTTCTGCTGTTGCTGAGCCCAAGTGTTGTAGAATGATGAAATCTAATAAACATGCCGGGCTCTTTTATTCATCATTAGGCTCTGAACACTTTAGGATTCACTTGGGTCAGATTTTGGAGCTTTTCTCTGCAGCTCTCAGAGTTAGCAGGGCCATTTTATCAAAACAGGCCTGAGCTATTCACACATTCACAAGAATCCTGAGGAATGAAGGAGCTCGCTGCAGATTCATATGAGCTGAATCAATATCAAGGGCATGGAGATGAAGACTGTGATTTTATGCCTCTGTCTTTCTGGTTGGTTAAGATCTCTGCCAGATAAAACTGGAGACTCAGAAATTTTTTTCCTTTATCCAGCCCTCTTTTAGTCTCAAGTTTTTCAGAACCAGGTTAAAAGTGTAGCAGAGGAAGAGAAAAGTCTCCATTCGGGATACAAGTGCCTCTAAACCTAAAATACTTTTAGAATTCTTCCTTCACCTTTCCTCTTGTTCCTCATGCCATTATGTTCATTTTTAAGGTGCAGGGGAGAGGAAGCCATGGAAAAAATTTCAACCTGAAATTTTAATCAAGGCTCTGTGAACTTTCAGCCACTAACCTACAGAAGCAATTTTAGTATTGAAAATTCAACAAGGAAATCTGTAGCTTCTACCTAAATGCCTTTCTTGAGCAAAGTGCTATTTTTTCCCAGACACTTATTACACCTGTTGTGGATTTATTTTTGTCTACTTGCAGTGTTTGTGTATGATATCTCACCAAATATGAGCTCAGAAAAGTATCTACTGGAAAACATTATTATCAGGTGAGAGATTTATGGGCTCAGTAGCAAATTTATGATGAATAAGTAAATTTGGACGCAAATAATAATGGAAAATCTCACTTATTCTTACACTGTCAGTGAAAGAGATGTAAGGCAGATTCATGTGATGTGCAGCAAATATTTATTCTCAGTTAGAGCCATTTTATTTGAGTGTAGTGGGTGAGCAGCTTGGTGCAGTTTACTTATAAATTAGGCTTGGCATCTTGTTTTCTTCATTTTGGGTCTTGGTCAGGAATAGTCCATACCTGGCAGGAAAATTGCTTTCTTATGAATCTCTGGACCCTTGTTATTCAGCTTTCTCTGGGCCTAGATGACATCTACTTTTTTTCTTACATTTTTTTTTCTACTTTTGTACTCCTTTTCAAACTCTGATTAGATATAAAATGTTAATCTTTATAATTGATTTGGTGTAGAGAAAAAAAATCCTAAAATAACCCTTTGATTTTCAGCTTTTGGCTGTGAAATCAGTGCACCCACTGATATTTTATTGGTAAAGAGCTCATTCTGATTAATTCTTGGGGATATTGAAGAATTATTAGTACCGAAGCCATCACTTAACAATAAACATTTCAGAGCAGATTTGTGAGGACATCAGTGAGTTACAAGAATACATAGTTCCATTTTTTTTTTTTTCAAAATCTGAATGTGGAGGGTGGAGTTTTAAAAGGCTGATACCTTTCATTGGCAGTCTATTTCAGGGGAAAAAAAATTAAAATAAAAATACGCCCGTCAGGGTTTTTTGGGGAAGATTAGAGAGTGGTGGTTCAAACTGTGGTTCTATCAGAGCCTAAAAAAGGTAATTCATCATGTAAGGAGCCCAGGTTGCAAAGCTCCCATCCCATGAAGCAATATACAATTAATCCAACCTTAAGGATGTGTGCTGTAAATCCTGATGACCCTTTGGCAGTGTGAGTGTTTCAGAATGAGTAGCTCTGAGCACATAGAACGAAGTTCACAAAAGACAGGACAGCCTGGCGGAAAAAAACCCCAAAAACTACCTGGAAAATTAAAAAGACAAATATCCCTTTCTCTTCCCCCATGTTCCCCTCCCATCCCCATGCCTGCATACAACCTTTCACGTCTTAATTGATTTATGTGTGGGCAAACATCACCTGCATGACTTATTTCTGAAAGGATTGTAATGCTTTGGAAGTACTTAAGGGGGGAACAGCCAGATTCATAGCTGGCATAACTCTGCACAGCTCTGCTGAAGTCAGGGCATTTATAATGACTTGCATACTTAGGAACCAGGCTTAAAATATGCAGCTACAGAGCTGCAATGCTTCCTTACTAGGAAAAGTTTTCCTTTGGGTGAATCTCATGCTGGAAGATGAAACACCTCAACCCTTTCACCAGGAAAAAAGGGGGAATGGTTCATACTGGACCTGCCAGAGCTGCTACATTTATGGCCAGTGTGGTTTAGGAAGATCTTCTGAGCACCAGCATGAGGGAGACAGCTCTGTGCAGGGAAGAGCAGTTTCTATGGATATCTTTCTGCCTTACCTGTGCAAAGATTTATTTATATCTGCAGTGCAGCTCCGTTGCTGCTGTCTTGTCTGAAGACTCCATTCGTTCCCATCTGCTCCTGCAAGGGAGGAGCTGATGTGGCTGGATGGGAAGTGGAGCCCATGGCCAGTCTGTGTTGTGGATACCCTGCAGGCAAAGCCCCAAAGCTGTTTTGCTGGAATTTTTTGAATAGGTAAATGCTTCTGTGGGGAATCCAATCTCTTCCTGGGACAGAACCTCATTTTCCAGGTGGTGACTGAGCCGGTGCTGTGCTGTCTTCGGGGATCCAAAACCTGTCAGACTCCCCAAACCTGCCCTGTGGTGCTGCCTGACCACTGCAGGGAATGCAAGTTCCATTGCTGCTCATTACCTAAAACTATGCACAAACCAGCCCCACCAATTCAATTGTTTGGGGCAGACTGGGAAGTGTCCCTCAGTTCCCCTGTGGCACATCCCTCTCATGGAGCCCAAGAAGTGATGCAGCAGCCAGAAAAAAGGGATGATTCCATCCTTACCTTGGGGTACCAACCACAAAACGAGAGTCTAAGTCAAGGACCAGGCTCAAACTGTGCAGCCAGAGGGGGAACCACCTCATTCACACCAAGCTTTCCCTCCAACAGGTCTTGAGGAAGTCTGCCCTGCAAAGGACTCCAGCTTCACTGCACTCTGCAGGGGAGGAAGCAGAGGAGTAAGATCTGGAGCAAATTCAGAGAAGGAGTTAGATCTGGAGAAAACTCAGAGAAGGAGCTAGATCTAGGGCAAATAAAATGTTTAGGGTTGAGCCACTGCACTTCCCTCAGATGGCTTTATGCAACAAAGGAATGAAAACTGGCACCAAATCCTTCTAAGGAACTTGAAATACAATTTGTGTGCCAGACACCAGCAGCATATGTGAGAAGCAAAATTATGCACCACGAGTAGCCCCTGTGTTCCTGCTGCTTATCAGCCCTTCCAAGACAGTTGACTAACAGCCTCATCTGGGAATTTTGAGTAATACTCAGAATTCCTTTGAACACGGGGTTCCATTAGCTGCAAATTAATTGGATCTGTAGGTCAGTGGGAAGTGGATTACCACAGTGGAGGAAAGTTGTGAGCACGCTGCACATTGGTAGCACATTAGAAATCCTCTCTGGGAACAATATTTGGAATATTTCTACACAGGATGCATCTTATGAATCTTAGGATTTCAATAGTAGCCTGTGCCTCCAGCAGCAATGAAGAGCTGCTGGGAACAATTGCAAATTGCTTTTCATTGTCCTGCACATCTACTGGAGATATTCCTATTCTATCTCAGATAATAATAAACTCTCGAATTCAGAGTGAGTGCCAGAGTGAGTTCAGATGGCCAAGAAGGAATCCAGGCCTGTGCCAGCCCTGGTGTGGGCACAGGCCCAGGGCAGTGGCTGTGCCCTGTGCTGGCACTGCTGAGGGACCTCGAGTGCTGTGCCCAGTTCTGGGCCCTCATGGCCAGAGAGACCTTGAGGGGCTGGAGAGTGTCCAGGGAAGGGAACAGGGCTGGGGAAGGGTCTGGAGCACCAGGAGTGGCTGAGGGAGCTGGGAGAGGGGCTCAGCCTGGAGAAAAGGAGGCTCAGGAGGGACCTTCTGGCTCTGCACAACTCCCTGACAGGAGGGGACAGCCGGGGGGGTCGGGCTCTGCTCCCAGGGAACAGGGACAGGAGGAGAGGGAACAGCCTCAGGCTGGGCCAGGGGAGGTTCAGGTTGGACATCAGGAGGAATTTCTCCATGGAAAGGGTGGTCAGGCCTTGGCAGGGGCTGCCCAGGGAGGTGTTGGAGTCTCCATCCCTGGAGGTGTCCCAGGAAGGCCTGGACGTGGCACTCAGTGCTCTGGGCTGGGGACACGGTGGGGATCAGGCACAGCTTGGGCTCAATGGTCTTGGAGGGCTTTTCCAGCCTCAATGATCCTGGGATTCTGTGAGCAGACAGGCTTCCAGCACTTGATAGCATCCAGAAGCCACATTATTCTAATGTATTGTGTGTATTATAAGATAGGGGTTGAGCTCAGCATCACAAATGTAAAGAAAAAAGGGTGAGAATGAAGGTATGGTCTGAAAGGATGACTATGGCATAGCTAAAGCCTCTGATTTTTCACTTAATTTTAAGCAAGAAGTGCCCAAAATCTACAGAACTTCTGACCTTTCCTAAGATTTTTTGTGGACCTCCATCTACACGTTTACTATTTTCCCCTTGCTTTCTGTTTAGGGAGTTTTTTCCTTTGTTTGTTTGTTTTGCTTGTTTTTATATTATGTTTTGGGGTTTAGGCTTTGTTTGTTTGGGTTTGTTTGTTTTGTTTTGGTTTTTTTTTTTAACAATTTCCATTAATTTATATAAACAAATCTCTAGTTCTTGTGATTTCCATCTCTAGTTTCATCACTTTCTGTTGTCCCTTTTAGGTCAGATCCTTGCCATCAGCTTCCTTCCTCCCTTCCTTTATTTCCTGTATTCTTTATTGGCACAGACTGGTAGTGGTTTTCCTCAATGGGAACTGAAGAACTCCATGCAAATCCCAATTTTCCCCATATCTTTACTAGGAACTAATACACAGCTAACAAGTCATCTTATATTTCCCAGAAACATCAGCTGCACTGAGCCAGTGCTTTAGATTAATTCAGTTTATTGTTTCAGCAGGTTTACAAGGTTGCAGAATTCCACAGATTTCCACAATGCTGGGGATTGGTGATGTTTGTATGGATTGGCCTGTTTCCTGGTGATGGAGTGTGTGTAATCATCATTTTCCAATATGCAAAAATTAGGAGCAGCCTAGTGTCTCCACTCTGTGATAATTGATGCTGGCTTTATGGATTATATTTTCTTTACTGAGAACCTTCTTGCTGAGCAAATTTGACAAATGAAAACACTTGCTGAGATTTTATTTCCCTGGCAATTTTCCGTGTTTTCTTCTGCTAGCAATATCATATTTTTGTTTGTGAAAGGAAGAGTTATTGTTTATCCTCGTTATTTGCCTCTCAGAGCTGAAGTAAAAATAACTGATATTGAGGACACATTAAAATGGAAGCAGGTGGAAAAGAGCAGCTTGTAAAAAAAAAAAAAACCCATGATTAGAGAAAATTTTACAAACTTGCTTGTGGAAAACTACAGCAAGTTACTTCAGAAGACAAATGATGATTTAACTTGCTGGGATATTTGGCTTTTTAAAAATCTTTTTGGACACGTTAAAGATCTAAACCACGCTCTTGAGAATTCCATTTATTTGTGTTTCTCTGGTAAGTACCAAGTCCAGGCTGTGCTGGAAATGTAGAGCAGGAGGCAGCTCATTTTCCTGGGCATATTAAGCACCTGAAGGCATAGGATATATTGGAAAAGCTGAGTGACAGCCTCTGTTTTCCAAGTTCCCTTTCTGGAAGATAATTCAGCCTCCAACCCTCTTTTCCTGTCAATTTTTGGGAAGCAGGGTTCACATGTGGCCCTTGGCAGATGGGTAAGCAGCACCCACAGGATTTATTCTGTCCATGGGTACTTTGGGAAAGGGAAATAGCTGCAGTGTGCAGCTGAAATTTGGAATCTGGGACATCCTTGTTGTGGACTTGCTGCTTGTGAGGGGGTACCACCAGAAGTATCTAATTTATTCCTTCTGGAAAAAAAAAAAAAATCAAAGAGAATTGTCCACAGAGTTGCCCACAATAAAGAGAAGAAATGTAGTGACTGCCTTTGCAAGATGACCTTCAGGACTTGCATAAATCATTCTACTCCACATGGCAAAGGAATATTTGTCATAAAAGAGCTGTCATTCCTCCAAATGGCATTTAGGCATCAAATGAAACTGTGAATTGTCTACAATATGCATAGAATCCCAGAACCCCAGAATGGTTTGGGATGGAAGGGACCTTACAGCCCATCCAGTGCCACCCCTGCCATGGGCAGGGACACCTTCCACTATCCCAGGTGGCTCCAGGCCCCATCCAGCCTGGCCTTGGGCACTGCCAGGTTCCCTCTTCTCTGCCTGGGCCACTCAAACTAGTCATGAGCTGTGCTCTGCTCCCCGCCCCCGGAATCTCCAGGGGGTTTTGCACACCTCCCACCCTCTCAGGAATGCACAAAACAACAAACTGGATTTGAGTTTTAAGGTTTTGGGAAATAAAGAAGACAAATAGACACAAAGCTTTTCAGCCAGGCGCATGGCTCGGTGCCATGCATGGAAGTGAACTGGAATTAATCCCATTTCTCTGCAAGTCTTGCAGGAAAGGTGCCTCCAGATGCTCCTCACCGGGCATGAATTCAGTATTTATTGGCAGATAAATGAGAGAGATGTGTTTGTACAAAAAGCAGATGAGCTGAGAACTGGGACCACACTCCCACACTACCCCAAAGGGAACGACCTGGACAATGTTTTTTTGTCAGAAGCCGAAGAAAATGTCACTGTTAAATTTTGATGAGGGGATGCACACCCACACCCCCACTTACAGCATCAACTGATGCTGATGTCATGAAATGTGCATGAAAAACATTTTATTTTTTTTAGGTCCAAGCTGTCTGTTGCAAAATCTCTCCTTATTCAATCTCCCTTTCTTTTTCTTTCTTGTTTGTTTGTGAAGTGATTGAAATGGTCAAGCCTGGAAATTTCCATCACTCTCTTTCTATAAATTAAAAACTTCATTTAGGGGGTTTTTAATTGAAATTTTTAACTTATTCTAACAGCATTTAAAGTAAATACAAAGATAAGCTTTGAAAAAGAATATTTAATAATTTCACTAGTATAAAATGAAGTTTATTTCTAACCCTAGATTTTAATCATGCAATAAAGAAATAGTTTTAGTAACAAGTTCATATACTGGCTCAGGCTCTAAAACATGATTTAAGGTGAGCTACAGCAGAACAGGGCATCTTTAATTGTCACTCTCTAACACCCTGTTAAGAAAAGTGTGATTGATATCCTTTAAATGTGTTGCAATTTTTTCTTTAAAAGAAAATAGATTTATTGGCATTCACTGGGGCCCAAGTTTCTCCATTATGTATGTCTGGAGCTACTTAGAAATTTCAGATGTAGTCACATCTCTTTTACATTCTCTTTTCTCTAACTTCATTAAGCAGCCTTAAAGCCATGGGATCAGACCTGGTATTACTGATTTACGATTATGTTTTGAATTCCTTTTGTAACCTGCACATGAACCAATCCACAGAAAAAGTAGCATTTTGTTAAAGGCAGTCGAAAGGCAAAGTAATTCCATATTTCTTCTTTTCATGTTTTACTGTTTGAAATCCCATTGAAATATTATTACCAGTGTTTTTACCTTCTCTGGGCTTTAAAACAATTTAAGAAGAAAGTCTAATTAAAGCAATAGCTGCTAGTGATAAAGAAAGAGAAAATAAAGGATGACAACAATTCTTCTGTACTGTTAATAAAAGCATAATGCATGAATTCCTGGTGAGGGTGGGCAGGCCCTGGCACAGGGTGCCCAGAGAAGCTGTGGCTGCCCCTGGATCCCTGGAAGTGCCCAAGGCCAGACTGGATGGGGCTTGGAGCAACCTGGGCTAGTGGGAGTTGTCCCTGCCCGTGGCAGGGGGTGGAATTAAAAAATTAAGGTCCCCTCCAATTCAGGCTGTTCTATGATTCCTCTTTTGTTCCTATCTATTATAATGAAATAAATTTGTATTTAAGTGAAATTACCTTTTCAAGTGTTTGGTTTTTTTTTTTTTTTTAGTACTTTTTTGAATCTCAAAGTACTTTACAAGAAGCAAAACAACCTCCTTAGGATCTGTAAACTGGCACATCCAGGGGGATTTAACAGCTTTGGAAGGATTGCTTGTGAAAGTGCTGTGCATGAAGCAGGTGTTTTTTCCTGTGCTGTGAACAGTGTGGTGGCTCTGGAGTCAAAGCAAGAAGGATGTTCAAAGCTGTGGGGGTATTTGTTGATGAATTTGCAGGAGTTGCAGTTGGCTGAAGTGCTTGCCTCCCCCACATCCTTCACTGCAAATTCAGTGCTGAGTGATTCTCCCACCCACTCCCTGTCAAAAACACTCTGAGTGCTTGGTTTGAAAAACATAATGTCTGAATTTTCTGTTGTAGCTGTTGCCAGGTTGTCTAAACTCACACAGCACCACATTTTCTCCAAGCTCTAAAGGTAGAGCTTGTATTAGAAAATCACCTTCCCCAGATTAGTGAGGTTATTACAAAAATTTGAAAAAAATAATAAAAAAAGCTCAGTGACTAATGCTTCTATTAGCCAAATACACAAAGCAAAGAATGTCTTAAGTTGTGTGCTTTGTTGGAAATTCCAAAAGTGATGGCTCTCCTGGGGCCTGTATAATTCATACAGCACTTTAACCTGTGATTAATTACTAAGTCAGCAGAAGCTTTGCTCCTTTCCACTTGTGTTTTCATCAACACTGAAAATCCTAAAGTAAATCTGGGCTAGGCTCTGAGAGGCTCAAGTGACTTGCTTTGCTGATTAAAAACCAGTCATCCTGCCCAGCCTTGGAACAGCACCAGGGAAAACCTCTGGGAAGGAAGGAAACATCCACCAGACACCAACACTGGAGAGAGCAACTTTGTTGTTGTGAGGGGAAAAGTGACACTGAAAGAGCAAAAAAAAAAGGGTTCTGCACAAGTGCAAAGCTGGTATGTGGGAGAACAGGTAGGACTTTGGGATTTGGGAATAGTGTTTTTTATGGGGATTTGTGAATTGCTGGTGTGCTCTGGAGGTGGAGAGAGGAAAATGGTGATAATGCCATGGGAGCACCAGCTTCAGCTGAACCACTGCAGGGTGAGTCACAAACTGGGGAGTTTGACCATACCAAAAAAAGCCTCTTGGCTGATGCTATTTGAAGTGCACATCTTCCTGGATGATGGTGAATGATCTGTTGCTCTCACTGCACCCTAGAAATAAATGTTCCACAGAAAACCCAACATAATGATGTGAATTTTTTTCCCAAGGACTACTCTGCTATTTTTTGTGTTTATTTGTGTTGCAGAGGCTCTCACAAAGCTTTGAGGTTATTAGAATATGGTGAGATGAAAGGGTAAGATAAAGAGGGGAGGAATAAGATTTCGTTCTGGATTTTTGTTCGGTTTGAGCCACTTTTTTTCTTTGTCCACCTATTTCAGCCAGAAGCTGGGTCAGCCTTGCATGGGGAATGGTTTTCTTCAGGTCACTGCTCCCTGCCTGGGCTCTGCTGTGGCTGTGGCTCAGGAACAGAAGAGAAAGGAAGCAGGAACAACAAGATCCATCTTCTTATGAGTGGAGAGTGGGCACATCCCAGTGTGTTGACTGAAAAGGGAAATATGGGTTTGTGGAAGGCAGCCAAGCTCTTCTTGGGAGAGCTGGGAAAAGCAATCAGGAATACTTCTGGGAGCCACAACTCCTTGGAGTCTGTCTCACCCAACTTAGGATGTATTTGTCAAGGATTAGGATCACTGAGACCCCACAAAAGGCTGTTTGCTGTTCTTTCCCCATCCCCACTTTCCTCCCCTGACAGATTCTACAAACTTCATTGCTCTCAGCAAGAGGAGGGAGTGGAGAACTGTAAAAGTTGTACTTTGGGGCTCGTTGTTGTCACTGTGGAGGTGGCACTGCCCCAGCTGTCGCTCCCTCCCCTGATCCTGCACCTGCCCTGGGGCACAGCCGGGCTCTTCTCCCTGCTTTCAGAGATATTCAGGGAGCTGCAAAAGGAAGTGAGATAACCCACATGAGCAAAATAAATCAGAGAAATAAGGAAGTAAATGGTTCTGCCTTTCAGTTTTTGGAAATGCATGAGGAGAGGCAGCAGCTGGAGCTGAGCAGGGGAAGGGCAGAGCTGTAATCAAGATGCTCATTTTTCGGCAAGCCCCAGATGCAGATCAAGAAATGCAAAGTTTGTGCTGACGAGGAGACAAGGGCCTCAGTTCTCATCCAGCAGAGGGTAAATTAAAAAATAATTATGGAGAACAGCAATTTCTCTCTAAGTGTTCAATGCCTTGCATATTTACCCCAGAGTTATTTTCTTTCTGTAGATGAAATATAAAGTCCTGGAATGACTGTAGATGAAATATTTAATGTCTGTTTGTTTCTCTAACAGCCCTACCCTGCCCACAGGCCAGGACCCCTCCAACTAGCAAGCATGATCTGGTCTGGAAGGGTTTTCCAGGTGGTGTGGTTTAGGAGAGGTTGGGAAGAGTATAAGCAAACTTGTAAATGAATGGAACTCCCAGGCAAGGAAACTCAGAGACAGCAAAGACAGATTTTTCTCATTTGGTATTACCATGGATTGAGAGAATTCAGTTTTAAGGGAATGGACATGAGCAATATTTGGGCACCTAGGTGAATATTGAACAAGTTTCTCAGGCTTGTCCTAGAAATATCCAAGCAGCTCCACTGCTGAATCATGGGTTCAGTTCTGCATAAGCATGAAATCAGTAAAGAAATCTGGGTTTTTGGTCTCTGGGCCTTTGGACAACCTCACATTAAATCTTGATGTTACCCCCATGTGATCTATTCTATGTCTGTCCTAACCAGTAACTGAGATAGGTCTATAACAAGCATGGATTTAAGGAGAAAGTGCAGGTTGTTGGCCAGTTAAGTGATTTTTATTTTATATTTCCATTGCACCGTACATTACAGCATAGGCTGCTTTTCAGTATATCATGGGAATGCAGAGAAAATATGAATAGGTTGGCTCATGGATTTTAAAGCACTGGATTGTTCCATGTGTGCTCCCAGCTCCTCTTTGAAATTATCCTCAGCATAAAACATGTATTTACATTCAGATCAGAAGTATCCACAAGAGGCATGCAGCTGTGGAATGTGTTACATATTGTAATTATAAAGATATATTTGTTCCCTTTGCCTGGGAATAGATTCTGGTATTGATTTGTTCTCACTTCTGCTTACCTCCACCAAGGCAGTGGGGGGAAGGTGGATTTTATGGGAAACAACGTTAATTGCCTTATCTCTGGGGAAGAAATACAGTCATTGAAAACCTCACTTACAAATGGGCAACAATTCCTCCAAACAGACTTAGAATAATGATCTCAGCCACGTTCTTTTGTAATTAAGACTATGGTTACAGGTGATTACTGAGACACTTGGAAGGTTTGGGCAAAAGAGAAAGCCTAGAAAGTCAAAGGGGGAAAAATATAATGTCAAGAGCACATTTATAAAATCAAATGAAAGCTGTAGCTTCTCCAAATTGTTTTGAGAACAGGAGTTTTCCAGCAGATTCAAAGCCATCTAATAAGAGAAAACCCGGACAAAAGCTTGAGTTTTACTTTTAATCCTTCAAAAGAAGAACCAACAAAGAGTCAAAAGATCAAAAAAAGAACCAACTCAATCCCCAGACCCCACAAAGAGATCTTTGTGGAACATTCTGACCCTCAGACTTGGCTCTTGTTTTCCTGGACATCAATGGAGACATACTCCACCAGAATGAGCAGATGAGGCCAGGGAGGCACACGAGATCTGTCAGGCCAGGATTAGCTGCATGAACAGAGAGCATTTGTAGGCTTTGAACCTTCTTTTCACCTCTCCTAGAAGCAGTGTCCCAAAATTGCTCATGGGCTGGATTGCTTTGGAGGTGCTGCTTTGAAAAGCAGTAATGAATGTGAAGAACTCTTATGTTGGCTGTTTTTCCTGAGCTGCAGGGCTTTTTTAGTTCTGAAATATGAAAGCCTCCAGCATTACTGCAGCAATATGGATATTGTTACTAGAAAGTTCTTTGTGGTTGATGCAACCCTTCTATTCCAGTTTGTTCTAAGAATGGTTACAATATGCCCGTTTCCAAAAAAAAAAAAAAAAAAAAAAAAACAACTAGAGGCGAGGAAAAACAAACCCTGTGTTGCAGAGAACGTTGCATCAGATAAATAGATCCATTTTCTTGGCAGAATAACAACATTTTCCCTTCTTTGATATGGGGCAAATGGAGCTGCTGAGCTGTGTTTTCTGCTGAGATTAGAGATGTATTTGGAGCCCAGAGCTCCCCTCTATCACAAGTTAGCATTAACAAAGCCACAAAAGCCTCTCTGCTTCAAGCACTGCTACTACTGCTATTAAAGAGTGTTTCTACCTGAAAGTAGAACATGAATGGCTCTGGCTTTTCATCCACAAAGAAAAGCATTCAGCTCCTTTGCTGAAACACTTCCATTCATGATGTTTGTCCTGCCATGGTTTAGATGAAGACAGCACAAAGGTTCTCCCTCTTATACCCCCAAGAGAAACATCTCCCCTCTCATCTCAGCATCGACCCAAGCCAAGTGTTCTTCCTTTCCCCATTCTGGGTTTTCCAGGATTTTTTTTCTCCTTTTTTTTTTTGTCTTCCCCCTTGCAATTATCATAGGCACCTTTTGGCCCAGATGGTCTAGCCTTGCATGAAAATTAGATTTTAATTAATCTCTCACAAAAAATTCTGCCTCGTGTGGATGATGTCACGTTCCCATTATCTAACCCTTAATAACTGATTACAGCCTAATTGAATGTACTAGAGGAAAAACGACAGGATGTCAGGATATAAAGTTCATTAAGGAAAATCAATTTGCAAGGCTTTAAATTGCATTAAGGGCTACCCTTTAAATCATCTAATGTATTTCTTCCTGGTTTGGGAAGGTAAATAGGCACACTGTGGAGAAATATGTGCAAGGAGAAGCGGTAGGTATTGTGGGTAAATTAAATTGCAAATGACTGAAGATCAGACAACAATTCCATTATCGATGACAAGCTGCCAAGGTACTCAAACAAATACTTTGCCAAGTGCCTTGTGTTTTCCATTTCTTTGTCATTTAGAAATAAATAAATCTTGCTTGGAGGTTGGACCAAGATCTCTCTCATTTTATTAAAAAAGTCAACCAAGAAGGGTTAATGAATATCAACTCCATTACTTGCTCTCCAGGATGGATTTGGCAGCCCCTTTCCATGCCAGGCCGGATGTTTTCATCTTTTTCAAGTCTATAAACAGTGAAAGCTGCTCAGAGTCATATTCCTGGCACCAGCAGCAGCTTGGATGCATTTCAATTCGTGTCTTTTGTGCTCTGGAGCGAATTCATACCTTTGTGAATTGTTTAACAAAAACAGACACTGGGAGAGAACCTCACCTTGGCAGGCAGCTCCTGGGGCTTGATTGAGCTTGTGGTGGCACACTGGTGACAGCTGATGTCCTGTGGAACTGGGACACAACAGGCACGGGGGTGTTCATGGCAGGTCCTCAGGGTACCTGCACCTGCTGCTGGCCTCCTGGCTGCCCAGGGGAGGGAGATTTGGAACAATTCCAAAAGGGAAGGTAGGAATGGGGACTGGACTCAGAGGGGTGGGGAAGGAGGATATGGATGATAACTGCACCCTGAGGTGTGGACCAGCCTATGTTCTGGTGTGGCCTGGCTGGGACTGGACCATCCCTTGCTCTTCATGACCTCCGTGCTTTAGCACCAGGCAAAAATGGGTTTGTTTAAAACTTAAACAAAGTTATAGGAAAACCCAACAGTACTACAAGGCAAATTCACTAAGATTCCATTCTCGAACAGAAGCTTTTCTCTCCAGCACCCAGGTTTCTTCCTTGATGCTGTTTTGGTCTGGATTTGGGGTTCCTAACAAGGGCTGGTACATTTATACCCCTTCTCCTCTGGTTTGGCATTCACACATTGCCAGCACTGACAGAGGTCCCCTTCCTGTGCCTGATTTCTTTCCAGGCTGGGGGCAGCAAGTCCTGTTGTGCTGACTGCAAAGGTACATGAAAATAATGTCCCCAGAACAAATACAGCATCATGGACCTGAGCCAGTCTCATTCTGCTCCTGGAATTCTTTGTCCAAGATCCAACTGCTCACCAGAATTCCATGGTCTTTCTTGGCCTCAGTGGGATGAGGATCCCAGATATCTCACTATGCAAAAGCAGCCTCCTGTTTATTGTGAGTCTCAAGAAAGATAATTAATTAGGACTTCAAAGGAAGGAGGTGGCATGTGTAGCATAAGCTTTAAGTCATATTTTGTCACCTCCCCAGAAGCTGTTTAAAGAGGGGCGAATTGGTACAGTGTGTCTTCCTCTTTGAGAGGATTTATACAGAGGTTTTTAATTTCTTTGGAGATTTCTTAAATGTAATTTTGTATGATGGCATCTGGTACAAACCGGATGCCTCGCTTTGATCTGCTGGGAAGGAGAGGGTGACAGTTTTCTTCAAATGAAGAGTAACATCAGCAGAAAAGCAGGGAGGGAATTAACATATTGGAGCATCACTTTTCTTGTAATCATCACCCTATTAAATATGGAGGGGAGGATTTTGAAAATCAAGTTTGCATTTTGAACAACATTACTGGGGCTGAGTTGCCCTCATTAGCTATTTTGTATTACATTTGATAAAAAAACTTGATGCTGACAAGCACTGGAAATGCTTTTTTTTAATCCTGTTTTTAATCATTTTAGATCACCTACTAAATATCTTTTAATATTTTAATGGGTCTCTCATTCATAGTAAAAAGAGGTGAATAAATTGAATGGAGAAAATAAAAATGCAAAAATCTTCTCAGGCTTTTGCTCCTCGTAACAGTACCAGAATGAAATTTATGGTGCATCTGTGTTTTGCTTTACTTTCAATTTGCAACCATATTTTTGCATATTTGATGTGACTGGAAAAACATATTTTTGCAATGAATTTGCATTCCAGGTACTAAATTTTGGCCAGTTTTCTTCTAATTTTCACATGACTCTAAGGCCATTTAGGGCTCTTTTTTTTTTTTCAGGATTTTTATGACATTCCCAGTGTCTTCCCTGAGTATAAATAAGATGCATCCAAACATACAGATGCTCAGTTTTATGTCTTATCATCCCACAGATGAACTCCCAGTGAACATTTTTATTCTGAATAGGTTCCATTTTGTTGGTTTTATTTTCAAACCTACATATTTGGGAATGTTAAAGAGAGAGAAGATACTTTTTATAATTCTTTTTGTTTATCGTGAAAACAGATAAAAATTACTACAAATATTCATTGAAGCTTTCCTTCATGGAAGGCTTTTATTCCTAAGGGATACAATATCTATGTTTTGTGTGCCAAAAGCATCAGATTAAATTTTTTCGAGGGGACTCACTAAATCCTTTCTTTCGGGAGGAAGTTGCTGCTGGAGGGTTCCTCTTTTTTCCAGGCACTGATTCTTTGTGAGACATTCAGAGAGAAGGGAAAGGCCAATGTCCTTGCATTGACAACTCTTCTCTCAGATGGTTGAAGGGGGACTTTAAATAAGGTTACTCTGCTTAATTATGATTTTGTAATGGTCTTTTAATTGAAGACTTGGAGTGCTGCAGCTTCTCCATCAGAAAATCCACTGAATTTGGGGTAAAGCTCTTTGGCCAACAATCCCAGTCTGTGCCATGTACTGGGGCCTTGGCAGCTCATCTCAGTGAGTCAGGGAATCGTTAAAGTTGGGAAAGACCTCAAGATCTTCAAATCCAACCTCTGGCCAAATCCCCAGTACCCTGCAGCACTAACTGACATCTCCACACAATTTATGGGCACTTCCAGGGATGGAGACTTCACCACTGCCCTGGGGGGCTGACAACCCTTTGAGAGAAGAAATGGCTTTTTTTGTTGTTGTTGTTGTTGTTTCAAGAGCTCTCTAAGCCCTCCCCTTGACTGCATTTGCATCAGGACAGCAAAGGGAAGCAGAAGAAGGACCCAGCAGTGTGTGGTAACAAAAAAAACCATCTCTTGGTCCCTCTCTGCTATGGTAGTACCCTCTTTTGGGTTGACAGAGGGGGTTTTGGAGGTGGGGAAAGACAACTACCAGCAGGAAATGGCACATCCTTGTGTCCTGTCCCTTGTGCATCCCTGAGCCTGCAGGCTCCTGATAATTTGAAGGCACATTGGCAGTGATGGTGTCCTCTTTCTTTCTGCACAGCTCAGCAGAATCCCTGTCACTTGGGGCAACTGTGAAAATATCTAACCAGGCAGCTCAGGTTTCTCATTCTCATAAGAGTTGGGGCACCTCTGGAAAATGATCATAGTAAAAGCATAATAATTATGGTTGACTTGCTCTTTGCAATTAGGAAATTTTGTCGTGCAGGGACTGCTGCTTAGCATGACAAAAAGTCAGACAAATACAGAGCAGAGCTGTGACAGGAAAACAGCAAAAGTGGTAAGAAATGAGAGGGAAAGCAGGGCTTTGTTAGGTTTGGGACAGTACGGGGAGTGATAAGAAAATCCATTGTGTGTTTTCCATGCTGCTGGAAATCAGTGCAGTTTAGGCAGCGTGGTTGTGCTGCAGGGATGGCAGGGAGAGGGAGGCAATCTGATAAATGAAATGATGCATAATTCAGTGCTGTAAGGGCAGTGTAGGAAAACAGTATCATCTCCAGACAAATTAATCTGTCTTAGGTTTATGACTGTCTCAAGGCTGTTTGTTTCATTGTCAGTTCAGTCACAGGTAGAGATGTGATTATTATTTCAAATGGAAAGTTCTTTTCCAACAGCCATTTTTGAAAACTGCTGTATCAGAGCAGAGTCCCTTCCCTGAAGTAATGCTTTCATTTGGAAGTACAATAGCAACTGTCAGTTTTACTTCCTTTTGTTTTATTTCCATCATCTGTGTGTTATCATTTCAGGAAGGAAATGTGTCTGTGAGCAACTAGTGCCAGATGTCTGAACTTCCACTTGTCATTGGAGGTGTTGGCAGCACCACTCACCCACCCCAGTCACAACCAGCTGCAGGAAATTGGCTCTACTCACAAACTGCAACAAATTCATAAAACAGACAGGGAAAGGAATAATATGGCATTTTGCAGGAGACTGAGGCATGGAGAGATTTGGCCCACAAAGGTGTCAGGGATCTGTTGGAGACCCTTGTGCAGCTCTAGAAGTATCTGTCTGCACACTGTGATTAAAGTCACTCAGCAAGGGCTGGTGCAGCTGGGACTGGAGGCTTGAGCTCCATGGACTGGCCTGAAACCCCTGAATTTGTGATATCCCATCTTTGGCAGCACTGAGGTTGACTCTAAATGCCACAAGAATGGATTAATGCTAAATAATTAATTTAATATATAAGATATTTGAAATGATAATGTGTATAATTATTAAACACAATATAATGTAATATTGTATAATGAAATAATAGATGTTAAGTATAATATATGATAATACAATTATAAACCCCAAGTACCTGTTCAGCTTCTGGAGTGATTTCAGTTTTCTCTCTTTTTATAGAATCAGAGAATGACAGAACAGTTTGGGTTGAAGGATTCAATTTCATCCAGTCCCACCCCCTGCCATGGCAGGGACACCTTCCACTGTCCCAGGGTGCTCCAAGATGGAGCTGTCCAACATGGCCTTGGACACTTCTAGGGATCCAGGGGCAGTCAGGATGGGGGGCATTTCCCCAAAGATAACTCTGATCTGGAGCTTCTTTTCCTTCAAGTCTAGATATGTTTTCTTTCCTAGACATGACCACCCTGCAATGAGCAGGGCACTGAACCCTGCCAAGCTGCAGCCTGTGGCCTTTCCTGGTGGGTTTGGTTTTCCAGCTGAGCATACCTGGGCAGAAGGAGTTCAAATGTGAACAAGCTGTATCCAAGGGGAGACAGAGGTGGAAAAAAGAATTGTTTCAGCCTTGGCATTAGGGATTTCATGTATGGAAATGGAAGGCACAGCAGCTTTTGTTCTCTTTAGGACTAGACATGCTGGGAGCATGTCCATGGCTCTTATCCCTCAAGCTATCTGACAAAATTACAGATATTTCCTGGTTGTGGTGACACACTGAACATCCACACACCTCATTCATGTCTCATTGTTCACAAACAGGGTCATGGCTTTAACACCCAGGGACAGAAAAATGTCCTTTTGAATTAGACCAGCCCTTGCTCTGTGCTTTTTATCGAGTTCCTTGCCCATTACAAGAGGGTTTTTCAGGAAACAATGGAAGGCAGCTGATAAGGGAGCAGGCTACAACAGATAGGAGCACTTAGTTTCTGTCAGCAGACAAGCAGCTCCCTTCCTCCCTGATAAAATGCCTAAGAAAGGAGAACACAGGCACATTTTCATTCACCAAGTTCCTTCAGTGCTGGAGCTGATACAATCTGAAACATTCATCCTGAGCCAGTGGCAATGGGAGAGGAGAAGGGACTCTTCCTCAGTGGGTAGCAAACAAAGGGAAGAGGAAAAAATCCTGACATTGCCCAGTGGGAAACAAACAGCATAGAATTTGGGGAAGAAAGATCTTGGGAGCAATGCTGTGATTGAAATTTCATAGAATTCCAGAATGGTTTGGGTTGAAAGGGACCTTAAAGCCCATCCAGTGCCACCCCTGCCATGGGCAGGGACACCTTCCACTAGCCCAGGTTGCCCCAACCAACACTTCCAGGGATCCAGGGGCAGCCACAGCTTCTCTGGGCAATCTGTGCCAAGGCCTTCCCACCCTCACAGATAAGGGAAGAGGGGTACAAATGTTCTCAAATCTTCCTTTAAAAAAAAAAAAAAAAAAAAAAAATATATATATGTGTGTGTGTGTGTGTGTGTACTTGCCTCATCTTTCTGGAAAATCTGCTATAGGAAATAAGCAAGTTTAAACAGCCAAATCAGTATGGGTAGGTCTGAAATTATCTATTTAATTGGGTTTTATGCTTTGACTCTGCAAATGCTGGTATTAATTTATACTTAATTTTACAGAGCTGCCAGCAAAATATGCTGTGAAGGAACTAATAGTGTGTTGCTCACTTATTTCAGATTGGACCCAGAGAGTGTTTTAGGGCCCAGCTGAGGTTTATGGAAGGTTTGGGAGAAGAAACAGTACCATGTTTCCAGACTGGTGCAGGTGGGGAAAATTTCTTCTCTCAACAGTGGCTCATGGCTCTTTTCCCAGTGAAAACTGTAGTTTAAAGTATTGGTTGAAACATCTCTAAAGCCAGAAGTTTTTTCTTTACAGAATATTTCATGTTAATAATCAATGATTATGGCACATATTCCATCTGCTTTCTTGTTATCTTTTACAAACCCATAAAAAGAGAGATTTCCAGAATAACAATATTATCTAAAAAAAAAAAAAAAAAAAAAGGGGGAGAAAAANTTTTTTCTTTACAGAATATTTCATGTTAATAATCAATGATTATGGCACATATTCCATCTGCTTTCTTGTTATCTTTTACAAACCCATAAAAAGAGAGATTTCCAGAATAACAATATTATCTAAAAATAAAAAAAAAAAAAAAAAGGGGGAGAAAAAAAAATTGCTCAGTTTCTCACCATAATATATTTATTTTGAGGAGCTGAAATTTCCTCATAATCATAACAAACTGAAATTGCTCTTTGTGTGGCCATCAGGACTGAGTCTATATTTCTAAAGGTTTCATTTCTGACGGTCTTGGAAACCAGACTTTGTTCTTTGTGCACTGAAATATAAACAAATATTGTGTATAAATTTTTAACTTTTATTTGTTTCACAGGATAAGGCTCATAAAAATATCTCTTACTCCACTTGCTAATATCCAAGGTAGGTGAAGAAGCATTAAGACAGAGTACATAAACACAGCAGAAATGTAAATGAAAGAATTCTGGGAACAAGTGCTGCCTTAAGACATCCCCACCACACAGTGATATATATTTCCTCAAAAATAACTTGAAAATCTTCTTCTCTGCCTCCTGCACATTATAAAACACTCAGGGAAATATAGATGAAGTCCTGAAATGCATTTAAATCATTATTTGCAGTGACAACAATGCAATTCTTGGAACAGTGTGCATGTCATATATACAGAGGAAGTGGAATAAATAAGACATCTATTGCATTAGAAAAAAACTATATGTCATCATTCAGGGGCTTGGGAGAATAATGGGGACAGGGAGGAATCCCCTCAAAGAGATTATGAGAGTAATTGAATTGATTGATTGATTGAATCGAACTGACGCTGTGGATAGCTGGTGAAGATTGGGTGAATAATTGCAGGCAATAATTTTGTTTTCTGCAATGCAATATTGTGTTATACAAGTGTATCAACAATAGGGTAAACAAATCTTGATAAGCCTCTGCCCTCACTGAAGTGCCACTGTCAGGGCAAAGTCTTTGCTTGGTACAGGGCTCACAGAAACACTGAATAGTCCAGAAACACTGAATAGTCCCTTTGAACTTGGAGGAGTCATGGAATCATCCAGTGCCACCCCCTGAATCATCCAGTGCCACCCCCTGCCATAGCCAGGGACACCTTCCACTAGCCCAGGGTGCTCCAAGCCCTGTCCAAGCTGGCCTTGGACACTTCTAGGGATCCAGGGGCAGCCACAGTTTAACTTCTGAGTCTGAGAAGGTTATGCCATTTCCAAGAACCTGCTGATGGCTGGGTTTGTTTTCACTCTTAAAGACATTGTGGTGTAACAACAAACTCTGTGATCACAGAGCAGAGGGGTCCTCATGGCATCAGGGTGTGCCTGGCTCAGTGCAGAAATGACAAGGCCAAATCTCACTGTACTGGCTGCTCCTGTTGTCCTTTATCAGCTGTGGAAGAGACAGGAATGGAAAGCTGGGATTTTTGGGTTGGAAGTGGTCTAGGGCAGATCAGAATTTCCCGTCCATTTTAAAACAGAGAAGGGCTGGGAAAGCAGGAAGCAAAGTCATTAAAAAGGATAGACTGCCATGCTTTGTATCTGCATACCTGGGGGTCATTAGCTCTGTGCTAATCACTAGGACTATGGTTCATTAGATAGCACTAATCATGCCAATGCTGATGCACTGAGGACTGGATTAAGGACTGATCCACCCCAAAAATCTGTACCTGCAACGTTTGGGCCACTTGGACTCTTCTACCTACAGCACTTCTGGTGGTTCTGCCAAAGTCTGCAGCACTGTCAGCCTGGGACCAGCTGAGTCTCATGGACAAACCAGAACAAACAAACAAACCCCCAACTCAAGGGCAGTCAAAAACCATTCAGCATCAAACCTTTACCAGCAGCAATTTGTCAGGTTCCGTGTCTGTCATGCTGGAAACAGCTTGCTCTGATTGAATTAATTTTTTGGGGATGTGATTAGGAGTCACTGACATGAAATCAAGTGTGATAAATATCAATAATTGAATGTTGGATCAGTTTTCCTAGGACAGCTAAATTCCATTCACCCTGATTTGAAGACCTCACCCTTAATATTGTTTTGTCTGTGATTCTTTTTAAATTGTGTTTTCACCAATCTGGATATTTTAAAAAAACCCCTTTGTAATAAAGTGCCTCAGAAATCCTGGCTGCTTTACAGTATTTGTCTGGCCTACTTTGGAAATTATTTTAATTTAGGTGATATTTGATTTCCCTGCTGCTGGTGGTGTGATTTTTTGTTTTTCTTCAGTGTCTCTTTTTTTTCTGCTTCTTGTGGAGATTAGCTTTCTATAAACATGTTATCCATAACATAAATCAAAGAAGCTGGAAATAGTAATATAGTATGGTCATGTATATTCATGGTTGTTTGATGAAGGAAAGATATTAACATATTTCTAGATTCTCTGTCATTCCCTTCAATTTTTTTTTTTCCTTTAAAAAACAGAAAGAAGAAAAATGTTCTGGTAAATTCACATATCTAGGAGAGTAAAATTATCAAAACAGGTAGGGCTAGAAGTGTCCTTTTCTCTCTAATTTGGTGATTTGTAAATTAATGAGAAAAAATCCAGGATTTTTTTTGGTTCTGCTGATCAATGGTGAAGCAGATTTTACTCTTCTAATTAAGTGCAGTTTTTTCCTTGTCCCCCTTACATGGAGAATTTAAGTGCTTTGGAAATCAGCACCAGCAGCACTTTGGGAAGCAGGAACACCTCGGGTGCTGCAAGGAGAGCTCACAGCAGCTCTGCACACCCTGTCAGGTGCATTTTAGTCCTTCCAGCCATCTCCTGCTGGGGTAATTCCTGATGAGTTCCTTATCTTCTGCTTTGGGTTATAGCTGAGACAGCCCTTCCTGCAACCTCTGGGCAATCTGCTTATCCTGGAGAGGGGAGAATTCTCTTACCTGGAGAATTCAGTGCTCATCCTACCCTGGGCTTTTTCATGGTTTTTATACTTAACAGTCACACCAGAGATAAATCTCTCTTGGTGCTACACCCTCTGTTCTCTTACAAGGTGACAGAATTACTGCTCACTAAGTCAGGTAAGTTCTTCCTTAATTTAAAATTAGGGTCCTTCTTCCTTTCTTTACAAAATCTCAGTCATTCTCATTGACCTGATGAAGGTGCCTGAAAAGCTCAAGTTCTCCCTCATGCCTGAAGATCTCATGTGAGCTGTCCCAGAGCTTTCCCTGGGTCAGGAGATCCCAATTCCTGGATCCATCAGGGTTACACACAGGCCTGTCTGTGCACTGAGCCTTCCACATGCCCTGCAATGGGAGGCTGGGCTGTGCAAGGCGAGGCCAGCACCTCTGACAAGCTGGATTTACTCTTCCTGCATGGAAAAATGCCAGTTCAGGCTTGTCAGGGCTCCTAAGGAGTCCCACTGGAGACAGGGGGAAAGGGGTTTCACTGGATATGAATGTTGAAATGGCTTCAATGATTGCTGAAACCTTTGGCTTATTTATTACTGAAGCTAAATCAACAAACCTCAGCAGACCACCTTTGAGCTAAATAAAACCATAGCTTCTCCACTCCTTTAAATATTTTATACTTAAAACAGATGAAACTGATTTTTTGCAGTGGCTTTGGTTCTGTCTGAGGTGGAGCAGATCAAAGGTGAGATTTTCTGTCGTTGGGAGATCTGTGATTCGACAAAAAATGGGGAGAGGTCATTCCTGCATCTGTGAATGAAAAATTGGAGTTCTGAAAGTTTCCCAAAGAGGGAAAAAAGAGAAAAAGATAAAAGCTTGGCAATAAATGAAATTGTAAAGCCTGCAGTGAGCTGGAGGCTGTGCCCAGGCTCTGGGGGTGCCCTGCTCAGGCCCTCCCTATTCTGTCATCATCCCCAGCCCAGGGCAGCAGCCAGTGCAGCCAGGACAGGAGATTTTGGGTTCTACTCCAGCATCAGCTATACATTCAGACCTTAGGAATGTGCCAGGAGCTCTCCAGGTTTCTGCAAGCTCAAGAGGTAGGAGGGAAGCCCTGATTAACCCAAGGTTCCTTTGCAAGGCTTTCATCACTGCCTTGTTGAATGAGATAAGTGAAGTGAGACTTAGCACTGCAAGCTTAGATAAGCCTGAAGAAAGGAAAAACTGACAATTACATTTTGATCTAATAATGCAGTAATGTGAGAAACTGAATTTAATACACAGGAGAACAATATGAGGCAATGGCGATACTATAATTAAGTAAGTAACTTAATACATACATGTTTAATTAAACCCCCCATTTATCTGAGAACACTCTCTCTGTTTGGAACAGCAATTTGAAATCACTAAAGCTCAAGCTGAACAATATAATTTTCATTTAATAGTAATCTTGGACCAGCACATTGAAGACATTCATTCAACACAGTGGAAATTAGATTTTCAGGGAACTGTATTATGGGTTGTCTCTTGGATCCCAAACTGTGAAATCGTGGATCATGGAAGCCCAGCACATAATTACCCTGGCTGCATAATGCAGTGTCCCAACTCTGGAGAAATATTGTGAGGGTTTCTATTTGTAATCTCTACAGCTTTGAGAAAACTCCAAATTTCATTCAAGATGGAATTTGGAATTGTCAAATTTAATTTCAAAATATATTCATATTGAATAAAATCACAGTAAACAAGTTGCTGTGTGTTTCCTTTGGTATTTTATACAGTTTATTTATAGAAAGTTGGAAATATAGTATAGCAATGAAAAATTAACCCTTCCCTTCCCTTCCCTTCCCTTCCCTTCCCTTCCCGGAACTTCACTCTCTCCCTTTTCCCTTTTTGTTCATTTGGAATTTTTATGTGTTTAGTTGGTTGTTGTGGATTTTCCCCCTCCTTAACAAAATACTATGGAAAACCACATGTATTTTACTAAATGCTTCCAGAACTGAGGGCCAAACAAAATTTATCCATGAAAATGCATATAATAGGAAAAAATTTAAATTACAATTTCAGAGTGCAACAGGGTGTGAAGGAAACCGGATTTGTGGAATGATGTTTTCCAAGGCATTTCTGATCAGTTCCAAGAACAGCTTGGGGCTTAATCACTTAATTATCTCATCACATTCATTCTTTTCATACTTTCACTGATATTTTTCTCTTTGTTTCTGTTTTAATTTTGCAAGAGTTAGAAAAAGGCTTATAGAATTAAAAACTTGGCTTCAGCTCTCATAGAAGCTTCTAGAATGTGATGTTTTTCCTTTGAAAGTCATCAAGCTTGACCTCAGCTTTCTTACCAGAACTCTTAATCCACTTACTGGAAAGAATGAGACATTTCACTGACTTTTCTTTTATTGGATTTTCCACATGTCCCCTCTCATTTTCTCAGCTGGGCACTTAAGCTGCTTCCCAGGAAGTTGTAAATGTCATTTTGTCACTGTTGCTTTTGGCTACTCAGGTTTTTGATAGCCTCAGTTATTTGGAAGGTGCGAACCTTCCAGAGTGTGGTGATGGTGCCAGTGGAATTATGGATTGGGTTGAATTGGGAGGGGCCTTAAAGCCCATCCAGTTCCACCCCTGTCATGGGCAGGGACACCTTCCACTAGCCCAGGTGGCTCCAAACCCTGTCAAACCTGGCCTTGGACACTTCCAGGGTCCATTCTACCACCTTGTTCTTTCCTTGTTCCAGCTTGTTCTTCCAACTGTGGGAATTTTGAATTAAATATACCATAGCAAACATCCATGCCTTCACATCACAAAAAGTAAAAATGCAAGGTGGAAATGCTGCTGCTGCTGGTGGTGGTCCTGGTGAATGAGTATTCCACAGAGTCAGACTGAATAGGAGGAAACACCTTTCTGTGCATGAGAAACTCCTGTTGAGTTGTGAAAACAGGAATTCCTACCCTCGTGAGTGGTTGGGTAGCAAAGCCATCAGATCCAGTGAAAAGTCAGGAATAACTTGGGAGTCCAGCTGGAGCCTCTCGGGATCTCCTCTGGTCAGGATGACCCCGAGGTGTGGTAAAAAGTATTTTTTCCCAACCCAGCTGTTGAAGAAAGAGTCAGAAGACTTCGGCTGTCGGTCTCAAGGCTGTTTATTATTTCTTATCTAAAAACATTTTCTGTCTGAGCTGCCCAGGTCTGTTCAGCAGGTCAGTCCGAGGCACACTGCCCTCCCACGGGGCTGGTGCTGTCTTTTATACTATAAACTACGTATTCAATATTTACAATTATGTTCCTATCACCTATGTTAGTCAGTGACTTTCTACTCTGAACCAACCTAAGAATGCCAACACCACCTAGAAAAATAGACATTAGGAAGAAAAAAGAAGGAGGACAGGGCACGCCCTAATTCCTCCATCTTAGAACCTTAAACCCCCATGTACAAAATCCCAAAATTTCTTTTTTCACCCTACAACTACTACTACTATGCTGTCTAAACTTTTGTGACTTCCAATTCCTCATACAAAGGTGGCAGTTTGTTCCATGGGTCAAACTCAAAGCCACAGTGGTCTTTGGCTGCATGCCAGGGTCTCCAACCCCCTGCCAGGGCTTCAAAGCCCCCTGGCTGGGACTGGGATCATCCAGGACCGTCAGAGAGACGTCCTGGGTTCCAACAGAGCCCAGCCAGTGATTTTTTGGAAGACTTTGAGGTGTTGTAGAAGTCTCTGCTTTTGATGATTAACTGTGTCTTGGACAAGGTAATTCGTTCAAGGGCTGTCTCCTCGATTTCCAGTTCCAGCAGAACTTCCTCAAACTGGGAGATGTTTCAGGGCAGTTTGCC
The DNA here is from genome assembly GCA_013397555.1 of Urocynchramus pylzowi. Taxonomy (NCBI): domain Eukaryota; kingdom Metazoa; phylum Chordata; class Aves; order Passeriformes; family Fringillidae; genus Urocynchramus; species Urocynchramus pylzowi. The sequence continues at coordinate 104,926 of VZRH01002763.1, read as the reverse complement.
ACTCCTGTTGATTTATGGGAACAAAGCAGGGCCTTGGTAAAATGGTGGGAAAATGCACACTAATTGCTGAAATTTGGGCTCCTCATTTACACAAAAATAATTTTCTGTGCAAAACAGGAATTGAAGATTTAATAATCTGTGTTTTAACAGACCCGAGGCATTCAGGAAATGAACTACCCAGGTTTTGCCTTCTGTTGTGCCACGAAAATAAATGTGTGGAAGCTGAAGGCTTTGGTGCTAGAAGCCTCAAGGAGACAATGAGGGTGTTGCTTATGTTTAAAGCTGATCAAGGTGGGTTTTTTGTTTGTTTGTTTGTTTGTTTCTTCTTTTGGTATTTTGTGTTAAAAACTGAAACTTTAAAAAGAGGCTTCTTTTGATGAATTTCCTGTTCTGTCTTCAGAACAGTTTCCTCATTTTGTTTAACAAATTTTTTCGAGATGTAAACCCAATTCTTAGTGGAAAACAAAAGGAAAAATAAAACATAATACAAACAAAATTTTAACTTTTGTTGAAATTAAATGTTTCAGGGGATCCAATAAACTTGGGGGAACTTTAGGTCTGAAATATCTCAGCTTCTGCCTTTTGTCCTAGTTCAGGGTAGATTTTCCTCCCAAAGTTCTTGTAGAGCTTGTGATGTGTTTTTGCCATGCCCCATTTAATAATGTTCTAACCTCGGGTGGTCCCCAGATTAAATGATTGTTTCAGAGGATTTGTAGAGGGACCAGCAGATGTTCTAAATTCTATTTCTTTGGAAACTCTATTATTTCCTTGTCATCTTGGCAACTAGTTCTTTATTAGCTTCTCTCTCTTTCCCTAAACAAGCCCAACAGCCCTGAGCCCCCAGCATTTCTGTGACCAGAAAAATCCCACCCCAACTGAGGCCTCACCATGGAATGGGAAAAGGCTCCATTCAGTGGAGACCTTTTTCTGAGTTTTCATTAAATTTCATGGCAGGATTCCAGTTGGTTTTCAGCTGGGGCTCAAAGATCTTCTGTAGCTGTGAAAACTTCAGGGAGATAACACCTCCCTGCTCCCCCAGCACAGCCAGCCTGGGCCTGGCTCTTGCTGAAAATCTCCTGCATCTATTCTCATGCAACTGAGAATTTTCAAAATCTTTGGTGGCAACTGTAGGTCCCTTTTTTTTTGCTCTATAACATCAGGTGGAGCTGATGAAATGCAATTATTGGGGTGGTTCTGATAAGGAAAGTCCTGTATGTGTTCGTATTTGGATGAAATTAACTGGATTTCATTTATTTATTTATTTATTTATTTTTAATTTAAAAGAAAACTGTTTTTCTTACTGGCTGTGTACTTTAAGGCACCACAGTGAGTGAGGTGGTAAAATCTCTGGGAAGTATGCGATCTAAATGACTGGCATGTGGGGAAACATATTTTCAGTAAAAAAAAAAACAAAAAAATAAAAAAAATTAAAAAAAA
>VZRH01002763.1:66464-103439 GCA_013397555.1 Urocynchramus pylzowi | reverse complement strand
AAAATTATTTAAATCAACCTGTGCAACCAAAGTCAAGCACATCACTGGGAGCATAATACCCATGAAATCACTGCTCACCACAACCAGAACAACATGGGGCCCTCAAGGCTCCTGATTCCCTCTGCACGTGGAGCATTTCAGGGACAGAATTAGGGATGGGAGAAGAGCAAAACAGCTGAAAAAATCTTGGCTGATTTTCCAGCTTGAGTGGCTTTTCCAGCCATGCTAAAATAATGCAAATTTAAACTTAAATTAAACTTAAACTTTAAATTTAAATGTCTCCTACTTTGCATCAAGCAGTTAACTGTATGAACAGCTTTCATATTCTTTAGTCTTTGATTACTTCTCTGAGGTATTAGTTATTATATACTGGAATCCCAGAATGGTTTAGGACGGAAGGGAACTTAAAGATAATTCAAATCCTCCTCCTGCCATGGGCAGGGACACCTTCCACTAGCCCAAGGTGCTCCAAGCCCTGTCCAACCTGGCCTTGGACACTCCCAGGGATCCAGGGGCAGCCACAGCTTCTCTGGGCACCCTGTGCCAGGGCCTGCCCACCCTCACAGGGAACAATTCCTTCCCAAAATCCCATCCAACCCTGCCTTTTGGCAGTGGGAAGCCATTCCCTATGTTCTGTCACACCAGGCCTTTGCAAATAGTCTCTTACACATGTCCATGAGGTTTCTCACAACTGAAGTGTCCAAGCATGAGGGGACTGTACCAATTTAGCCAACTGGTATTTTAAACAAAATTGGTTATATCAGTGTGCCTCTCCATTTATTTCTAATTTAATCGGTCTCTAGCAGTGGTTAGAACTTAGTGATGCATGACTGCAAGAGACAAAATGTCCCACTTCTCTGGGAATTACCCAGGAGAACAACAGGATTTCTGTTCATGAGGTTTAAATAATGTCAATAAATTGCTTGTTTATTGCAAATCTTGTTTGGATTGTTAGCAGGCCCATCACAGCTGAAATTCAGACTTTTATGTCTTGGGCGCTCTTTTGTTTTCTTTTTAACCTTTTAGAAGAATAAATTTTAAAAAACATCTAACTCTGAAAAAACCCATATTTTGGGAGTAAAACCTTCCTGTTATGAGGGTGGTTTTGAAAAGAATCTCTGATTGCAACAAGCTGAGCCCTGTAAAACAACATCAAGAGAGTCTGGGCACCAAAATAACTCTTTTACGTTATGAAACATGGGCCCAGCAGAGACATTTAGCTCTGCAGCGCTACCCACAGCCAGCCAACACCTCAGATAATTGCTTGCAGGGCTCTATCCATAAGGGAATTTGATTTTATCACTGCTTTCCTTGCTAACATCTCCCTCTGCTCTGAAGTTGCTAACCTCCATTTCATCTCAGATTGTCAAACTAATTAATGTAATTATGTTAAACTCAGCCTGTCACCTACAGCTGTAGGTGGCAAAGCCATTTTTAAGGAGTTTGCACCTTTGGTCCACCACAGCTGAGGCAACATCTCCTAAAATATCATTGGCATCTTCCCTTGGAGGAGGAAAAGCCAGGTCAGCTTCTTGTGCTGGAGCTTTGCTGGGGGACAGCACCTCTTGTGTGCCCCTTGCTCTGATTTTGGGCAAAGGAGGCACATCAGGCTCAGGATGAAGGTGATCTGCAGAGGTTTGGTCAGCTCTGAGCTTTCCCTGCTGGCTAAAATGTCTTGGGGAGGAAAGGAAGGGCAGGGTGCCCATGAGCTGTGAGGGCCAGAGCCCTTTGGGGGATTGGGTGCTGTAGCCCCTCTCAGCTGGGGAAGGCACAGGGACATCACCTCTTCCAGAGAGGACACTGCTTTAAGCCTTTTCCCACCAGGGAATGGACAGCATGGATACCAGGATGCTTTACAGCAGGGACAGCAGGACACATGGGAAACTGGAGTTTTGGGGATGGTGATACCATTAAAGTGGTGTGATCTTTGTGTCAAGAGCAGTCAGGGGCCCAGGTCATGGAGCACTCACCGTGCTCTCCAGCTTTCTTTCACTGGCATTTTACCTACAAAAATGCTCTCATTTCCAGCTGTATGCTTTGGTATAAAGTGGGAAAAAAGAAGTTTAACAGCCTTCTGCAGTTTCTGTTGCCTTTCCATCTGTCAAGGCTTTCTTTTATATGGAGCTTGCTGGCTTATATGAGTCACTGGGGAGGCTCTGCCTTGATTTGTGTTGCAGTGTCATAAAGCAGGGTGTGCTCAATCCAATGCTAATAAAAGCTAATGATACAAGTAGAACAATAGAAGGTGGGACAATGCTAATGTTGCACCTTTCTGAGAGCATAGAAATAAACCTTCTTCAAGTTTTCCACCTCCCAGTGTGGGTTTTTCCCCAACACCTCAAGGTTACATTTACATATTTTTAAAAGGTTTGGTATTTGTGCTGAATTCCTCATCACAGAGGAGTATAGTAGTGCACATGTGTTTTTTAATCACTGATTGATTTGTTCTCTATGAAACTTCTCAATTGCTCTAGCCACAAAGAAAACCATCACTTCATGCAAATCTTTCCTGGGTTTTGGTAGCTGAAAATCTGGTCATCTTCCTGATTTTAGGATAGAAACCCAAAATGCTGTGCTTTCTCCACAGGAAAATGAGGCAAGGAAGTTCCATCCTGCAGCTAGTAGTATTTCCCCGCTCCTGCCTGTTGGTACAGTGCTGCACAGACATCCTTCACTTATTTGGTCTGGCAGGGGAGAAGCTGAGCAGAATTTCAGGTGTCAAGCACAATTAGGTGTTAATTAAAATGATCCATTTGCCTGTCCCCCAAGGTCCCCTGTTCCAGCTCAATGACAGCATGCAATAAAAATATCGGGGCACGTTTATTTTCCAGCTGTCCCCGTGACAGGGCAAGTGCATTTTCCAGCTGTCCCTGTGACAGGGCAAGTGCAAGCACTGGTTGCTCAGTGGGTGACTGTGACAAATCACCTGTGACACAGGGAGAGGGAAATCTTGTGATTCCCCCTCAACCAATTCACTTCTCACTTTTTTTTTTTTACTAATTCTTTGGTATCTTGTTCTGGGTGCTGGGAGGTTCTGCTGAAAGGGGTTCACAATATACAGCATCCATGAATACTCAACACTACACACATAGTAACTAACTGCCATTTAATTAGGCTGATTTTTCATTACCCCCACAGTAGGGAATTTTTGGCCTCTGTTGCTTTTCAAAATGAACCAACGCTTGACTTCTTGTCTTATTCTTTGCTTTCATTCTTTTCCTTAAGCTTTAAAAACTTTTAGAAAATATTTTGAACCCTCTAAACATGAGTATTTTTCTCTTGAGTTGCTAAGTATTGCCATTTGAAATATTTCTTTCCTATATTTTGATTTTTCTTATCTTCTGTGGCATGAAATCTGACTTATTTGCACAGCTTAAAATCCCACCGCGCCCACAACCAACATGAATGCAGGGTATGACTTGTATTTAGGAGTAGGAAGTGATCAATTCCTGCCCACAGCCATAAGAGAAATATTCTTATCTTTCCCACTGGGATTCAAAGCCCAGGAGCAGAACAACAACTATATGACTTTTGTGAATAATCATAACTTGCTGCTCCAGATGGAGGGTGGATTGCTCGGTACTGATGGGTGACAATTTTTTGTCTTTGGGTCAAAGAAAAGGAGAAAAAGTTGTAAATGAAGGGAAAAACTTAAAGGGGAAAAAAAAGTTATAAAACATTAAAGAGAGTAGAGTTTGAGCTGGCTTAAATCTGCTTGGTGATATTACAAGCTGAATATTAAGAAATTCAGCACATAAATGTATTTTCCTCCAGTTTTTTGGTGGGATGGGAGTAGTGGAAGAATGGGAATGACACAATAAGTTTTCCATGACTCCTCTCTGGTTTTATTTTGTTTCCTAAACTCTGTATGTCTCATTTTTTCCCCCCTTGAGCACTCCCTTCGAATCTCCCACTCCTTTTCTCATACTGGCAGCTTATTGTTCTCCAGGAGTTTGCTTTTCAGTCCTACCCTGCTCCCACCTCACCCTGGCCTGTGTCTCCTCGGGTGATTCACCCACTTCTCCTGTGTCACATTCCGCCTGCACCCGGATCCACCTCAGTTTGCACCTCCAGCTCCAATTCTGTGTCACAGCTGATCCATCAGCATTAATCCAAGGCCATAAATTAATTACAGATTCATTTTGCTCTCAGCTGGCTCTCCTCCTCTCTGCATCCCTGGGTCCTTCTTCTCCAGCTACGCCAGGGACTTGGCCCATGAGGTTCCCGTGTCCTTCACCCCATCCCTCTCCCTTTGTGCTCTCATTTCCACTGGGAATTCTCCATTCCCAACTACCATTCCTGACCTAAACCTTCTCCATGACTCTTATGAGATTGGTGTCAAGTAGGGAACTTATCTGGAGCAGAAATTCTACTCCTGTTGGCACAGCAAATAAAATGGGGAATACTGAATCCCAACAGATGGGAGAAGATATCATGGCAGTGCAAGACAGGCCGAAAAATTTTGGGGACAACGACTTAGACATTCAGAACTGTGACAAAGCTGAAGCAATTGATGCCATTGCAGTTCCCAATCTTGTGGATTTTGGAGCTGATGAGGTTTGCTATTTCAAAGTTTGGGTGCTACAGGCAAATCAAATGTCAGAGAAAGGGAGGAAACTGTTCCCCAAATATTTACTGCTGGGAACAAATCACAAGGTAAAAGATGGTCAAAAGCCACCAAAATAAATTCAAATTACATCAGTAGGAGAAACTTCAATTTACTTTATTCTCTGATGCTTAGGAACAAACACTGATGAAGGAGGAAACGCTTAAAAATCTTTATGAAAATCAGTTCTGTACGAAATTGCCTTCTTTGGAGCGTCTCTCATCTGTGTGTTTGTGTTAGGATTAAAATTTTGCCTTTTCTCTTTTTTTCTCTCTTTTTTTTTTTTTTTTTTTTTTTAAGAAAAGNCGATCTTGATCAATCATAAGATGTAAGAACAACCACATCAGCAGTTTTGTCAGCAGAGAACTGAAGAAAATATTCAAACGTGTACTTAGCCTCAGCGTCGATGATATTTGATGGTAGTTAAAAAGGCTTTTCAGGGAGAAATCCGATGCAATTAACCAGCTTCCGATCTGCCTTATCAGCAAATCACATATTTGTATATGGAGACAAATGCTGACACACAGCTCTGGAAGTTTACTGAGTTTACTGCTAGACTGAACTGAGGAGATTAAAAAGCCGTTTGAGGCAGAATCTGCAAAATGAGCCTGTTGCTGAAAAAAGAATGAGTTCACTCTCCCATTTCATCAAACAGATGAAGGTGTAGAGATCTTGGGACAAAGGCCTGGAGTCACAGGAGAAGGGGAATGGCTTCCCACTGCCAGAGGGCAGGGTTAGTGGGATATTGGGAAGGAATTGTTCCCTGTGAGGGTGGGAAGGCCCTGGCACAGGGTGCCCAGAGAAGCTGTGGCTGCCCCTGGATCCCTGGAAGTGTCCAAGGCCAGGTTGGAAGGGGCTGGTAGCACCCTGGGCTAGTGGAAGGTGTCCCTGTCCGTGGCAGGGGATTGGAAAGATGATTTTTGAGTTCCCTTCCTACCCAACCCACTCTGGAATCCCCTGATTCTGTGATCCAGCAGAGGTGGTTCACTGATACCACAGCATCCATTCCTGTTTTCAGGGAACATTTAAGAGTCACTTTTTTGATAACAGTGGTTCTAATTTAACTTTTGATAATTTCTGTATTTGTTTTAACTCTGCTGACAGCTGTGCAGTCACTCCTGCTCCCAGACACTATCCTGGGCCAGGTACTTCAGGCTGCCCCAGACTCATCACCCCAGAAGGCACAAAATCCTTTGTACTTCCTGTGAGCCTGGGACAGCAAAGTTGTCTTTCTCTGCCTCGGTGATACTTGAGACTGTTGTCACAAATTAATTAAAGGTGTGATGTGAACACATTAATTAAACCACATGAACACCTGCATGGATCCTCGCAGTCATAACTCATATCCCGTTAAATTGCTTTTCCATAATAACAGACCTACTTGGGACTGAGCAGAGCTGAAAAGGGCCCTCCTGAAAGCAGCCAGGAAAAACCCCCTCCCTTGCAGGGGCTTTGGCTTGGCCATGACCTTGGAACGGGGCCCAGCCTCATCAAAAACTATGAGAATGTTTTAAGCACACTTGGGACAAGATAATTTCAAATGAAGGTGACACCTGTAGTCTGAGGCAGCCAGTGAAACACCATGATTTGGAGACGTCTCTGCTTGGGGACCGAAGATTTAGTGGTGTGTCAAGCTCAAAGTCAACACAGCAGAATTTAAAGCTGTGTAAATGGGCACCAAAGACAAAGGCCTCGTGAATCCATGGGAATAGATGGGCACGTCTCCCACAGCTGCCCTCTCCAGCACCAGGGCTTTGCTCAGAAATAACCATCATTCCTAGCAAAAAGAAAACACTATTGATTTTCAATAGTTTTCCTCACTGAAGCTTTCTGAAGTATTTTCTACATGAGAGAAAGCCTTTGCAGTTTTTAAATGATTTTTTTTTTTTTTTTTTAACTTCCCTTAAAAATCTGGTCAGGTGAAATCGTGAGCACAGCCAGAACTGGATGCATTTCAGACGGACTCTTGAAGGAAGGGGGAAGTAAGAAATGGCTAATCCACGCCATACAAAGATGTGCAGGGCCCCAAACAGCTGGGATGTCTCTGACAGTCAATTCTCCTCAGGGGCTGCTTTGCAATAGTCACCCTGAGCTCCCTCTCATGGAGTGCTTTGGCTACCTTTAACTGCACGTTGTGATTTCACCTGGCTTTCAGCTCTCCCCAGCTGCTGCTGTTTTATCCATGTGGATAAAACATGGGAAACTCTGCAAGAAAACAAAGCTGTCTGTTGTAATATTTGAGAGCATTTTTAAGGTGAAGTTTCTGTGATGCTTTAGCACAGCAGCGCTCGGTGAAAGTGGAGAGGTGTTTTATTTATGAGTTTCAATGAAGTTGAGGTTGCTTCTTCCTCTTTTTTATAAACTAGACAGTCTTAGGAGTAAATAACACCCCATGCTGGGGAAGTGCAAGATAAATACCTCTTCAAACCAGGGCATTCATCCTGGTATGGATTTTTTATTCCTTTTTTAACATGTGTGATGCATACTTTCTATTTCCTTTCAGCCAGACTTCTCTCTTACACCTGTCTTTCATTTCAAAGACATCCTGTTTTCCCCAGTTTCACATCTATGTAGTGTCTGTCTGAAAAGGCTGTGTTCACATTAGCTCAAAGCATGTTGACTTTGTTCCTGGTCTTTTACTACACAAAAATTGTTAAACTTTCCTGCAAACACACTAATTATCACTGGATGTAATTATTTTTAAATCAGATGTCATTTATTCTGATTTTGTTTTGATCAGGAAACAGTTTCAACAAATTGCTTGGAGGATTGATTTCAATTAAACTTTTTTTTTAAAAAACTTTAATAAAAAATTAATCCTTGATGAAAAAAACCAAAGAACTAAGCAAGCTAAATGCTTGTAGAGTTTAAACACCCTCAGCAGTTCTCAGGGCTGAGAAGACTTGCCTTGTTTCCAGGTTTTCTTGCTTTCTTTTTCTCACTGAAAATAAAGGAAAAGAGAGAACAGTTGAAATGACAAGCCTAAGTGCCTATTTTTTGATGCTTCCATTTTCTTGCTATGCTAAAAAAAAAAAAAAAGGAGGAAAAAAAGACTCATATGGAGTCTTGTGGCAAGAAGCCCTTTAAAATGAAGCTGAATTAAGTTGTTTGAAATGTGACCTTTGGCAAAATGTTTCATATTTTCTCATCCCCTTTCCATTCACCCACCTCAATGCTGCTCCCATTCCTAGAGCTCAGCTAATTTAGAGCATCTGCCTCTGAACATGATGAGGTTGTTATGGAGAGAACTGCTGTGCTGGGGGATATTTCTGTGGAAAAGCAGAATCCCTCATTTGTTTGATGGAGGCTGCAAGGTGTCTGTGCCAAAGAGCTGAACCCCAGCACAGCTGGTTTGCTGGATCTGTTGGGAGTCTAAGGGATGTCAAACCCAGGATAAACTGTGCCAGAGATTGCCATGGACACTGCAGGGAAAGGTGGGAGGATGAAAGCTGGACCAGAGGCAAAGAGATAAGGAGAGACAGCAGGGAGCATTTAAAGAGCTTCAAAAACTTATGAGGTAGAAGGTTCTGGGGGTAGGAGCCATCCCTGGGGAGGCTGCTGGTTAATTTGGGGTCTGCTGGGATATTCACAGCAAAAATGCTGGGGTATTTGGCTGGTTTGGAGGGGAGTGTCTCCATGGCAGTGGTTTTCTGTCTGGCTGGTTACAGAAGTAGGAGAGCACCGAGGAATTCTGCTTTTGGCACCAAGCTCACCTTGATGCTTTGGAAACTCCATGTACACCCTGAGGCAAAGCTGATGGAGACCCAGAAGATCACCTTGGTTTTGGGGCTGCATTAGTGGACATGTACATTTGTGCTGGTGAGTCACCTTGCTGCTGAGGGTGACTCAGGAGTCAGAATGAATGCAGGTTCTTCTTTCTCTGGACACCCAGAGAAAGCAAAGCCGGGGCAGGTTTGACTCATTTGTATTCCAGAGCTATTTCCCAGACTGCACCCCTGACATCTGAGCAACCTCAACTCACTGAGGAGAAAAGCTCAAAGATTTGGAAAGAAAGGGTGTAATGAATGTTTTCCAAAAGCAGGGACAGCAGGAAGCACAGCTCTGCAGAAGGGCAGGAATCCATCTGAGTGGGTTCATTACCAGTGTTTTGTGTGAAGAATGAATGAGCTCTTCCCTTTCACAGACCACTTCAATGCCTCTCATCTTTCTCTTTCTACCCAAAGAGAAAAAATCTCCAAGACCAACTTTATAGAGGTTGGTAATACTCACAAACCTTTATCTTTCCTAGAATCAGGAGGAAACAGAAGTCTGAACTTTCTTTACAAATGTATTTTAAGAACTTGTTTTTAATCTTTGTCTTACCAAGTTTTATAAATAGACCCATATTATCAATGTTGTGTTTTTTTCAGAAAGCAAACTTCCCATTGTTGCTATGCACTCCTTGCTAAGCTCTGTCTATTCTTACCCTATATATTGTCTTCCACAGAAGTTTGAAAAGTTTTGGAGCTCTGATTTAATTTTCAGTATGTCCTTCCCTGCTGCTGTGATGGCACAAGAGGAAATCTCAAGTTTTAAAGCAGACTCAAAGCAACTCAAAGCTGTCCAGACTGAAGAGAGGCTCTAAACCTGGTAACCAAATCATCTGATGCCTATGGGGATATTCTGACTCAGGGTGGACCTACAAGTTTATGGTTTGGAACACACAGGTCACAGTCCTGCAGTTTTAAATGCAGACTGCAGAGTCCCCCATTAGAGTCAATACATATAAGCTTAGGTAAGTCTAAGTCTGTTACACTGATGCCATCTATTCTTATTTATGTTTGTTTCCCTTGTATCTCCATTTCATTTATTTTTCACAAAGTGATTCCTCTATCTGTTTGTCTGAGATATCACATTTCCGCTAAGTCCAATTATTTGTGTGCATTTCTTTTCCTGCCATAGTTCTGACATCCGAGGTTTACANTCACAAAGTGATTCCTCTATCTGTTTGTCTGAGATATCACATTTCCGCTAAGTCCAATTATTTGTGTGCATTTCTTTTCCTGCCATAGTTCTGTCCTCCCTGGTTTTGATCTCTTGCAGGAATACACATTTTTATTCCTCTCCTCTCTGGGAAAAAACTGTGCCTTAGAGCCACCAGACAGTAATTATGTGCATAGTGTACCATTTTCTCTTGCATTTAGAGTAGTTGCAGTGGTAAGTAATATTTTATTTCTCTTTAGTATTCAGAGAGCAGAGAGGATGAGCCTGGTGTGACCATCCCTGGGCAATGGCAGATCAGAGGACAGACATGAGGCTTCACAGCATTTCATTCCAGCACCCTGTTAACCCCAGGAGCCAGCAGCAAACCCACAGATCTTTGCCAAATTCCGATCTCTCTATTCCTTTTGGACAGCACCTCACTGAATGAAAGTATTTCTGCGTCCAATGAGAGTATTTCTGGGTCTGTGACACGAATAAAGCCAACACATCTGCCCCCTGAGCTCAGAGTCCATGTGAATGCACGAGTCTGCAATTTCATGTTTGAAGTAGTTAAAACGGGTGAAAACAGCCAAACTCCAATTACATTTCAGACAAAAAGCCTGATTAAGCTCTGTGTTTCCTGCTGCAGTAAAACATGTGAAATACAAAAATTCCCAAGAGGCAGGAAGCACAAAAATGCTGCTTCTTGTTTATTTGCTTGGTGTGATGGCACAATTTAGAGTGGCTGTGCCGAGGCAGGGTGGAAGAAAAGCTTTGCCCCCCTACCCTGCTCCACAGTGCATCTTCCCAGCCCTGTTATGGATTTCATAATGGACCTGGAGATAATTTCAAGCTCCCGTTGATCTGAGATGAGTCAGACAAGCCAGCGCAATGATGAAGCAGGTGGTGAAATTCCAGCATGCGAGGGAGAAGATGAGAAGTTGCTCATGCAGAGATCTTCCCCACTCCCAGCAAACATGAAAATCTGGAGTTTGTTTTTCACAGGCCTTTGTGCAGCAAAAACAAATGATCACTTCCATTTACACCCCATGTCTGGGTGAGCTTTGTCTCACACTGATAAAATACCAGCCGGCTGACATTAAAAAACCTGAAATGCTGTGGCAAATCTTCGCTGCCCCAATTAATATTTTTCCATAACTATGAAACAAGAGGGTAATTGTTAAAATTACATGAACAATACTGGCAGCAATTATTTCTTGCCAAGAGTAGCTGTGGCTGCCCCTTGATGCCTGGAAATGTCCAAGGCCAGGTTGGATGGAACTTGGAGCAACCTGGGACAGTGGAAGTTGTCTCTGCCCATGGCAGGGGATCCATTCCAAGATTCTGTGACACTGTGACTTGTTGGCTTTGTGGTCATGGTTGTTCCCACACTTCACTACAAGAAAACTTTGTCAGCATTTATTTAACCTCACCTGTCACGCGTTTCTTATCTTGCCACAACACCCTATGCTGTCTTAGTGCCCTGGATTTTTGTGCAACTCTAACAACAGTTTAAAAGTGAGGTTTTTCACTTCTCACACCACCTACCTCCTTCCCCCTACTCTGTTTTAGTGCAAACTCTATGCTGCAAGAAGGAGGAAAAGAAATTGAGTAGAAAATTTGTTTTTCAGTTTTCAAAGACAGACATCAAAAGCTTTATAAAACAATCAGAAAAGAATGAAAGGACAACCTGCCTTTGGAGAAGTTTTATTACACTGGGGAAAAAAACCTGCCTTGTGCAGTTTTCTGTAGAGTGATTCCATGCTGTCCAATTTGCCTGCTAACATTTTAATTGGATAATCCTACAAATGCTCAAGAACTGATCTGACTGCTCAAATAGGTTGAGTCAAAAATTGGTGGTGGTGTAGAGGTCTCTTGGCCTGACAGTTGAGCAAGTGAAGGAAAACTTTTCTCTCCATGTCTTCAGCTGGTTTTTCTATGATTGACTGTGGCTTTTTCATGCCTGTTGACCACTGAAAGTCTGAAAGAAGAAGGAAGTGGCTTTTCCTGCCCTCTCTCCTAGGATAAGGTCCAGATTACTGTGTTAGGTAGGAAAAAAATTAAGCTCCCCGCAAGTTCAATGCCTGCTGCGGAACTGCAAGAAACTGAGCAACTGACCTACTGTGCTTGGGTTTGACCATAAAATGAAGTTTCATTTCAAAACCTTAGAAGAAAATACACAAATTAGAAATATTTTTACCTTTCTAGACCTTTTACCTGATACCTGATTTATCATAGAGTCATAGAATGACCTGGGTTGGAAGGGATCTTAAAGTCCATCCAGTGAAACACCCTGCCATGGGCAGGGACACCTTCCAATAGCCCAGGTTTCCCCAAGCCCCATCCAACCTGGCCTTGGACACTTCCAGGGATCCAGGAGCAGCCACAGCTTCTCTGGGCACCCTGTGCCAGGGCCTTCCCCACCCTCATAGGGAACAATTCCTTCCCAATATCCCATCTACCCCTGCCCTCTGGCAGTGGGAAGCCATTCTCTCTTGTCCTGCCACTCCACCTTTCCTGTTGGCTTCTTCTGGAAAGGCACAATGAGATCACCCTGAAGCTTCTCCTCTCCAGGCTGAACAATTCCAATTCTCAAAGACTGACTAAACCCTGTGGTACAACACCAAACCCCAAAACTGCTGCTGAAATCTGCTGGTGAGTATTTTTTTTTTTTTTTTTTTTTTTTTTTTTTTTGATTCTGCTCCATTGTAGTTGCACTCCAAAATCTGAAAAAATGAACCAAATAATTCAATGTTGTCAATTGAAAGGGAAAAAAAACCATTATAATTTTGGGCACATACACAGGAGCAAACTGGGAACACACTCTCAGCTCTGGATGAGCCTATGGACAAAAATTCATATGTGGGCTACTGGATTCAGCATCCTTTGCTGCATCTTTGCTCCCCTTTTGGGGAGGAACATGCTAGATCAGTAAATAGTAGCCTTCTGTGTATCAACCCCTCCCCATCAGTCTTGCTCAAGGTTAAGACTGAATTCCTTTATTTGGAATATTCAGTGAGGTTTGCTGGATCTGCACCTCAGTGTAGTTCATCCCATATAATAAAATAAGTGTAATTACAGCTGTAAATCACTTTATTAGTTCCTCTGCGCACCAGCCAGTAAGTGACATAGTAAAAACATCTGCTTTACAGAGATAACACATGTCCAGCTCTGCTGTTATTTTTTATACTGTTATATATTTAATTCTGAGTATTTTTCTTTCCTGGTTTGGCAGCTGAAGAAGGAAGTAACCCAGTTTGTGCTGCTGTGTTACTGACCCAGCTAAATCTTCTGCTTCAGCCACGACTGGTATCTAGCCAGGATCCTACCAAGTGCTTTGTTTTACAAGTGCTAGAGAAATCTGCCTCTTTTTTATGTCTCTCCAAAACATGGGCTTAATGATTCTGGGATAAAGGAATAAAGAGCTGGAAAAACCCTGCAACTCCAAGTCCATGCCTCAAGCCCAGGGGCTGATTGTGCACCCCTGCAAAGCATGTGTGACCCTACAGACCCCTCCCTTTCCTCTCTTCATTGCAGCACTGCAGATTTGTAAAATTAAAATTGCCAAGGGTTTTATTTACCTCTCAGAAAAAAAAAATAAAAATTGGGTTCTTAGCCCTGAGAAGTCCCATTTTCCAGGATGGTGGATGCTGTGGAGGGATAAGCTCACTGTCCTGGGCCAAACTACACCTGGTGGGAGATGAAACTCCTCTTCTACCCCTCTGGAAATGGATTTTGTGAGTCTTCAGCACAGGCATCAATAGCAATGGCTACCAGCTCCCCTGCAGTGCTGTTCCCAGGGCTCTGCCTCTCTCCAGGCCATTACAGACAGGGAATTACTTTGGGAAGCTGGTATTTAGGCTGAAGCTCCTGAAAGATGGATTTGAACAGGAGCTCTTTGTGGCTATGTGTGTTCCAAGACTTCTGCAAATATCAGAGAAAGTTGATGCCACGTGAGAAAGAACCCAGAATGTTTAATTACTCATTTATTTAGTCTTGTGTATGGCTTGCTTCCAGAGATGAAATCCACTGCTGTGGCCTCAATACCACATGGTTTATGAAAAATTTCTGATAGTTATCTCCCTGTTAAAAGGCTTTAACTTTCCTTTCCTTCCCCTTTTCTCCTTCCCTTCCCTTTCCTCTTCCTTCTTCCTCTTCCCTTTCCCCCTCTACCTCTTCCTTTCCCTTCTCCTCTTACTCTTTATTTTCCTTCTTCCCTTTTCCTTCTTCCTTCTTCCATTTCCTCTTCCTTTTCCTGCTGCTTCTTCTTTCCCTTTTCCCTTTTCCTTTCCAACACTTCCAGGGATCCAGGGGCAGCCACAGCTTCTCAAAACCAACTCACCCTCTGAATAAAGAATGTCATTGCCTTCCATGGAACAGGCTCATAATCAGGAGGAAAGCCTTGGGAATGTCCCAGATCCCACATATTTCCACGTATTTCTTTTCACAATGTCTAAATTGAACTTTTCTAGAGGCTTTCAGAAAGAAAACCAGAGCCAGAAGATGCTGCCATGGAGCATGGAGGGAACACGGCTTTGTGCTCCACACTGGGAGCTGAATTTCTCACATCCAATTACATAGAAAATAAAAAGCCTTGTTCACACAAGTATTGACATAATTTCTGCAAGTTCTCTGTTTGAAGAAGGGAGGTGTCCTTCAGACAGAATGACGAACAAAACAAGAGTGGAAAATGATTTTAAAAGGACAGAGGAAGCTACTCCATCTTCAGGAGTTGAAATGGTGCATAAGATTTTGAGTTTTCCTTGGTAATTATTCAACTGTAACCTTCTCAAAGCCTTGTCACTTCTTAATTTATTCTGTATTGTAAACACCTGCAGGCGCAGATGGCTGAGCTATTCTCTAAAGCTTTGGCTATTTTGCACTGCTAAAATGAGGTAGGGCACTGGTGCAATACAGATTAGGTTTGTTGTGGAGATCTGATGGAATATTCAAACTTCTACATGTTTGCAGGCAGGTGGATGATCCTTTAGGAGTCTGCCCCACCAAAGGCTTAGGATCCTTCAGCATTCCCCTTCCCTTAGGTATTTACCTTCCGGTGACAGAGTTATTTTTCGTTAATCTTTTATTTTAGTTTTTTTTTGTTGTTTGTTTGCTTGTTTTTGTTTTTTGGTTTTTTTTTTTCCCCTTGATTTGGGGTAGTGTCATGGGTTGACCCTGGCCCAATGCCAGTGCCCCCATGAAAGCATATTTTTTCAGAATGGCTACTGTGAGATATGACCTGAAACAAAGCAAAGCAGGCTCCAACTTGGGGATAGAGGGAAGAAACTTTATTAATCTACAACATAAAGAAAGATGGAAAAAAACACACACAAAATCCACAATGGAAACCCTTCAAAACACTCCTTCTCCCCACCCTTTTCCACCATCACACCATGAGACAAGACTTTAAATTCCCAATCCAGTTACCACCCCTCAACACTCAATTCTCAGTCCATTACCACCCCTCACACAACCAACTCCCAGCTCATCAGGAGAGAGGAGTCTCCCTCTTGCACCACAGGCTTCCCCAGGAAACACAGCTGCAACCTCCTGTGCTTCCATTGTCACACATGGCAGCCGCCCGGAGAAGGTCTGCCATGGTGACATCTTCCTTCCATGTTCAGTGCTCTCACCACTGTTCATGGATCCAAGCTGCTCCTCGGGTTCCTTTTTAAGGATGCTTTGCCCAGTTCCAAAAGAGTGACAGTCTCTCGTTTTTGGGACAGCAGTCCTCCCCATATTCACTCCCCTGGGGCCTGGGGGTCTCGAGAACAGAGATCCTTCTCCTCTGAAGGCAGAGGGCTCCACCACACCCTCCTCATCAGTCTCTGTTCACTCCACTCCTTCACCTAACACCACTGCACTCTCTTGGCTCCCATTGCCTCCCCCCAGATGCAGTCTCTAAATTATAGGAAGACATTGGTTCAGTCCCGTGGCTATGCAAGGAAAAGTCCAGCCAAAGGCGACTCCAGTCATCTCCTCCATCTAGGACGCTTCCCATCTTCTGCTGACATTTTCCACTTACTCCAACTTTCTCCTCACTTGCCCATTTCCACCTCTCTCTCTCTTCCTCAGATTAGGGAGGATCAGTGTGTTTGCAGCTTCCATTGTCCAGGAACAAAAGGGGTTAAAATCTCAGCCGCTGTCTGCCGGGGGCTGGGCACCTTGCCCCCCCTTCTCCTCCTCGGCCTGGTGCCAGCACACGGTATCAAATTTCAGGCTGGCACAGACTGTCTCTCTTCTCTCTCTCTCCCGGGTGGGGGGGAATGGCTGCCCGAAGCACCCCTGGGTCCCTCAGGGTTCCTCCACCCTTCCCGTGCAGGGTCTCCATCCTCCCTTCCCACAGGCCGCATGGCTTCCCCCCCCACCCAGACACAGCTGGGCAGGGGAGGAGGTCAGATCAACTCACCGGCCAGAACCAAAGAGGAAGTTCACCTGGGAGTGCTCTGCTTTTAACCCCTGTGTGTTCTCAGAGGCGTATCCAGGTCCCCAGTGGCCACACCAGGTGCCAATATTCAAATCTGGCCACTGATTGGTTTGACCACAACTTTCCCAAAAACTCACTTCCTTGTCAAACCAGCACAGTTGTCAATACTGCTCTGGGCCAAATTTTGCTTTCTGTGCTTTCACAATTTCAGGTAAGGCAGCAGGACTTTGATTCTCATTCTATCCCTGGCCTCTGTTATGGAATCATGGAAACAGGGGATGGTTTGGGTTGGAAGGGACCTCACAGCTTATCCAGTGCAATCCCAGGCAGGGACAACTTCCACTAGCCCAGGCTGCTCCAAGGCCCATCCAGCCTGGTCTTGGACACTTCCAGGGATCCAGGGGCAGCCCCAGCTTCTCTGGGCACCCTGTGCCAGGGCCTCCCCACCCTCACAGGGAACAATTCCTTCCCAATATCCCATCTAACCCTGCTCTGTGGCAGTGGGAAGCCATTCCTTCTTGTCCTGTCACTCCTGATGAATTGTCCCTCCCTGGCTTTCCTGTAGCATCTTCAGGTCCTGGAAGTTGCTGTGAGGTCTCCACCCAATCTTCTCTTCTCCAGGCTGAACATTCCCAGCTCTCCCATCCCAGTTCCATAAGGGAGGTGCTGCAGCCCCCTCAGCAACTCCATGGCCTCCGCTGGACTTGCTCCAACAGTTCCATGTCCTTGTGTCTGGGTCACCAGAATTAGACATAATGCTCCAGGTGGGGCCTCACCAGGGCAGAGCAGAGGGGGAGAATCTGAAGTTCTGTCTTAGCAAACAATGTTTAATGGATCTGTTGCATTTTCTGATAAGTAAAATGAGGGGGAAAAATCAATTCCCATCATTTGCTGCAGGCAGCCCTTGGAGGCTGTGACCTGAATTCCAGCAGAGCCAGGCAGGATGGACTTGGATCTTGACTAGTGATGGACATGGCTGCAGCATGGAGAATAACATTGATTTCTGTTACCTTTATCCTTGTGCTTATCACAATCAAATCCCTCTCCATGCACCAAGGGCAGAGGAAAAAAGGGATTAAAAGTCACTTCTGACTTCCACCAGTCAACTCCCTGGATTCCTTAGGAATACTCATTCTCCCAGGGGTACCCACTGGGAAATATGCCCTGTATATGGATTAAAAAGAATAGAGAATTTATTACAACAAAAAAATTGGAATAAATTGTATTTTCAGCAAAAATAACAAGATGTTGTGTGTTTTGCATAACATATTTACATTATTTTTATTAAATTACTCAAAACTAGCTGATAGTTTACGAAGCCACTGAAAATAATGTCTTTAATACACAGTAACCATCTAAGAATAAAGAAAAAAATCTCTATTTTTTTCACAGATTAGAAGTATGTTGTGTTTATTATGCTAATTTGGGGATTGGAGACAGCAAATTGAAGTATCATTTTTCCAGTTCATTAAGATTTGACTTTTGACTAATGCTCTGCAATTGATTAGTTTAATTATGCAGATACCAAATGTTGTGAAGGCCATGAACATGGCCACATTCTACCTATGATAAAATGTGCTGATGGTAAATGATAATGAAAGTTTTTCTAGAGAGTGAACTGCTCCATTTGGCTGGAAGTCTGAAATCCAGCATCTCTTGTCAACGGAAGCCATCATTGTATCCTGTAATTAATACATGGAACATACATGTTCTTTGAGTGATGGAAATTACATCTAAAGTGACAATTAGCCCCCACCACAGAGCAAGACTTTCACACTCCATTAACAGTAAAACTAGGAATAGCATTTTCTCAGCATAATCCATGGTCATTATAAAGCCATCCATGGGGATCAAGAATTGTGGTTGTTATTGAAATGTATCATTATAACAAGGGTAATGATTGCAGTGTTCATCCAGCTGTAGTCATCAGTTGCTCTTTTTTGCTCTGATTTGGGAAGGAAAAATCTGCAATTAAACAGCACATAGTCACAGAAAGTCACTGCAATTATTTTTGTGCCACTTTTGCACTTTAGAACGTAATTTTCCATAAAGTTCAAGAAAGAGGCAGAATAAACACAATTTGGTTTTCTAAAAGAAATAAATGACAATTCAAGTGCTGTGCAAGTTAATTGATGGGATCATGCATGTGAACCTAGATATTAAATGAAACAATGTAAACATTTGACTAGTCATCATCTCTCTTTCCCTTTTTGTGCCCTCCTGGTTCTTAGAGTTTCTGACTTATGTAATGACATCACTCAATATTTTTAAAAACACATCCAATCTTGGTCAAGGCTTGGCATCAGAAGGGATGCACATTGATGGTGGTGTGGAACCATCACTGGACAAAGGAGCTCTCTTGTGAATCCAACACATGGTCCATTCCTGGATCTTCTTCACACAGTGAAATTTGTGTCTTGGTTCTTTTCTGTTGACTGGCTGCTCCAAGCTTGTCCAAAGTGGCCTTGGACACTTACAGAGATGCAGGGGCAGCCACAGCTGCTGTGGCCACCCTGTGCCAGGGCCTCCCTACTCTCACAGCAAGAAACTTCTTCCTTACATCTAATTTCAATCTCCTCCCTCTTTCAGTGTGGCACCATTTCCTCTTGTCCTCTCACTCCATCCCTTGTAAACTGTGTCTCTCCATATTTTCTATAGGTTCCCTTAAGTCACTCAAAGGCCACAATTAGGTCACCCCTACACTTCTTCAGGCTGAACAATTTCAGCTCTCCTAGCCTTTCATCGCAGCAAAGCTGCTCCATTCCTCTGATCATCTTGGTGCCTCCTCTGGACTTGCTCCAACAGATCCTGTGCTGGTGTCCCCAGCTCCAAGGTCTCCAGCTGTTCTTTCTGGTGTTTCTTTTGACCAGTCCCCTTCAAGTTTGATAGTATCCATTTTATTGTCCAAATCCCCTTAAACCCAGCAGTTCCTTTCATTTTACACCATTAACCTTAAACTGATGGCTCACAAATCTGTCTCCAGATGGGGTATCATGGACATGGAGGAAAGCCTAGTTCAGGTGACCAAAAAACTTTGCATCCTCCATAACTTAATAATTTTAAAAGTGTTCAAACTGAACATTGGTTGTTAACCTCACAGAGTCTGATTGCAGGTCCTTATTCAGGAAAAATAATTGCATTTCATTTCAAACTTAAATTTCTTGGATGTCAGTGAAGTGTGAGTGTACTGGCTGTGAACCCTCATGCCACAGGTGTTTTCACAAGCTTTGTAGGCTTTCCTGTGCCTTTCTGCTCCATCCTCTTTGCTCTACAAAATCCCTTTCCTGGTCTCCAAAACAACCTGCCTGTGAGCTGCTGAACTCTCCTGCCTCAGTGAATGCATCCTGGAAAGGCATTTTGGGTAGTTTTCATCCTGGAAAGGCATTTTGCAGATTTTGGGTAGTTACACCAACCAGCACTGGGTTAAACTGGTTTTGTTGACACAACATCTGGGGTTTGTGCGTAATGGGGACACGTTACTGAGATTTCAGCTCCTGCCATGCTATTAATAGCCTTGAGCATATGTTTTATGGGGGACATTTCCAACAACCTTTGCTAGGTAACAGGGGTGTTTAAAGGATGTTCCCTTTCTGCCTGCATTCAGCTGAGGTGCAAGTGCAGCTCTGAGAGGTCAGGTCTGGTGGTAAATGTCCCACTTGGGTTTTATGGCCGTGTTTGCTGATGTTTCCTGGCAAACAGGAAATTAGGAGAGGCAGAAAAATCCTGAATACATTTAATACCTCCCATCTAAACCAAACAAATTCAGACTGCAAATCAGACATACATGTGTGTATTTCTAGTTGCAGAGCAGTCACATAGCAAAAGTAATGCCATTTTCCCTGTTGCTCTCCGGGCTTTTAGATTTTGTGTTGGAGAAAATTCCTGAAAAGTACACTCTAGAGGAAAACCAGGAAACTTTTCTTCCACAGAAAATTTTGCTAGTTGATTGCACCTGTTCTTTCTGGCCTGACTGGTTAATAAATGGATTTATTTTATGCTAATAGGGAGCTTGGGACCTTTACCTCTCTCCAGCATATAAGGCATATAGGATTAGCCCTGGAGCAAAAGTTTGTGATTCCCCTACAACATTGAAATTCAGTGCAACAAAAATAGTGATTTTTTTTGTTGTTGTTGTTCCTAGTGAAATAAATAGAAGTAGATAATGTTACATTTTGGGGCAGCTCAAAATATTTTGGAATGTTGTTTTTCTTGAAGTTATTTATCCCTTTAACCACAATTTTCAATTTAGATATATTTTTAGATGAAATACAGTTCACACTTTTGTATGTTGGAATGAAATAAACTTTAAAAAAAATTAGACACCAAACTCCTCCCTTGACCTGCTTATTTCTTGAATGTTTTTAGGGCTCCTATTTATTACAAATAATTAAAAATAAAACAGTTTTTCTCACAGTTTAAAATTTGCAACTTTTTAAGAGATAATTATTTTTCTCACTGTCCACTTTGGCTGGGTGGAGTGGTGGTAAGGAGAGTTTACCTACACCACGTATTCCTTATTTTTTTAATAGAAACTTAATTAATTTTACAATGACTTCAGTATGGGACAGCCAAGGGGTTGTTGTTGTTGTATTTTAAGCGAGATTTTTTTCCTTTGAATAAAGCAATATAAAATACAAACTGTGGAGTATTTATCCTGTGCTCTCTGCTCTGTTTTCCCCTGCTCACAACCAAGCTGAGCCTTCCCATCTGACAATATTTACAAAGTAAAAATCTATTTCAGTCAGTAAACTATATTGCTGCTAATAGCTTGGACTGCAATCCCATAAAGAGCTTAAGCATATGGATAATATCTGCTGGAGTTAATTGAGCTGCTGGCATCATTGGAATGACAGACACACAAAGACCTGAGAGCAGGAGCTTGGCAAACTCCTCTGAGTTGTGTTGGGGTGGGAGATCCCCCTGGAATGGGATCTGGGGACCGTATCCCTCTCTCACCACCTGATGCTGGGCTTCAAGATCCCTCTTTTGGGATGATTCAGCCTGACGTGACTCACTTCTCATGAAGAGTCATTAAATTATTAAAATTGTTCACTCTTGTAGTCTGGTAGGGCCCTCATGGGCACCCTCAAGCTTAAAGTCATGGTGAGCCTTAGGGAAGAGGAAAGGCCAGGTCACCTCCTGGCATCACTGGTACAATCACCTCTCAAAGCTGGTAACTTTTTCTTTGTATGAATTTGGTAGAAAAACCAGAATGGTCAGGAAACAGGGAGAATAGGTTGGGAACCACTTTGTAACTGGTTTTTAAGCTCTATTTTAGGCAGATCAAGCTGTGTTTGTGCAGGCCAGTTCTGGGCCATGTAGATGGGGCTCCAGGGTCTTTGCTGAGGTGAGTGGTGAGCCAAGCCCAGCCTGTGTGGAGTGGGAAAGGCCTGGAATGTGTTGGTGCGATTTGGGGTGCTCATGAGCTTCTTGATGGTGACAGCAATCCTGAAGGGCCTGGAGCATCTCCCTGCCCAGGAAAGGCTGAGGGAGCTGGGGCTGCTCAGCCTGGAGGGGAGCCCCAGCTGAGAGGGGCCTCAGCAGTGTGTGTCCCTGTGTGTTTGTCTGTCCCTGTGTGTCCCTGTGTGTCCCAGTCTGTCCCAGTCTGTCCCTGGCTGTCCCTGGTTGTTCCTGTATGCCCTTGTGTGTCCCTGGCTGTCCCAGTCTGTCCCAGTCTGTCCCTGGCTGTCCCTGGCTGTCCCTGGCTGTCCCTATGTGTCCCAGTCTGTCCTTGTGTGTCCCAGTCAGTCCCTGTGTGTTCCAGTCTGTCCCAGTCAGTCCCTGTGTGTCCCAGTCAGTCCCTGGTTGTCCCTGTGTGTCCCAGTCAGTCCCTGTGTGTCCCAGTCTGTCCCAGTCAGTCCCTGTGTGTCCCAGTCTGTCCCAGTCTGTCCCAGTCTGTCCCTGTGTGTCCCAGTCTGTCCCTGTGTGCAGGAGGCCAGAGCAGGCCCAGGCTCTGCTCCAGGCCCAGCAATGGCCCCAGAGCCACGGGCAGGGCCTGAGCCCAGCAATTCCCCTGCACAGGAGGCAGAACTTCTGCCCTGGGCAGTGCCCAGCCCTGAGCAGAGCCCAGAGAGGCTGTGGGGTCTCCTCCCTGGGGATGTTCCAGAGCCCTCTGGACACTCTCCTGTGCCCTGTGCTCTGGGATGGCCCTGCTGGAGCAGGGAGGTGGCACCACATGAGCCACTGTGGCCCTTCCAGCCTGACTCATCTTGGGGTTCTATGATTGTCTTCCAGCAGAGTGCTGAGGTC
The DNA here is from genome assembly GCA_013397555.1 of Urocynchramus pylzowi. Lineage (NCBI taxonomy): Eukaryota > Metazoa > Chordata > Aves > Passeriformes > Fringillidae > Urocynchramus > Urocynchramus pylzowi. The sequence continues at coordinate 81,234 of VZRH01002763.1, read as the reverse complement.
CAGGTCTTAAAATCCATCCTTTCAGAGAGATTTATTTGATAAAGATGAGAAAAGAGCACCCTTGTTTATAGTAACTACCTCATACTATCAGAGCCAAAAATGATTTGATTTTTCAGGACAGAAAGGCCAGTTAGGCACATTCCATTGCCAGAATGAGAATTTCTGTGCTCTTTAGAGGTTCACTTCTGAAATCTTCCCAGTGTGTTTTACAGAATCAGTGGATTTGATCTGATGGGTGACCTACTGGAATAAGACCGGAGCTGTCCATTCCTTAGGAATTGGTAGAATCATGGAACCCCTGAATAGTTTGGGATGGAAGGGACCTCAAAGTCCATCCAGTGCCACCCCCTGCTATGGGCAGGGACACCTTCCACTGCCCCAGGTTGCTCCAAGCTCCATTCAAATGGCCTTGGACACTTCCAGGAATCCAGAGGCAGCCACAGCTTAAGTGTCCCTTTATCTGGACCACTTGTCTTTAGTGGCTGCAGTAAGAGGAAGAGCAGCAAATTAAATTTTTCTAGTCACTAGCCATGGCTTCCTGCACACTCCTAGAATGGCTGGAAAAAAGCACTTGTGGATAGGTTCAGGAATGGCACATCCTGAGTAAGTGAAGCTGACAGAATGAACATGGCTCTGCCCACTTAGAAGTGATGAGTGTGATGTTGAATAACACCCAGAGAGGTGTGTGGTGGGTCATGAAGCTGAAGCTATATTCAGGGATGGAGATCATAGTCACTCATCAGGTAAACTTCTGCTTCGGGACATTACCCCAGAGTAGGAGATTTATTCCACTGGTTTAACTTTCCTGCCCTATCAGAAGTTCTCTTTATCTTCCCACTATATCACCTTGGCATTTGCCTTGACTGAACTCTGCTCTCGCTTCTGTTTTTTAGTGTGTCTGCAAATCTGTCACTGCCCCTGCTCTGTCTCCCAAGTCACAACTACAGTGCCTAATAAAAGGTACATTGAAGTCATCTTCAGTATCCTTAGCTCTCAAATATTCAGAATTAAAGTGTTGCCTGGTGTAAAGAACTGTGGTGTAAACAGGAGTAATTCCATGCCAGCTAATGAAAGCAGACCTGTGGAAAAAGGGGCTCTGCCTCTGATCCATCCTGCTGGGTATGGATTATGTATCACAGCAATCTCCTACCACAGCAGCAAATACAGTCCACTGTGTAATGGACCAAACACAGAGGTTCACATTAAAGACATTTTTCAGTCATTTAATTGAATTTGAAAATGTCACAGTCATTCAGGCTCTACTTCACTTACACCTGTACAAATCTGTTTATGGTGGCTTGATGTAATTTTGTCCACTATAAACTGGCTTAAATGACCCAAAAAGGGGATTTGTTTTCCCTTTCAATTCCCTGAAAGCTTTGAAGAAGTTAATAAAGCAAGTTCTCCATGTTATTTTTGAAGCAGGCAGAATCTTCACTGCATTTTCTCCTGTTTAGTTGTTAATTTACTCCAGTATGAAGGAGTGCAATGTCATGGCCATTAATAAATGACATAAATAAGACTTTTAATGTGTTTTTGGAACATTTTTCTTGCTGATTTTCATTCTGGACCCATTCATGAAAATGCAGGTAACCTAAAGGATTCACAGGAAGGGGGCTGTTTCAAGGGGCCGTAACTGAGGTTTGATTTAAGTTCATATTTAGAACAGAAGGATGAAGTGAGACTTTTTTGACATTATTTGGGATGCAGAGGATGTCTTCTCAAAAGCTGGACAAAGCAGCAGTTCATGGTTGAGATTGACATCAGAAGTTGGGGCTTTTTAGAGACCCACTTTTGGAAGAAATTAATTGAATGCTCTAGTAGTTGTTTTACATAAACCTCCCCTGGGGCCTCTTTTCCCACCTTCTGCTGGCACAGTTGGGCAGAATAAACACAAACTCCTTCCATGTGGCTTCATGACTGCAGCACATTGACAGTATTCCTGTTTAACTCCCCCTCTTCCTTCTCTTTTGGTTTTCCCCTCCTTTCCATGCTCCTAAAACCAGTTCAAAGGTGGAACAGGTTTCCTGATCTCCATCAAACATTTATTTGTTGACAAAAACCTCCTACAGTGGAATGTTCTGTGCCACTTCCACCCCTTATATGTGGAGTCAGCACGCACAGCCAGTGCAAGAGATCCAACAGCTTCCCATCATTTTCCTGGAGGCTCTCCCAAAGTCACTTCAATTACATGCAGCAACTTCTCCACTGGAAAAAATGCCTGCTAAAACTTTGTGACCCATGGAGACCATCAAGTCCAAACATATTGGGAGGTTATTAACATTTTTCTAGGAATAAAGAAAGATAAGAAGAAAAGTTTTGGGGATTTTGTGTCCAGCCCACAAAATTAGCCTGGGCTCTGCTCTGCCCTGCCCTGCACACAGGGACACAGAGGGACACCCAGGGACAGACAGGGACACCCAGGACAGCCAGGGACAGCCAGGGACAGCCAGGGACAGCCAGGGCTGAGGCCCCTCTCAGCTGGGGCTCCTCTCCAGGCTGAGCAGCCCCAGCTCCCTCAGCCTTTCATGGGCACAGAGATGCTCCAGGCCCTTGCTCAGCCCCAGGAGCTCCCTGTCCCTGCTGTGCTGAGGATCCAGAGCTGGACACAGCACCCAGAGGTGCCCCCAGGGCTGGGCACAGGGGCAGAATTACTCCAGAGGTACCCCCAGGGCTGGGCACAGGGGCAGGGTTACTCCCTGACCAGCTGGGAATGCTGTCCCCACGATCCCATTGGCCCCTTACCCCCAGGACAGCCTGGGAAAATAGGGTTTGGTGCAGCACAAGGGAAAGGGAAATACTAAGGATGGAACAATATGAAAAAGAGGTCTTGTAGCAGAATATTGGTACCAAAATAAAATGGGAAGTGCAAAAGGAAATCCATGAATGGCCCTCATTTTTATATTTCACCAAACCCAGTCTAATTAAGATTTGTTACTGGTTTTGACAGACGCTTTCTGTCAACCATTCTGATGGTAAAAAAATTTTCCTGTTGAGAATTTTGACTTTTTCTAGACCAGGCAAGGTCACTAAATAATTGTTTTAAAAGCATAAGATGTGCTGAACATTGATAGATGTTTGTTTATGAGCACTATAAAAACAGTGCACTGTAAATGAGTTCCTATTGGTAGCAAATGAACTCTTTCATGATTATTAATGAAGTCTAGAGTTGCTATTGCTGTCTAATTATACCAAATGTATTTCTCAAGGTTCAGGGATCTACATAAATCAATAGAAGAACTGAGTCTGAAAAATGAAGTGAAAGCAGTTAATACAGTGCTTGATTGGACATTACTGATGGCTATTAGATACTTGGTTTTTTTCTGGTTTAATTTTCTCAGTAGCTTGAGAAGTCTATCTGTTCCAAGGCATTTTTGAATATCTGGTAATTTTTGGTAACCTACCTAGGAGTTATTTTTGCATTGTCAATGCAGTAACCATGAACTCTCCCCATATAATGGCTGTGGGGTTATGGAATTTTCCCTGCAGTGAGTTTTAATTATTCTGTGCTAATTAAACAACTGATGCCTACTGTGAAAAAATCTCCCTTTGGAACAATGTGAGCAAAGGTGCATACATAAATTTTATAACATATGCATAAAAGCATCCTTTTTTTATCTCTCGTACTAATTTCATGTCCCCATGTTGGGGCAGCAGCATGAATAAATATAACTCCTATGGCTGTATATAGAGTGCTCCAAAGACATAATATTCATCTTTTCCTACTAAAAAAAATAGCAACATGGTATTTTTGGGCTGGTTGGATCCTCCCTTCAGCACAAAGACTACCACCTATTAAAAAGTTAGATAAAAAATGAAGTGCTTAATTATACTTGAGTTAAAAGGAGGCTTGTTTGTGCCTTGCTGGAAAATAATCCCAGGATGGAAGGCACCTTAAAACCCATCCAGTGCCACCCCCTGCCACGTCCAGGGACACCTTCCACTAGCCCAGCTTGCTCCAAGCCCATCCAACCTGACCTTGGATATTTTGTAATTGCAATGACATTGAAAAGGGAACAGAGAAAGTGCAGAGGGAGCAGAAACTGAAGACAGATGTTTTCTTCTGGAAAGTGCATCATCCTTAGGCTGTTGAATTTATAGGACAGAGGGTTGCAAGAACTGGCAAGATTATAATTGGTGATGTGGAATCACTCTCAGACCACTCCAATGGTGGGCAAGCAGTAGGAAGGAGGAAATTTGAAGACAAATTTAATGTATGAAAATGCCCAGGGAAGTAATTTCTGGTCTAAATAAGTAAAACCTCTTTTATTCTACCTGAAACTAAATAGACTTTTTTGATAGCTGTGCTAGAGGTAAAATATATTCTCTGAGAAAACTTTCATTAGATTAAAACCCAAGCTTTTTTTTTTATTTTTTTTTTCCTCTGAAAGAAGTGTCAGTATAAAAAACAAATCAGCATTAGTTGTTTCCAGTGGTGGTTTGGAAGGGAAGATTTCTGCCTCACAGCTGAAACACTGCACTGGTGCTTACAATGTGTACCAAGCTGAGTGGATGGATAATTGGATAATTACAGCACTAATGGAGCCCTGGGAAAACTGCTCCAGGTCCCTCTCTGCTCCAGATGCAGCTGTGTCTGCTCCATGAGGTGGAGGTGTCTGAGCCACTTGGGGGAATTGTGTTGGCTGTCACTGCACTGCTGCCTTCAAAACACCCCCAGTGCAGCTCTGGAACAGGAAAGCTCTGTAGGATAGGGATGGACGGGCTTGAGAGCACCCCAGAAGTGCCAAAGGACTTGATTTCCCTGCTTATGAAAGACATGGAGTCTGACCTCAGGCTCTGTTTCAGGGTGAATGTGGTCTAGAGCATGTCCTGAGGGTGTTGTCACAGCCAAGTGGCTGCACTGGTGTGGAATGTGAACATCTTTAGCCAAGCCACAGTGAGGCCAGGAGGAATTGGAGGCTGTGCCTGGGGGAATTTGGTGTCCAGCTATTCATTCTGTAAAGGGGGACCCTTGTGAGCCATTAAAACCACAACAGCAAAGTCCTCCTGGGTGCAAAGCCCTGCCTCCACTGCTTGGCCAGTGGAGCTCTGGAGGGACCACAGTGCCCAAGCAGCAGCATCCTGTGCCACAAACCTCCTGAGATCCCTTCCAGCCTGAGTTACCCTGTGATCCTTTAGAAAACTGGGCTGAGTACTGAGCTAGAAACTTATTTTCATGTCTTTAATTAAGAAATTCAGGAAAAAAACCTCAAACCAGTTGTAAATTTATTTTAGACTAAACCCCAAAGATGAAATCACCTGTTAGCAGGCAGCTCTCTGTGCCACCCAGGTGCTGCAGCTGAGCAGACAGGTGGATATCGCAGTGATATCCACTTGTGGATCCAGCAGGGCTGTGGAGATCTGATCCAACCTGACATTGACAATGTCCTGGTGTCAGGAGTCAGGACCTGTGGCAGCCACATCCAGTCTGTGGAAAGGTGAAAAGGCTGTCCTAGCAGTGAGCTGTCACAAGCAGGAATACGGGCTGCTTTCCAATTAAAATTCTCCATATGACAAAAAAAAAAAAAAATATCTGTGTGAATCATCTTTAGAACAGCCCATTTTTTTTTCCCTTTTCAAATTACAGATCTGACATTTCTATAGGTTTTTAATTCTATTATCTTTAGCTCTGCTTTACTGGGAGCTCCTGGTCCTTGTAAAAATACAGGGCAAACATTGTCTTTTGGCAGCCCAGCCTCATCTCTACTTGTCTTGACAAGATGCTTAAAGAAACTACAGGTTTCAAAGAGGCTCATTTATCTCATCTATTACTTCAAGATACTCTGGGCAAGTTCATCACAATGATTTCCAGATTTGCCATTTTTTTGATCTTCCCATCTCTTCTTCATCTCACCTGTGCTACATTGCAGGAACGCAAAGATATAAATCTGTGTGCTTGGTTTTTTTTATCCATGTGTACTCCCTTTTAAGCTGCGTTGGAGTTTTCCTTGCCATGGCAGCTGACACTCAATAATCAGAAAAGAAAAGCTTTATGTCCATTATTCCCTTTTCCCCTGTTGAAGGTATTTGTACAACAAACTGTGGGACCAGTGCACATTGCAAGGCATTGTCACAGAGGGTTCCTGATTGTTCTGGCTTGAGTCCACAGAAGTCTTTTTGCTCCCTAAATTTAGAAATTTACCCCCAGAAAGGATTTCTTCGGCAGAGGGTGCCAGCACTTTGAATGGGTTTTCATTTTCATGGGAGATAAAAGGGAACGTTACATTTCCCTGTGAAAATAAAAAGCACAGCTTGCGTTTGTCAAGGTTTACTCTTTGATAGTCTCCAGACATAACTTTTTAAGTGGAATTTATGCTATTCTGTTTGCTGGGAGGTGGCCAGCAGTGGGGATAACCCATCCTGTGATGTCACCTTTGCTATTCCCAGCAGAAACTCCCTGGGACACCTCTGCCCTGCTTTGAGTGTTGCTCTCAGTCCTGTGGAGAAGCTTGATGGAACATGGAATCACAGAATTATTTAGTTTGGAAAATCCCTATGAGATCATCAGGTCCAACTGTTCCCCCAGCACTGCCAAGGCCACCACTCACCCATGTCCCCAAATGCTTCATCTACACAGCTGTTAAATCCCTCCAGGGATGGGGACCCTTCCCTGGGCAGGAAGGTGACACTTCCCTGTTCCAATGCTTAACCAGCCTTTCAGTGAAGAAATTTTTCCTTTTCTTTTTCAAGCAATGTGGTGAAAAAATGGCTATTCAAATGCATAAAGTATGCAATTATCTGATATGTTAATTGTTTAATTGTATGTCTCTTAATAAAGAAAAATGAAAACTGCTCAAGTGCAATACTTGGCCAGGTTGGATGGGGCTTGGAGCAACCTGGGATAGTGGATGTTGTCCCTGCCCTTGGCAAGGGGTGGAATAAGATGAGCTTTAAGGTCCCTTCCAGCCCAAAATACCCTGTGATTCCAGGATAAACTATTTATGCACTGCATAATTGCTTTTCCAGTTTTGGGGCATGACTAGAGAAGGAAAATGGTGAGGGATTGGCTCCCTCTGCTCCCTGCCACTGCCTGTGTGTGGGGTCAGGATGCATCTGCTAAAACACATCTCAAACCAAGCTGTAGGTAAGGTTTGGGGGGAGCAGGATGGCAGAGCAGCATCTTCCTCCTGCAGCACCTTCTGTGCAGTGACAGTGAGGGTAGCACACTTTGGATCATGACAAATTCCAAATTGCTCTGCTTGGTCAGATGAATTCCAGAGTGCCTCCCCTCCCCAGTGCAGGGGCTGTCATTTCCTGGAAAGGGCACCTTTGATCCAGGATCTGTTACTCTTCTGCCAAAGAGAGCTTGCAAATTATTAATGATTCCGGCAAAAGAACTTTAATTTTGTGCCAGTGGGAGATTTCAGGTTAATTAAATGGTCTCATTGTTCTGTGTTTCACCAGGTAACTGCTTTGGGTTGAGGCTGAGGAACTTTACAACTTCAGGACCTAATCCTGTCTTGACCTGAACTTCAGCTGGCCAAGCCAATGTCTCCAAGTGCCTGAACAAGTTCTGAAACTCACTCTAAAAAACTTTAATGCCATGCCAGGACAACAGTGTGCTCCAGGCTGTGAAAGTAACTCCTTGCTGCTTCCCACTTTTGTTAGCCTTCAAGCAAATGTCCAGAAATGTGAGAAGAGCAGCAAACCGAGCTGCTGAAGCACGTCACATAAATCAGAGGTCTCACCTGTGTGGTGGGTGAGCAAAACAGAAAGGTGAGAAATCTCAGGGCAGAAAGGAAAAACTCCAGAGCAAACTTTTGCCTGAGGCAGTCAGTGTTTGTGTCTGCAGCACAAAGAGAGGAGGTGGGTGCTGTTGGGTTAGAAACTGGTGTCCTTGGTGTGGCAGAGCACCTGCTATCAAATCCAGTCCTCTCTATGCATTGACAGTGGTGTTGAACTTTGGCTCTCAGCTGAGACAGGAGGCTCAAATGGGATGGAACATCACATCATGGATGTAAGGGAAGTCCCTACAGAGAGAAATGAGAAGGGGAGCAGCAGAGGCCCTGCACATTTGCTCGGGGGAAATCTGGAGCCTGATGAGAGTCACGGAGCATTTGGGAGGCCAAATATTGGGATTCTTCTAAGACTACTGTGGATAGTGCTTCTGGAGGGATTGGGTACAGGAATGGAGGAAATTAGATGAGCTCAGAATTTAACATCCATGGATGTCTAAAGATTTTATATCACATTTTGAGAATGATAAAGTGAAACAGTGAGACAAGAACAACTGCAGAATGTAAGAGAAACATAGCTAAGATATCCAGAGGGATCTTTGCCTGTAATAGTTGCCACCAGTGTTATTTCATTCTAATTCATAGAAAAAAATCACAGTATAATTAACAAGGAAAATAGGTAAGAATTTGGACAAAAATAATACTGATAAAAGCAATCCAGGTTCTGTTCTGAGAGATGCAGATGAAGAGAGGATTTAAGTGGAAAAGGGAGGCAAAGTAAATAGAAGAGACATCCCTGGTGAGCAAAGCCTGTTCTACCTTTTTCAGTGCAAGGATGATAATAATTACAGCTGTATATGATTTATTCAGTTTTTGTAGTCTTTTTCCTTGCACTAAAAAGAGAAATGGGAAAGGCTCAGGAAAATACAGAGAGCTGGAAAGGGCTCTAAAAAAAAAAAAAAAGCCTGCCTGATATTTCTTTCTGCAGCTTTCTGCCTCTGTCCTGAAGGAATAAAAGATGTCAAATCTCCATATTTTGGGGCTCTGCCAGTTCTTCCCCTCTCTGTATTTTTCTGAGCCCTTGCAGGAGTGGCTGTGCCTGGTGAAGACAGGGAGAAGAACAGGAGGCGTTCTCACCTGGCTCCACACGCGTTCTGACCTGCTACACCCCATTGCTCATTAATATGGCATTTTTAGGGTAGGATGGCTCTGGGCTGGCAGGTGACAAAATTGTTGGAGGTACATGCTGCAGCTGGAGCCAGGAATTGCGGGGGGAACAGGTGGAGGTCTGTAAATAAGGACACTTGGAGCCTGTCTGTGCGATGCCAAAGCCATTCCTGGCCAGGAGAGAGCTGAGCTTTAAACAGCAGGTCACTGCTGCCAAAGTACAGGATCTGCTCAGCTTTCAAGGGGTAAGTTCATAAAATATGTAAACACCCCCAGACTGGCCAATTTCAGACCGTTTGTAGAAGTTCACCATGGCTTCTTACCCCATCCAGCTCCCTCGCTGCAGTGCCCATGGCACCTGTAGCTCCTCTCCTGCTCCCCACGTCTTGCTCCTCAGCAGGACAGCCCCAAAAGGACATGGAGGGGCTGGAGCATGTCCAGGGAAGGGAACAGGGCTGGGGAAGGGTCTGGAGCACCAGGAGCGACTGAGGGAGCTGGGAAAGGGGTTCAGCCTGGAGAAAAGGAGGCTCAGGGGGGACCTCCTGGCTCTGCACAACTCCCTGACAGGAAGAGACAGCCAGGGGGGTCAGGCTCTGCTCCCAGGGAGCAAGGGACAGGATAAGACAAAACAGCCTTGGTTTGTACCAAGGGAGGTTCAGGTTGGAGACTGGGAAAACCTTCTTCACAAAAAGAATTGTTAAGCACTGGCACAGGCTGCCCAGGGCAGTGGTGGAGTCACCATCCCCCAAAAATGTGTGGTTGTGGGGGTTAAGGTCATGGTTTAGTGGTGAATATGGCAGTGCTGGGTTAATGGTTGGGCTCAATGATCTTGGAAGGCTTTTCCAACCTTAACAGTTCTTTCATTCCATGATTCTAGGACCTGCTCCAAAACCTGCCCATTTGTAAAGGTCAGATCTAGACCTGATCTTAGAAGGAAAACCTCAGGAGTGTGGGATTTGTGCAGAGCATCATGTGAATATCCTACACTCTTTTTCCTAAAGGCAGTTTGCGCTTCGCTACCTGGGCTTGGCTGTAAATCCCATTTTTTGTGCTGTAGCTTTTCTTACACCTTTGCTCTGGTCCCTGCATTCTGATGATGTTTTGGCATCTACCTTTGCAAATGGTTAAAAGTCAAGATTGCCTTGTTGAGTTTGAAGGGCAGAGCAGTGCAGCACTGATTTTTCTTTGACATCTGCCTCATGAAATTGGTTCTATTGGTTCAATATGACTTATGGGCCATTTCAATTTGTTGGGACTCTGGTGGGTTTTTTTTCCATTGATGTGGCAGGACTGCAGGCCATGCATGGCATTGAGAATTTCAACCCAATCTGTGTAATAGGCTCAGGAGGTGGATTAGAGCAATATTATCAAACCATATCAATTTTTATGCAGGTCCATTAATGAAGTTCGTGTGGCTGGTCTGTTTATAGACAGTGTTGTTTGGCATGTCATAGATCATTTTCTGCATAACTGAAATGATTATTGCAGACATGCAATCAATGAAATGTTCTTCATCCAGTTGCCACACTTGATTTTCCTCATGAAATTTTGCTCAGGCTTTAATGGGAATAAATTTCCAGTCCAGCTAGGCTCTGAGGGCATCCAGTAAGGACACTGCAAAGGTCTATCCTTGGCCAGCAGTCACTCACTAGCAACAGTTCCTCAGGAAAGGAGCTGGGAATTCCAGTGGATCGTGCTTTTGGAAAGAGGCAAAGATGAGATGTGGATGTTGTAATAGGGGAATGGTTCAGAAATGGAATAAATTTGCTTCATTTAGTGGCAGTGGCTGAGTAGCAAACTTTAGGAAAATGAGACCGAATCAGGGGGAGTCCAGAGGCAGAGGACAAGAGTCAAGCTTTAGAAACCATGACCCAGAAGAAAAGATTGCAGTAATTGTTTGGGTTAACTTTAGAGGAGAAGAGACAGAAGGGAAACACGATGGCCCAGACTCCCAGCACATCTGTGGCTGCTTCTTTCCAGAAAGAACAGTTTCTTTCCCATGTCAGGGCAAAAAGTGACTTGGCTTGGATGACAGCAATTAATAAGCTAAATTAAGCCTATTATAAAATTTCTGATAGTTTGAAACATATGTTGGAACTGATTTTCTCAAAAGATTATATCATCTCAGTTGCTGGATGTTTTAAAGACCAAGGTCCATATATCCAGCAGATATCCAGGGTTTGAAACTCTTCCTCAGTCTTCCCATATTTCTTTTCCTGCAACACACCTCTTTGTATGTACAAAAATCACACATATTTTCACTTTTTTCTCCCCAATTTTGACATGCAGGTTTTCTTTGTGCTCTGTAAAGTTTGCTCAGGGATGGTTTCACTTAACATTCCCAGTCTTTTTCTGGGCATAGGAGTGCTCAGATATTTGTGAATCACAGAGTCCTAGAATCATGGAATGGTTTGGGTTGGAAGGGACCTTAAAAATTATCTCATTCTAAATCCCTGGACAACATCCACTAGTAGTCACTAAACTGATGAAGAAAGGAGAAAATCTATTTCAGATTTTTGAAGGAGTGCTCTGGCCTGGTCTCTGCTGACCCAGTATCGCATATGCTATTATGAAAAAATAATTAATAATTATGCAATTAATAATGCATATTTAGTGAAGAATCAATCATGTATAAATTTCCATGTTTCTGTCTTGATGAAGAAGAGTTTTGCCTGGATAATAAAGTTAATTTTATCCAACAGTAAGAAGATCTTCTGTAATGGCAGCAAACAATGTGTTCATGTCTCCTGATTACTTACAGGTTACTGAGCCTTTTTGAATATCTTTTCAATAGCTTTGGGTTCTTTTCACTGAATTTAGTTTCCTTTCTCTGAGCACAAAAATAAAATATTCAGTTGTAATAACAAATCCTCTGATGGCATGAAAATGTTATTAAACAACTTCAATAACCTCTAGAAACATAAATGTAATATAGGAGAAACATTCCCTTACAAAAGTCGATTCGAGGTAGGGTTTGATGCAATTTGTCAAATCCATCTTGTTTTAAAGCATGATGGAAGTTAATATTGATTGCCATTTTAAAGCCCAGCTTGTGGGCTTTGTTCCACTCAGCTGCCAGCATTGTCATTCCCAAGGTTTATTTTTCCTGTGCTCTCAGATCATGGGGGCTACTGGAGCACGTTAGGGCTGGTAATAATACAGCTGCTGATAAACAAAAGCTGTGAATATCAGCACAGCAGAATGAAGTGAAATAAGAAAATCTCTCCCTGCTGTGAACATGTTAAGAGCACTAATCAAAATTTATTTAGGGAAAAACTCCTGTAGTAACAACAGCAATCTGCTTGTGGTATCAGTTCTTCCTCTAATCTGCCAGTAATGAATAATATCTGTCAATTATTTGATCTGAGATTTTGCCATCTCACCAATAGAATTATAAATTCCAAAATTAAAAAAAAATCATTGTTACCTATCACTGTTCTTTTCAAGTATGAAGCTTTTACCTTAATACCTTTAATTAAAAGGATTTATCTGTTGACACTTCTGTGTTTTCCCAAAGCTCTCAGGTGTTTCTCCCTGGAGGTGTTCTCACTGTGCAGTTCTAGGAGTAGGGAAGTTCTGCCAGACCTCTTTTTGTTGTTCCAGTGTCCCTGCAGAGCTGGAGCCCTGGTGCCTCAGACTCTTGGCTTCACAGGCAGAGGGACATGAGAGATGCTTCCAGAGCAGCACCATGAGCTCCAGCCTTACACCAAGGCTGCACCCTGTGCAGGTAGGAGGGCAGTCAGAGCCCAGAGTTTGCTCTAAAATGCCAGAAGGACAGCAGATCCCAGACCTGAGGTACTACAACCCACAAGTCAATAGGTAGGGGTGCTGCAGGACCTGTGGACATGCAGGAATGCAGGAACAGGAGTTCCTTCTTCTCCACCCCAAGCTGAAAGCCCCGAGCCTTTCCTTCACGGGAGGTATAAAAGATTCCCAGATAAAGCCATTTCTGCCTCCTGCTGTCAGATGTCTTGATGTACTTGACACACTGCTACAAAGGGCTCAGAGTGCTGCTCTTCCCTTGAATTGCTGTTTTTCACAGGAAGGTTGCTCAGCTGGAAAATGTCTTGGCTGGCAGACCCTCAGGAGGTCAAGCAGCACATCCTTGTCAGGCCGAGGCACAGCCTCAGCCTCCTGCCTCCTCAGCCCTGCTTGGGGCTTTTTTCCCATCCATCAGGACAGGTTTCTCCCTATCCTGGTGAGACACAGAAGGCTGCAGTTGCCTGTGCAAGTGAAGGCTTTATTAGCACATCTGCTTTGCCCTGTCTGCTGATTGATGAGGCAAACAACCCCAAACTCCACATGGGTGCAAACTTTCTGTTACTTCACTGCCCTCAGAGAAGCATCACCCTACAAGGAAAGCCTCGCAACATGATCTGTGTATGCAGAAAGTGATTTATTTCAAAGGCACACTGTATTAGCAGTGCTTCCACCCATGTGCTTTTCCCCTGACAGAGACAAATTGCTATCTCAGCAGCTGGTCCTGCCAAGGCAATTTGCACTTGCTTTGCCAAGTGACAGGAAACTCCACTCTGTACACTTGTCCCCCCTGAGTTGTCTTGTTAAAGTGTTTTTGGGCTGCAGGAGCTGATCTGCAGCAGTCAGCTGAGGCACTGGGATGATCAAAGGGCTGGGAAAGGAGTCAGGAATTTTCCTGCTGAAGGGAACTTTTAAACATGTCCCCCTCTCCCCCCCCCATCATTTGCTCTGGATGCTTAATCCTATTTAAATAACAACATGTCAAACATGCCCAGTCCTCAGCTAGCAGGTGTCCCTGCTGAGATTTCCAGCTTGAAGTTTTGGTGCAAGGATTTTTTTTCCAAATATTGACTTTTCAAGGTTACTGATGATGTGCTCAGGCACAAGAGTTGTTCAACCCACATCAGGAAAAGAGACATATAAGAAGATGGATGAATTTATCAGGCAAATGGTGTGGCTCAATATATACTTTTGGATTTACCTGTAAGACCTTGTTTGAATAAATCCCTGTTTTTCTATAATTACCTGTGCAAACACCCCTGAGCCCTCATCTTTCAGCTTCTCAAAGAAAGAACTCTAATTTATGATGTTTACATGGCAGTGTCTCTGTGCTGGCACCAAACAGACTTCAATCTTCATCTCCCCCAAGGAAAAAAAAAAAATCTTATTAAATAACAGTGAGAAACCTACAGGATCAATTGTGTGACACTGCCTAATGTTGCACTTCCAGCTCCAGCTAAGCCAATTACTGGAGGTATGGAGAAGGATGAACTTCAGGCAGCTCTGCTCCATCCTTTTGCTGCTGGTGGGAGAAAGGGAAAGCAAAGCTGGAATTTCTGGATGAGACCAAGTAACCTGAGGTGGCTGCTTTGGCTGTGACAGAGCTGAAGCTTTCACACTCTGCCACTTCTTTCAGGACACCTGTTCCATGATTTAATAACTCGGGTCCTTGCAATTCTATGGCTGAACTAAAATTAGATGCCATATTTGAGCCATTAGTCTGGCTTTGTGTGTCCCAGGAGCAACAGTCCAGCAGTGCTGTGAAAAATGGTGGTGATTTTTTAAAAAAAAATTTTCTTTTTTGAGAAAACAAGAACAACTAAACTAGTGCAAAAAACCTGCAACCCAACCAACCAAGCAAAACCACCCAAAACCCAAAACAGAACAACTTGTTTTCTCTGTATACAGAGAATTTAAAAATCTTCAAAGCAGTAAAAAATTGGGAGGGAGGAAAAGCAGTTAAATCAGATGTTTCTATGGTGCTATGGTGCTCTTAGGTGGAAAGATGACTCTGGTTGTGTTCAAAGTGCTTGGTAACCTTTTGTCTGAGTATTTCACAATTGTAAAAAGAAATAATGAAGTACTCAACCTCTTCCCTTTTTTTTTTTTCTTTTTTTCTTTTTTTTTTTTTTTATTTAAATTAGACCCAGAATACTTATTAATGCTAT
>VZRH01002763.1:48021-66345 GCA_013397555.1 Urocynchramus pylzowi | reverse complement strand
TCTTTTTTTTTTTTTTTAGTTAAATTAGGCCCAGAATAACTATTAAAGCTATTAACAGTTCTGTGCTAGTTTGTCAAATTATTCTCACACATTTTGGGTGCTGTTTTGGGGTTTTCTTTATAGATGTGGGTTTTTGCAGTGTTCACCATACCAATCTCTGGCTTCCTGGAGTGTCTGTGATTCCAAACATGCCACCTTCTCCTCAGGGCCTTGCCTGCTCCCTGGCCAGCCAGCTGGAATGATTCTAGCCAAAGAGAATTAAAACAACAAATGGCAAACAGAGGAGAGCAAATGAGGAGTACAGAGCTCCTGCCTGTGCCAGTAGGGCTGTGTTTGCACATGGGTGCTGATGTTGGGGTAAATGGCTCTGGCCCTGCTGAAATGGGAGTTGTGTTTGCAGGAACTGGGAAACAAGGAGGGTGTTAGGAAAAATGCTGAGTGAGGGGTTGTGGATTTGAGC
The DNA here is from genome assembly GCA_013397555.1 of Urocynchramus pylzowi. Lineage (NCBI taxonomy): Eukaryota > Metazoa > Chordata > Aves > Passeriformes > Fringillidae > Urocynchramus > Urocynchramus pylzowi. The sequence continues at coordinate 65,885 of VZRH01002763.1, read as the reverse complement.
AAATGGTGTACCCAGGACAGCTCAGTTTGGCTGTCCCAACCCTTATTCCCACAGATCCCTGCATGGTCATTTTGCTTTGGGAATCAGTTGGAGCTTTGATATAGAAACACAACCAGTTTTTATAATAACATTTATTTGATATCAGTCTTCATCTTCCAGGATTGTCTTTGTCAGCTGCTTCAATTAGATCCTCTTAATGTCCTCATTAATAAATGTTTATTAGTGAGATGAAATGATATTTGTATAGGAAAACGTATTCAGTGTTACCACTTAGATGTAATTCCACTGCAGCTTTTGGATATCCATAGATTTTATCCATAGATTCATTCATGTGATCAGAGAGTCACAGAGCAGACTCAGAACATCTTGAGCTGGAAGGAGCCGAAAGAAGAAAGTCCAGAGGAGGCACCAACATGATCAAAGGGATGGAAACGCTGAGAGACTTGGAATTGTTCAGCCTGGAGAAGAGAAGCTTCAGTATCATGTAACTGTGGCCTTCCAGTGCCTGAAGGAGCTGACAGGAACCATGGAGAGAGACAATTTAAAATGCATGGAGGAACAGGACAAGGGGGAATGGCTTCCCACTGCCAGAGGGCAGGGTCAGATGGGATACTGGGGAGGAATTGTTCCCTGTGAGGGTGGCAGGCCCTGGCACAGGGTGCCCAGAGAAGCTGTAGCTGCCCCTGCATCCCTGGCAGTGTCCAAGGCCAGGCTGGATGGGGCTTGGAGCAACCTGGGCTAGTGGAAGGTGTTCCTGCCCATGGCAGGGGGTGGCACTGGAAGATCTTTAATGTCTTTCCCAACCCAAACCATTCCATGATTCTGGGATTCTGTGATTCAGGCATCCAGGCAGTCTCTGTGCTTGTGAAAATGATTATGATGTGATAAACATTGAAAAATGAAATCATTCACAGAGAACTAAAACAACTTTCTGAGACTTTTCTAGTGGTTTCCAGGTCAGGAGTCATGAAGGATTGACTTGTGTAAGAAATATTTGGTTCCTATCTGTAAGTCTCTTTCCATGTTGGAGCTGACTCCTGGCAGCCTGTTCTTAAGTTTAAATGGATATAACTTTCCAAAACTTCATTAATGTCTCACTGATTATCCATAGCTGAGGTTTTATTAATGTGTGGTGAATTGAAGCTTCATTCCCTATGATCATCAACATCTCTGGAAGTGTTAAAAAAACGTGTGGATGTGGCACTTGTGGACACGGTTTGATGTTGGATGTGGTGCTGGTGCTGCGTTGATTATTGGTGATCTTAAAAGTCTTTTCCTACCTTAATGACTCAAAGAGAGAACTCATCAACTCTGGTATCATCTCTTTCAGGCTCTTTCACTTATTTTGCAAATCCTGTGGTGCTCAAACCGAAACATGCTGGTGAATTTTCTGTATTAAAATCAGCAGCATGATAGGTGAGGAGGAAAATGTTTATAAATAGAATAGCAAGATTGTAAACCAAGCCCGAAGTGGGTGTAATGTCTGCTGCCTGCCTCACACCAGCACCTGCAGCAGGTTTGCCCCCTTTTCTAAACTGCAGAACTTGTCAAAAGTGTGTTAAGTAACCAAAGGCAATTTCAATCTATAATCTGGTCCTTGTCTGACAGCTTTGGTATTGGATACATATTCATACTCTCCTTCAAAGCTGATTCCTCCTTATTCTTCAGAGGGTGAGAGCTTCATTGCTAATCAGAACACTATTCCCACTTATAACTTGTAGCAAATGAATCTCAGCCAGTTGTTTAAATTGAAATTTTTAGATGCCAATCAAAACAGGTCAAATGGGAAATGAAAAAAAATTAGGATCACTGACTAAAAAGAACAAATATCTCTATGCATCCACCGGTGGCTCCATGTATTCTCTGGGATGTTAACTCCATGCAGGTGGCAACTATTCACATGGCTTTCCTACCTTAAGAAATTATTTCAATTCAAAGGAAATAAATGCTTTTAAAATGCCATCCACTCACTGCAATTGACTTTGCCAGCAGGTTAAAATATCTCTAAAATGAATATTCCACTTCAGACTGGGATTTTTGATGACTAAAGTGATTCAACTGCGTCTGCAGCAATTGCCTCCACTGCTTCTCTGGGGGAAAAAAAAAAAATCCCAACAAAACAACCAGCAGCCCTGGTATGGAGAGAAACCTCAGATTTATTTATACAGCAGCAGGAAATACAGGCCCTAAATACTGAGGGCACCACGTGCAGGATGCTTCACAAGCAGAAATTATGAGTAGCTCTTGTCTCAGTGAATTTTGAGTTGATGACTCCACCAAAGGCTGGAGGAGAAATAGGAGCACAAAGGTCTGGTGGCTGCTGCAGGGCTTAGAGGGGGTTATTGGCAAAAGGAGGGTTAGAAGGCTCTCCAGTCCCTGCCAGCACTACTTTAAATCAATAAATGCTGGGTTGCAGCCTTCAGGTGCTGCTAATGTGAGGCATTAAAAACAATTCCAGCTGCATGATAACCTCTGATATTCTGAACTGGGCCATTTTATCTCACAATACACCTTTCCCAGCTCAGAGAATTATGGAGCACTTGCCCTTAAAGCCTCGGTAATTGCTGCAGGTAACACCTTGGATAACTCAGCCCTGGGTTTGCAGAGCTCCTAAATGTCCCTTGTGGAGTAATATAGGGAAGGGAGGTCACAGTGCCAATGCAGTGACATTTATCTGACAAAGGCAGCATTTGATATTGCACCTCATTTTTTCTTTTGACACTGGAAGACAAGGACAAAGGACACTCGAAAATTACAACCTTTTTAGAGCTAATAGATGTAGGTGGCTCTCAGAGCATAAAATTCTCCTCTGAAATCTGGAAGCTCCTCTGACACATTTTTGCCTCTAAACATTGGAATTATCTGACTGAAACCAGTGAAATCATTAATTTACACTGGCAGATATAGGAATGCAACAGAGACAGGATCATCCCTGTCACCAGGCAGTAGAAGATGCAAATGGCTTCTCTGGGTACATTCTACTTTTTCCTGATTTTTTTTTTCTTTTTCATCAATAACCCAATCTCTCTTCCTGTGTATCGTTGCAACAAAAGCTTCTGGAGACAGACGTGCTGCCCTGAGTTATTCCCTGACTCTGGCTTTTCTGCTTTAATGCTGGAACCCTGAAAAAGCAGAAAAGGATTTTGACAATTGAAGTTGCAGGCGGGTTTGCTCTTGGCGCCATTGTAATTTACTTGCTCAGATAAATGTCTTTTACACTTGGGTAATTTCTTTGCATTGCTCGTGTTATTCATAGTTGAGTGAAGCTGAAAATCCTAAAAGATGCTTTAACTTGGCTCTTTCTAGTTGGAATTGCTTAAGAAATGTTTATGGGATTATTGTTTGCCTTGCTTTTCAGTCAGACAGTCTCAGTTGGAAGAAGGAAGCTGTATGTAACAAAAAAGAAGAAAAAAAAAAACCCCAAATATATCCTGCAGCAAACCAAGGCAGGTTTATTGGGGATGGGGATATCTGAGCAGGGCTTGAAGTGGGCTGTGTTATGCTCTCTGATGGTGTTTCAGGGGAATTTAGGGATGAGATAGCCCCAAGAACACTCAGGAACATTAAATTTATAATTTATCAGGTGGGATAGGCAGAGCAGGAGGGTTGTGATTTTTATGATGAGGTTTCTGCTGCATGACAGACACTCACAGATTTCACACTCCCCAGCTCTGCCCCTGTCCCTGCCCCGTTTGGGACCAGCACCAGGGGCCCAGGGGCCAGGACTGCACACCCCACTGTGTGCTGGATGTGTCCTTTCCTGGGATGCAGCCCAGCTCCTGCACTGTGTGCTGGGACTCCTACCTGGCATGTGCAGTCTGGACAGAGATCATCCCACAGGGGTTGTGGGATTGTTCTTCCCTGTTCAGCGCTTTCTAGCTCGGCTGGTTGGCCAAGACCCCACAGACCTGGGCCAAGCACTCTGTTCCCACCCCACATGAGCCAATTCCTGCCTTATTTGGGTCACTATCACCCTTTAAACCCCTGCCCAATGTCTGCTAGAAGGTTCTATAATTCCTAAATCATTAGAGCAAGTGCAGAGCTTTTGGGTAGGTTTCCCCCACAAAAATTAGCTGTGTTATTACTTCCCTGAACATGCCAGAATCAACTCAAATGACCTTATTTGGGTCACTGTCACCCTTTAAACTCCTGCCCAATATCTGTTAGAAGGTTCTAGAATCCCTAAATCATTAGAGCAAGGGCAGAGCTTTTGGGTAGGTTTCCCCCACAAAAACTATCTGTGTTTTTTTACTTCCCTGAACATGCCAGAATCAACTCATGAGCTGGAGCTGGACAAGTGTGACCAAGATCTCAAGAATCTGAGCAATGCTTTCAGGGAAGGTTCACCCCATGACAGCAATTTATTGCCTTTATCAATTATTTGGACGAGAGAACTCAGTTGGTAAAGGGAGAAATAAAAGATACATAATGCAAAGAGTAAAGAGGCAAAGTTGACGATAGTTGATAAAAATGTAACCTTCATTTTTCTGTTGACTGAGCTGCTGCAAATGATATGTATTTTAACAGAGCCAAAGGAAAGGTCTTGCTTTTTGTAGTAAAAACCCAGTAGAATATCCTGCTGATAGCAGCAGACTCAATGTCAGAGGAAATATTTATACCAAAAGTGGAATATTGTGGGGTTTTTTCCCTAGACACTCAATGGGATTTGATGAAAGAAATTAATTCAGAGAAGTTTTGTGTCTTATGCTCCTTAGGACCTTAAAATCAACAAATCTTTTTCAAAGGACTATGGTAGTGTTGTGAGAGGAGTCTTTCCTCTGAAGAAATAACCTAACTTAGAAACAAGCCAACCCTAAAAAAACCAAAGAGGCAAACTAATAGTACAAAGTAACATGAATAATAATAATAGTTTGCTGATTTGCTGTCACTCTGGATCAGATCAGGAGAGGGGTGGGATGATTATGTCTTGCAAACTAAGCAAAAGCATTAAACTGACCTATTTTGTTATTTAGAGCTGGAAACTCCATGCAAACCCCCAATAGTTCTGAGGGAAAACCAGGTCTGATTCTGCCAGGTGCTGAGCCTGCTGTCTGCTCCTCAGAAAACCTGAAGTCATGAATAACTTAACACCTCTGTAGTACTGAGGTAAATGTGAGTCCCTCATTTTTGGGAAGCTGGGTCAGAAATGGGAGGTGGAAACAAAGCAGTTTAGAGATGGTCTTTAATTACAGAAATTCAGAGAAGGGACAAGAAAAGGCTCTCTCTCCTTTGTCTGCACCTCTTTGAGTTTGGGGCCATTTGGAAAGATGAGACACTGTGTACATATTGCATCCCAAGTGGGACAAACCTCTGTTCCAGTGGCAGGTCATCAGCCACCAGAGCCTGCTGGGGACAGCTCCATTGGAACCAGTGGAAAAACCCCTTTTGTATTCAGGGCTTTGAGTCCATTCCTGTCTGTCCTCAGGTGGCACCAGCCTGCTGCTGCTTCTGACTTCACACTCTGAACAGAACATCTTAAAAAATGGGCTCTGAAATCACCTTTTTTTTTTTTTTTTTTTAAACTTTTTTACTCTTTTAGAGGCATCTTTATGGAGTGCATTGTGGGCAAGGCCCTGACAAAACAATCCTTTCATGGCATTTTGTGCAACATGCCAGAGTTTTTTGAGGTTGTAAAACTTCAGTGAGAACACCTTTATTAAAAAAAAAAATTCAAACTGCTTTTGTTTGCTATTGAAGCCCAGTCCCCTTCTGCTCTTGTGTCACACATCTGCTCTGCAGTGAAACAAACTCTTTCTGAGCCTTCTCATTGGGCTTTTCACATCTGTCTGTGGTGCTAAGTGATGGTACTTGGACTACTTTCATCTGCAAAGCATCATTTTCACAGCCACAGCTCCCAGTTTGAGTACTTTTCATATTTCTCTTTATATGTACTATTGCTGTTACAGTTTTCCTAGCAGCACTAGGAAAAAGAGAAGGGGAAAAGGAGGAGTTGGAAACGGGAGGCTGGTGATGAGGACATGGGGAAAAGGGAGGTGCACACAACAACAACCTTCCCCTGAGCCTGTGCTGGGCTTTGTTAGGGCAGCCTGGGCTGATGGAAGGTGTCCTTGCCCATGGCAAGGGGTGGGAAAGGATGGACTTTAAGGTCCCTTCCAACTCAACACATTCCTAGATTATCTGATTCTACAATCAATTCAGTGACTGCAGCCATTAAATAGTGGAATTTCCTGAACTCTGGCATGTAAAATTCAGCCCTTTTTTCTAACTGAAGATCAAAGAATTTTCAGTTTTAACTGCACACCTTTACTCAGCTTATGGTATTATTCAGATTGGGGTGTTACTTCTTTTATTGGTTATTTTAGGGATCGGTCTACAGATTGACTGCAATATGAGAATCCTTTGGCAGAGCCATGAATTTCCAGGGCTTTAATGTTCATAGCTGGCAAATACAGGAAAACCAGCTCAGCTGAATCATCCTTTTCTTCTGGCTGTCCCTGTGACCATGCACTCCTGCACACAGGTGCAGAAATCCACATGTATGTTAAGAAACCTTCTACTCCTAATGAAGTCAGGCTGCTTGACAACATTAACCACCTCTTCCAACTCCTCCATCTTTAGGGAGATGTAACTGAGATTCTCCTAAATATTCTAGGGAATGGTCACTGCCTCCAGGCTGCCAGAGCTCCAGGAGAGTTTGGACAAAGCTCTCAGGGATGCACAGGCTGGGATTTTTGGTGTATCTGTGCTGGGACAGGGGTTGGACTCCATGATCCTGGTGGGTCCTTCCAACTCAGGATACTCTGTGATTCAATGAACTACGAAAAAAACTCAGTCTTAAATCCAATCAGGATGCTGTAAAACAACCTAAAGCATGACCAAACTCTACTTCATGGTCAAAGCTGCTTATCTCTACTTTTGTTTCAGCCAAAGAAGCTGTTTTTCCATGGCAACACTGCTAAATGGCACAAACCCCTTTTGGTCTGATGATATATTTCAGTCAGAAAGCAATCAGGAGAAAATCTACTGCTTTGCAAATCTCCCCATAAATTTGAGAGCCCAGTTACCTTGCAATGAAGGGTTATTCTGCCAAGTGAGAGGGAACAGAGTCCCTGTAGTTGCCATCTAAGTTGAATTACATTTAACCTGGAGAATAAACTCAGCAGAAGAGTTATGCTGCACAATTAAAGTGGAGCATATGTGCCAGCCTTGAAATGACTGTAAGGTCATCCACAGACTCCCAACAATTACTCTTGTGTTAACCCCAATAACCAGATTTTAGCTAAATTATGGATACCTGCACTGTTCCCAGATTTTCCCAAAGACTGGGAGAGATGAGCAATTTAAAACTGAGGGTTTAATGTAAACTCTGAAGATACCAAGAGAAAAAAATGAAGCTGAGCAAAATCAATAAAATGTAGCTTGGAGAAGGATGGTTTGAAAGGGCCTGGAGTGCCAGGACAGGGGAGAATGGCTTCCCACTGCCAGAGGGCAAGGTCAGATGGGATACTGGGATAAGTGTCCAAGGCCAGGCTGGATGGGGCTTGGAGCAACCTGGGCTAGTGGAAGGTGTCCCTGCCATGGCAGGGGGTGGCACTGGAAGATCTTTAATGTCTTTCCCAACCCAAACCATTCCATGATTCTGGGATTCCGTGATTCAGGCATCCAGGCAGTCTCTGTGCTTGTGAAAATGATTATGATGTGGTAAACATTGAAAAATGAAATCATTCACAGAGAACTAAAACAACTTTCTGAGACTTTTCTAGTGGTTTCCAGGTCAGGAGTCATGAAGGATTGACTTGTGTAAGAAATATTTGGTTCCTATCTGTAAGTCTCTTTCCATGTTGGAGCTGACTCCTGGCAGCCTGTTCTTAAGTGTAAATGGATATAACTTTCCAAAACTTCATTAATGTCTCACTGATTATCCATAGCTGAGGTTTTATTAATGTGTAGTGAATTGAAGCTTCATTCCCTATGATTCAACCACTTTTTCCTCTTCTTTCTACTTTCAGCAGATGGATCATTAAAGGGTCCCTATAGCATAAACTTATTTAAAGATATTCCTGGCTGCTTTGGCAATAGAAAGAGACTTGGAATTTAGTTTCTAAAAGTCAGTATCCCCTCATTTAATGTAATTACAAAACTACATAATTTTTAAAAATGGGACATTAACTCTACATTTATGATATTTAATGCTCTCGGTGTGCAGATGGAATGCATGTAAATGTGAAATTTAAAAAATGGTATTTTAGAAACACTCTACTCCAGGACCTTCTGTACATGACTTAGGGGAATCGGCAGCAAATCCATTCAAGGCATGAGTTATGGATGATAAAAATCCAGGGAACTTGTCTAATAAATAATGGCACTAAAACCCTCTTGCACAGTTCTCATTTCTAATGTGAAAATGTGCAGCCTGGTGTGACTGAAATGTAAATCGTGTGCCCTGAGACCTGTTCTTCTGGGGGAGGATGAGGGGATGGATCCTCCTTGGCCAAACCATGGAAGTGGAAGCCCAGTTCCCATCCTAGATCATCAAATCCATCTTTTGACCCTATTTATGAGTGACATGAAATTTTGGCCTGTGGTTGTGAGACTCTACCTGTGGAAAATCTCTGCCTTTGGATGGTTTTTTAAGCCCATCATTTTGTCAAGTGGGCTCAGTGCCACCATCCTCACTGCTGGCACCAGAGATCAATCACAGGAATCCACCTGTGAATCCAACATCCCCTTCCAAGCTGACCTGACTGTAACAGGTGTCCCAGGCTCAGCTCTCCCTGATGAGCTGAGTCTGTCTGTGGTGTCAGTCGAGTGAAATTCCCACTTTTGTTTGCATCCTGCATGGAGTCAGGCTCCCTAATCCACAAAATATTTAAATACACACAGAATACATGTGATAATAGGATCCAAATAAACCTTCCTGATGCACAAGCAGGAGGAAAAGTAGCACAGAAATAAAACCTAAGGGGTCTTTACAGCTGTGCTGTTTCTCTTCTCTGTATTTCAGTCATATTTCTTCTCTGTATTTTCAGTCATTTCTGCAGTTGCTGCTGTCCTGAAAGGAGAGAAAACTCTGCCAGTTTAAGGTGATGCTTTAAAACTCACTTGTCATCCTGGAGGTTTGAGCTGACCACTGGTATTTCTTGCAGTGAGAAAAGAGGAGGGCAGGAGTGACTCATATTCAATATCTATTATAATGTAATTCCAGATTCTGGGTTCTGACAGATGCTTGAGCTGCAGAGGAAGGGTCATGAGTGACAGAGTCATAAAAAGAGAGGGAAATGAGATGTCAAGGCAAGTTAATGGGGCTCTTTGGATATTACAGCTCTCCTGGCTTGGGTCAACCCCCTGCAAAAGTGTACTTGGAACCACAGAAAAACTGTGCTTGAAAAAAGAGGTTAAACTGTTGGGAAAAAAAGGTTAAACAGGCTAAACTGTTGGGAAAATTTTAAATGCTCTATTTCCACCTCCATTGGTTTTGATGGTGTTGAAGAAAGGGCAAAGGAAGCTACCAAAGGCAGTTTACCTCTTAAATCCAAACCAAGAATTATAGATTCATAATATTTTTCAAGTGGAAACTATGTTTTTATACTTTTGGTTTTTTTTAACCTAGGGCAGTTTTCTTTCATTTTTCTCCTAATAAACAGGATCAAAGCTTTCACTCAATCTCAGAGTGGCTTTTTTGTTCTGTTGTTGAATTATAAAAATCAAACCCAAACCCAGAGAATTCTGAGTTCAGTAATTGCAAAGCATCTTATATTTTTATCCCTCTTTTCCTCTGTTTTGTCTTCATTGAGAAATGTAAGAGGTTGAGAAAAGGAACTTTGATAATTAAATTATTCATAACAAAAGTGAGCAAACCAGGACATCAGACTTTCCACTAATAAGCTGCTCCTTTTTTTCTTCCACATCATTAATATCCCTTTTGCTAAAGTTATTAAGATGAAAAATGGTTATCAATACTATAGTTTTATAATCAGAAGTGCACTTATTTCTTATACACATAATTCCTTCTGACATCAGTCACCTTAATCTCACATTGTTTGTGCTTCAGCAGTCTTTGACACTGCTGTAATTATCTCCTGCTGTTTAATAAAGCACTTTTATTTGGAAGGCAGAATTAAAGCCTAAATGATGACCATGAGACAAGAAAGCTGGCATGAGAATTGGCATGGAGTTGCATCCAATGGGAGCATGGAGCCATTTAAGGGTCTGTTATTTGCCTCAGGTGGGGTGGCTGGAGGTTTTTTGGGCTAGGACTTGAACACTGCAGTGAGACTGGCAGGGAGAGCTGGGCAGGCTGTGTGGGAGAACATCCCTCTGCCAGGTGCTGCTTTGCCAGGCACAGGGGGTGCATCCCACCAGCACCACGTCAGGCACCTCTGGAAGCAGTTTTTGTTGTGGAGTGGCTCTGAAAGTGCTATGGCCTCTTTCTTTTGTGAACAAGGAAGAAGGGAGCTTTCAGTGTACGCAGACAGAGAGGATTTACAAGGCTCTGGACTGACAGGACACAGGGAATGGCTTCCCACCAACAAAGGGCAGGGTTAGATTGGATATTATGAAGGAATTGTTCCCTGTGAGAGTGGGAAGTTCCTGGCACAGGGTGCCAGAGAAGCTGTGGCTGCCCCTGGATCCCTGGAAGTGCCCAAGGCCAGGTTTGATGGGGCTTGGAGCAGCCTGGGCTAGTGGAAGGTGTCCCTGCCCACGGCAGGGTGGCACTGGATGGGCTGTAAGGTTCCTTCCAACCCAAACCAGTCTGGATACTATAAATGAATTGTACTCTTCACATCTTGCAAGAGCCTTGCTTGGCCACAGCCAAGTGTTGTTTCCATGAAAACGTTTCATAAGCATCCAGTTAGTTTTGTGGTCACTAAACCATTCCCTGCCCTCATAATCCATGGAAAGCCGTGAACAGCTGATACCCACAGTGCCACAGAATAGCAAAATCCCAGACTGGTTTGGGTTGGGAGGGACCTTAAAGCCCATCTCATTGCCACCCCTGCCATGGGAAGGGACACCTTCCAGGTTGTTCTAAACCTCATCCAACCTGTCCAGGTCATCTGGAGTTAATTTTCCTCAGGCAAGGTGGAATTTGGAGGATAACGTGCAGGGTGATTCACATGCTGAAGATGGCCCTGTTAGCAATGCCACAGATGCTGATGCTGCTTTAGCTCCTGACAGTGATGAGTGGGGTGTAATATCTGATAAAGATTAGAGGCCTCAGAAGCCAAACAAAACTCCTGAACAGGAATCCCATGATACCAAAACAGCATTTACAAGCTCTGACAGTGAGATAATTGGTCTGGGTGTGGCTTCTACTTACTGGAATAAATGATGATAAATAGTGACTCTGGCTGGACTTTGAATGGGGAAAATGGAATACTCACAGATATGGTTTTATATTATTTCTGCTGTCAGAAGTCTGGATAAGGGAATGCCTGTGCATTTTTGTGTGATCTGTGAGTAGAACAGGGCTGGCTGTGCACAAGCCAACTACTGCACTGCTTCATTGTGACTTCCACACCGTGCTCCTTCCTCCATCATATCCTGTGTGTCTCATCCATAAAACCCACACCAGAGCCATTCCTTCTTCTGCCATCACCCACAGCCATTTTTCTTGTCACCTGTGACTTTTCCATCACTTATGAATTTTCTCTTGACCTGAAAATTGGATTGTCACCTCAAGATGGATCGTGAAAGGAGGAATCATTGTTCAATGAATCCATTCCTAACTCCCCTCTGTGAAACAGTGGGAAGTAATGTCAGAATATGTGATGTTCGTCCATCACTGTCAAAGTGTCTCAGAAACCATCAGTTTCTGCTGCCCTTTCCTGCAGCCACCTCTACATGACCAAGCTATTCCAGATGATGTATAACAAGCCCTGGAAGGGGCTGGAAGAACAGAAAGTAAGGCAAAAAGGACAGATTTCTTTTTTTCTTTATCCTTCTGACAAGTTTGGAGTGGGGGGGGCGGGTCTTGAGCTCACTCAGGTCCTTTCTAGGGGTCTCCAAGGGAGATGATGCTAGGAAAGCAATGGAGGAAGACTTCTTATCAGCTCCACATATGAGGAGGTATCACTTTGTCATCATACCTGGCAGGGGAAATGCAGTTTGGGAAGCTGGGCCTTTGCATTAACCTCTGCATTTCAATTCACTTCTGCTGCTGAGCAGTGCACAAAGCTGAGGGTTTACAGGGAAAGTGTTGACATGGCTTTGATTTGGGGCTGGAGACTTAAACTACAGTAGTGGTCTTTAGCTCTAGAAGAAGCACTGCATTTATAAAATTAAAAGAAAAAACAATCCCAGTTAACCTGCAGGCTTATTCCCTCTAAAATTGTGTCTGCTTTCATCAGGAAAGGAGAGGTACATTTGTCAGTGCAGTGTTAAACACGAGATGCTGAGTTGCCAGGAGGAACATATTTGTTATGACAGGGAAGATGAAGTATCCACTGTCTTTTAACCAAGTAAATATTGCAGGACTGCTCATTAAAATGCAGAGATCTGTCTTCATCAGTTGCCCCCCCCCTTCTGCAGTTCCAAATTTCAGGGCGGTGAGTGACTGGAGAGGAGTTCAGCTACCAGAGCTTGGATTAGGCAGTGTGGGATTTCCCTCTGCAGCTTTTGCTGCCCCATCATCATTAAAGACAGAATGCTTGCCCTATGCACATGAAATTCCAGTGAGAGGAATGTAGGTAGAAAAGTGATTGCAGAATGAGAGTGAAAAAGGAAAAAATAACTATCTCACTTTTGCTGGTTTGGAGATAACTTGGATGTGATGAAATAAAAAGTGATGTTGATTTTTAGATTCAATCTCTCTAAACTGAGTAAACACTAAAAGGGCTTCTGTTAAAAATTATGGTTCCAGTTGTTCAGAAAATATTGCTGGTGACTATCACCCCTCTCCTGATCCACTACGGGAGTAGAAATTAGAAAACCTTTCTTGAGGAGACCTTTCCAGCTAACATTGCAGTTACCTCATCTTCTTCTTTTCCCCATTAAACCTCCCATTCAAACACAAAGCACACACTTCACCAGAGGAAAAGATGATTTCCTAGGGTCAGGTGGTTTTTTTCTTTTTTTTTTAGCACTTGAATCCAACTGAGTAACAAAGGGAAGAATAACACACTCCAAGCCTTCAAATCATACATTTTGCAGAGCCCTCCAGCTGTCGGGGGGGGCTGTCAGCACATGCTGACTGAGTTCACCCGTCACAGACTCCTCATACCACGGTACATTTGTTAAAATGAAAGGTGCCTCTTGCAGAATAAATCCCAAGGAATGTATTGCCATTAACTGCAACCATTGTTGGTGCCTCTGACTGAAAATCCTTCGGAAATTTCTTATTAAGGGAAGTGCTTCTGTGGCAGAGGACAGGGAGCAATTGTGTGCAGGATTTGTATTGCTTCAGTCTGCTGGGAAGCCTTGATAGACATGAACTGAAGTCGACTGGAGAAATATCCCTGTGAAAACTTTTGTTAATTTTATAATAGCACATTCCAGCAGCGAGGCAGGAAAGAAAGCTTCTCCAAAGGTTGTAATGTAGGTTATTTTGCTTGGTTTGCTGTCTCAGATTAAGCTGACATGTCCATCTGAAGCCATCTGTGACAGGCTTCTTGTCAAGGAAACTCTCCACATCTAGATGTTGGAGTTTGAAAGGACTGTCAAACTTTGTAAAAAACCCAAAGTACAGATGCTTAGAAAAGGTAAAGGTATCTGAAAACACCTTTATGTGCCTTTAAGATAAAATGTGAGATTAACATCTCCAGATGCAACAGTCTCTATTTTCACAGAAAATCCAGACTCACCCAGCTCAGAGGTTTCTAGGCAAACCTCCCACTTCCCACAAACTGATTTTAAATGCTCAAACAAATAAACAAACATTGATGGATTTTTGCAAAATATTACTATGCTGATTCATTTCATGCCATGCTGAGTTTATTCCTGAGCGCAGAGCATTGCAATTTTAGTTTTGGAGAGCTGGGCAGGACTCACAGAGACAGTGGAAGTGAGACAAACTATTTGCTGTGGTTTCTGTGCTCAGGTAATTACATGAATATCTGAATTAAAGGGTCTTTTGATCATCAGAGGGTCCAAACACACAGGGGACTAACTGCCAGAGCATTTCTGTAAAGCCTGGGTATTTTGGCATGCCAGGGGCTGTTTTAGGAGCTGAAAAATGTGTACCTGTGCATCCTAATATTCAAAATACTCTCCTGGTGTGGGGAAGCAGCTGGGACACCTGGTCCTTGCTCTACACTTCACATCTGGATTTCCTTCTCTACGAAGCAGATCCACAGAGATTAAAATGTTTATCCTGCCCTCCTTTGGACTCCTGCAGGAAGGGAGAGCCCTCCCAGCTCCTACATTTTAGTCTCAGGATACTCCTGGAGCAGAGGTTTATGTTTCTGAGTCACTCAGCCTGGATTATCCCTGCCAGGGGAACGCAGTCCCCGTGGGTGCTGCAGGAAGATGCCAGTCGGCAGGAAGATAAGGGTTATCTGATAAGGGTTATCTAAGGTTTGTCTTTCTTGTTAGGGGCTCACAGCCACAGCTGTGAAAGACACACCAGGATCCCTCTGTTGTCACCTCCCCTGCTTGACAGGCAGCCCGTGCTAAGCACGGGGGATGTCAAAACATGGTGTTATTTTGTGAGGAGCACCAGGTGCCTGCAGAGGAAGAAATTGCTGGTTTACCTGGTGTTTAAGGCACGTTAATAATACAGTTACTTTGATTTCTTAAACTCTAACTAAAGGCTGTATTCAAAAGCTGCTGTCTTCAGTGCCTTTGCAATTGAATTACAGTCCCCCACACCGTATTTTTGGATCTTAAATAATTCTCTTTTGTGATTGCTTGACAAGAATCAGACGTCCTCCCACCCCATGCCAGTGTCTACTGCATGTTTAATGTCTTTATCTGGTTCCTCTTGCATTAGTCATCTGAGTGTTTGACAGGTATACATCCTGGGCTCTTTAAGTATATTTTTATTCATCTATTCATGGGCTTAGTGCAGAGTCTGATATCCATCAGTGCCATTGCCTGAAATTAAAGTTAAACTCCTCTCTCCTGAGGATTAGCACAAACAGATCCTGGTGATGATTTATTTAAACCCAGCTTTTCTCTCCACCAGCAGGAGCGCTGTCTTCCAGGACTCAGATTCATCCAGCTGGCTGCAAATCCCAAGTTCTTTGCTGTGTCACAGGGTGGGAGTGTGGGATGAGAAATTACCACATGCAGGTGACCCTGCAGCCCTTACAGCCTCCCCTGAAGATGGTCTGAGTGCTTATGTTGTCTTTTGGATGTTTTTAACCTTTCTTAGCACTGCCAGGGTATTGTCCATTTTGATGTTTGGTGGTGAGCCTTGCTTTGATGGTAAATTTCAGTTTCCTTATCAAAGTTTCACAGCAGCCTCTAGGTTTTATGTTGCATTTGGAGCTGGGAAATACAGACACAGCCCTTCCAACTGCAAGATGACTCAGGAGGAAGGAATCAGTCAAAAAGGTTTCCATGGCTCACGTTCCTGCTGTCTGCTGCTCAACTCGTGCTCCTGCTGTGTGCTGAATTCCTGATTTTCCAAGCACCAGGATTGCTCTCTGATGGGGCAGTACCTCCTCAGCAGCATCAGTTGAGGTGGCTTGGCAGGACAGCTGAAATTAAATTTGGCAGCATGGCGAGAAGTGGGGAAGGTTTGGGGGGAGGGGGAAATAATTTTGGCCCTGTCACATCAGAGCATAGGAAAGGGGGTGGGACAGGCCACTGGTGCTTAGGGAAATGCTGGGAGTGGGAGGGCTGAGAGGTGAGGATGGAGGTGTCTGTGCCAAAGCTTTGATGTCTATTCCCAGACCTTCCTGATCCCCATCTCTAGAGACTCCTCTCATCAGAGCACCTCTCCCTACACTGGTGCTCCTATTGCCTCTCCCCACCACCTCTTTTCCTTCCTTTGCCCAAATCCTTGGTCTGCTGCCCTTCAAGATGACAAACAGCCCTGTGTCAAAGTGCCTGGGTGTGCCATGGACCAGCTTTCCTGGTTCTCTCTTGCTGACAGCACTGCCTGTAGGGTCAGCAGCTCCCATCCCTAACCACAACCTCCTGACAGGAGGGAGGAAAGGTCCAGGGGTGAAATGGCATTTTTGGCTTGGTCAGCTGGGACCAGGATCCTGGTGATGGTCGAGGCTCTTTGGCTGTCCCTGGAAGTCTGACAGCACCCTCGGTGAGCCTGGGTGAACTTTGAGCACACTCCACCTCTACCCTCAGAATTCCTGCTTTAATCTTCCTGGAACATGGCTGGAAATTTCACCTGAGACCAGAGCAGTCACCAGACCAGAGCTGGGCCCTTCCTACTCAGATTATGCTCTGAATTCAAACACTGTTCAGTGTTCAAGGTACAACATGATGCAAAAGGAGAGCCAAAAATGGAAGTAGATTTTATTGTACAGCATACTCTTCTTTGATGCAGGAGTCAAATAACAAGGGGTGAGAAATATTCCTGTTTTACAGACTTCACACTCCATAAGGTAAATATATGTTGTCTGACTTCACTGGGAATGGACTTAGTGTTTGGCTCTGGAGAAAGTGTAGATGCACTGGACATGCTAAAATAAGAATAAGAAATAAACACTAACATATTTGGGACTTGAAGTTTCTGTTGCAAATAATGTGTGAAAATAAGGCAAAGCATAGCTTAATAGTCAAATATTCATATGCTGAGATAGGTAAAACTAATTTAAATAACTCATATCTAACATCTAATTTTAATGCCTTTTTGTTTTGTACAGTGAATTCCAAATATCTTTAAAAAAATCTCTATTGATCTCCCCAGCATTGCAATAAATGAGTCTTTTAAAAAACTGCTTTTAAGCAAGGTGAAAATGCATACAAAGTAAATACATTTGGAAAATCTGTTGCTTCTGGTTGCAGCCTCAGCTTTCCAATGTAAAAAAGTGATGTTTGATTTAGGGAATTTTGAGGGTTATATGCAGATTTCCACATTTCAGCCATATTTATTATGTTCTGAATTTTTTTAGATTAAAATAAGTACTTTTTTTTTGGCAGTTTTTGATGCTGAGATGCTTTTAGTGACAGAGTCTTACTCAGTAAGGAGTCTTAACTTTCTTCCTCCCTTGGTGAAGCTTTTTTGGTTGACACTGAGTAAGGATCAGGCTCTAAATTTGCATAGTTGCCTCCACATATAGGAAATGCCAAATGACTTGGAAAAGTAAAGGCAGTTAACTTAAAAGAGAAGATCTACTCTTCTACATTTTGGACAAGATAGGGAGCAAAATTCCACAGTTCTGGTGATATAAAATTATCCATATTAGGATGTGAAATTGCTTTAGGGACTTTTTTGATGTTATGTTTGTATGGGATCTGGCAAATTAAAGATGATGGCAGATGCCTAATTCCAGGACAAATTAGATCAGTTTTGTTTCTCTGAGATTACTCAGCTATCGATTTATTTGACCTTATCTGGCTTATGCTGAATTTTCTCTACTTCTAGAAGGAATTTTTTTATTAATTTCTTAATTTTTGTTGAGAAAGATGAATGTGAAAATGTGATGGTTTTTTTCTAGGGGTACACCGCTGTCCTAGAACCTGAAAAATTGTAGCAGTTTTACCAACCATCCAGGTACATCAGCTAAAATTCTAGCAATGGCTTTCCCTCCTTTCTTCTGTATTTTGGGGGATGTAGTGAAGATGTATTGTCTAAAACAAGCAAACAATATCTCTGAGAACAAACACCGCAATTTTTCACTGGAAAAAATTGGCAAATCTGTTTTTTAGTAAAAAGAGGATTTTTTTTTTAAGTTAGAAATAATTTCCCATTTAAAATTTCATTTTTTCAATCCAAATTTTTCCATAGTTAAAATTTTCAATATTTCCCTTAATCCTCTTCATTTTTTTTGCAGTAA
>VZRH01002763.1:26024-38073 GCA_013397555.1 Urocynchramus pylzowi | reverse complement strand
TTTTTTTTTTTTTTTTTTTCCCCTCTTTTTTTTTTTTCTTTCTTGGCCCCAGCAACAGAATCCCAGAATATTCTGAGTTGACCCCCAAGGATCATTAAATCCAACTCTTGGGTGAATGGCCCATACATGTATTGAACCCGTGACCTTGGGGTTATCAGCACCATGCTCTAAACAAAGAATTTACAATGATTTTGAAGAATGCAAGTTTTTTTTCCCAAGCCAGTGCTAAAAACTTTGAGAAAGATTCTCTTTTCCTTAGCAGTGTGGCCACTCAAATTCATCTAAGGGATATTATTTAGGGATAGGAATTATTTAGTCTCATGCAAGGAACAACCAGCTCAACAAATATTACAGCTTCTGTAGACCTGTGGAAGAAAAATACCTTATGGAAAACTCTGCAAAGCTCATAGAAAAGCTCCCTGAGCTCCCTTCCACAACCCCTGTTGTAAGGCATTATCCAAGGACAATTTCCCTCCTGGTTCCTGCAGCATTCCCTCTTGCACTTCTTACCACAGGAGCTGCAGGTGGTAAGCAAAGAGATGGGAGAGGCTGGGGCAAAATTAATGATCTTTCTTTACAGTGGGGGTGTTTCCTCCAAGGAAAATTTGCTGTCCTGTTCTTCACACCCAGACTGGGGTGTGGCCACTGCCTGGAGCTCCCTGCTGATGGGGAAAGGTGCCAACCTGATCTTCTGGCCTGAGCACAGAGGGCACAGGGGGACAAGAATGTGGCCACAAACATCCACAGCTCTTCTGAGCTCTAGGCCTGGACACAACAAAGAAGTCCCCAGCACATGTGAAAGGATTAATACAGATTTTTGATTTTTTTAAAATATCCTGCTTTACAGGCCTCTCTTCTGGGACAGACTATTTGCAAGTCTAGCCATACACACTCTGATCTTAGCTCAGAGAGAAAAGGGCTCTTCATGACTCACTCCTGCTATTATACTTCTAAATGGGTTGCTTTAACTCTTTAATTGCTTTTGTCCTTTTCAATTGTTTTATTTATTCTTTTCCTACTTTGCCTTCCCCTTCCCAAGACATTATTTCTCCAGTGATGCTTCCCAAAAGCAATGCACAATTTCCACCATATAATGAAGTCTGAAAGGACAGGGCCCCCTGCTCTGGAGTTCAGAAGGCAACAAATACAGAAACATTGCAGATTTTCCACCTCACCAAACCCTCTGTTTGAAATCAAGGAGAGCAGTGAGGCTGATTTCTGGAGCAGGAAATTCTGACTATGAATGCATGAGACCCCACTTACAGTGCTGTGTCTGGTGTCCCCAGTGTAAGAAGGATGTGGAACAGCTGGAGCAAGTCCAGAGGAGCCACAGAATTGCTGAGGGCACTGGAGCACCTCCCCTATGGAGCCAGGCTGGGAGAGATGGGAATGTTCAGCCTGGAGAAGAGAAGGTTGTGTGGAGACCTCACAGCAACTTCCAGGGTCTGCAGGGGCTCCAGGGAACTGGAGAGAGACAACTCATCAGGAACTGGAGTGACAGGACAGGGGGAAATGCCTTCAAACTGCCAGAGGGCAGGGTTAGATGGGATATTGGGAAGGAATTGTTCCCTGTGAGGGTGGGGAGGCCCTGGCACAGGGTGCCAGAGAAGCTGTGGCTGCCCCTGGATTCCTGGCAGTGTCCAAGGCCAGGTTGGACAGGGCTTGGAGCAGCCTGGGCTAGGAAAATGAAAGGTGTCCCTGCCCATAGCAGGGGGTGGCACTTTAAGGTCTCTTCCATCCTGAACCATTCTGGGATTCTATAAGCTGAGATTTATAATCAGCTGTCACTGAATTTTTTATCACCAGATGAGGTCTGACTCTGCATATTTGAGCCTTTTGTTTAGTCACAGCACTTAAATCTATATCACCAACATCCTAAAAGCTTAGAATGTTTATATATCTTCTCCAATGTTGTCTGTGTGGCATTACTGAGCTGGGAACGGGTGAATTCCAATGAGAAGGAAGGGGAAGGTCCCAGGAGCTGCTTCAGGTCCAGCTGTGAAAGAAAAAGGTTGTGTGGAGGGAAGGGTGGGAAGCAGAGCAAGTAAGAAAAGAAGGTTTTTTTATGAAGATATTCTCACAGTATGGACTCTTGGCAGGGAGGTGAGCACACTGTGAGTGCCAGGTAGGGCAGGTTCCAACCTGGGGCTTGTGTGATATCAAGCTACTGTAAAATAAACTTATCCTTCTGGGCTTCGTTAAGAATCCCACATATTTTAAGTTAAATTCTTAGATTTGGGGGTTTAGCACTGCAAGTTCTCAATGCTGAAACCTTTTTTATCACTGATGCTTCACCCTGGCCATAAATCCAAGCATATCAGTGACTCCTTGCTTTTCTTCCTCACCTGAGTTAATAAAGCCACTTGGGCAGGGTATTTTTCACAAAACAGGACAAAAACCCTTTGTCAGAGGCAGCCTGACAATGCAATGAAGGGTCATTATTTTGGTATTGGCTCCAAAAGATTCAGATCCACACACTTCCAAAATATTCCAAAAGATCCAGATCCACACACTTCCAAGGGTTAAACACTTCTGCCTGTGCAACAGTTAGAGCTGGGAAGTGTTGGAGTTGCCATGGAAACAGGGCATATTGGATTCCAATGGAAAAAAGGTAAACAAGCTTCTTTTTACATTTCTGAGCTAAATGAAATGTGGCCCCCAACTTCGTGAGGAGTTATTATAAATACCCTTAAATCACTCCAGAAATATTTCCCTTTTTTTAATAAAGTACAGCAAACAATAAAGAGAGAGAAGAGAAGAGAAGAGAGAGAAGAGAAGAGAAGAGAAGAGAAGAGAAGAGAAGAGAAGAGAAAGAAGAGAAGCCTGGGGTGAAGGTTCCTCCTGCCCCATGAAAGACCTCCTAGGCCACAGGGGTGGCTTTGGCACAGGTCCCAACCCCTTGGCATAGCCTTTGTCATCAGGGAGGGATGGGACACAAGGTGCTGGCACAGCAGGGTTTGACCTCCTGACCTCATAAAGAAGTTTCTGGGCTCTGATCCCAGTTCACTTTTTGTCCAAGGACTTCTGAGGCCCTTTCATCCAAGTTTGGTTTGTGTGGACACATGACAAAGGCAAGCTGAGGAGGGGGAGAAAAGGGAAAATGCAGCAATTCCTGCTGTCAGTTCTTCCCTTCCTACCAGTGCCACTTTCCCACCTCTCTCCTCTGCCTCCACTTGTAACAGCTAGAGATTTTTAAAGGCTGCAAAGGAATTTAGGGTCAAACCAGTTGGTTTTTCATAGAGGGAAACCTCTTTATTAATTAACAGGTGTGTCTTATGGAAACAAGTTCTTCCCTGAAGGAAATTTTGATTTTGGTAAGAAATCACTTCTTTTAAGACATTAAGAATTTGGGGAATAAGAGGGAAAACATGCAAAACATCCCTTTTGGACCAACACAGAAACATTTACTTTTCCATGTTGATTTACGGAGGAAAAAAAATATGATTGTATTTCCACAGATCTAACAGGATCAAACAATCCTCTGGTGGATAAGTCACTTTTTATGTCTTTGATTAGTGATTAAACCACACAGGTTTAATTAAAACACACAGGTTTGGTTTTTTTTTTCCCTGGCAAAAATATATCTGAGTAGGAAGCTCTGAATGTCAGCAGTTTGGCTTTTATATTTCTTTAGAAAAGGACTGAAAAATGTCATGGGAGGAATCAGTGCCCAGAAGCCATCTGTAACCTGAAGCAGCACTTCATGCATGGGTGAAATTACTTGTAAATGGCCCACATGTCTGCATTTCCAAGAGGGGCCTTTTCCAACAATATTCCACTCTGTAAATGACACTTGCAGAAGTGAAGTTAGAGCAAAATGGTTTTTTCCCCTTTCATTTCCTCTGTCTCCTGACACACTTTGTACCTTCTGCAGAGGACAAGGAGGTGCCAAACACACCTGAAATGAGGTGTCTTTGAAAGAATAAATTGCTTGAGAAGTGGTTTTCTCTTTCAAACTTCTGTGCTCTTTCGGAATTTGGTGGCTTTTGCCCTGATGTGAGCTCCTCAGAAAGCTCCCACATGGCTCAGATCACCTCAGCTCATCACATGGAAAAGCTGAGGAATGGGAGATGGGAGCAAGTGTGGAGCAAAATGCAGACCTCATTCCCTCTGTGCTGCTGTGAGAGTGGGAGTTTGTGGTGCTGCTTCACCTCCTGCCATCTCAGCATTAAAACTTTCCCTGCTGTGCCTGCTGCTCATGGATATTTGGGAATTTTGCCATTCCCTCTTGTCCCAGACCTCCACCCATGCAGGCTCTGAAAAATGCTCTTTTTCAGCCTTCAGGATGCTCCTGGATCTTTCAGAAGGAGATCCAGGCAGGTGACTGGGCTCTGAAGTGGCCACTGGTGAGGGGAGCTGGTGGCCAGCAGCAGCACTGGGGACATCATGGAGCAGTGTGGCATAGCTGGAATTGCAGCAGGAAGAGAAGCCTTGAGGATGACATTTAGAGGAGAAGGTTGGTTGGCTTCCAACCATGAGCCATGGGAAAAATGGACCAGGATGGGAAGAACCACACTGAAAGGACAAATGAAATGCTGAGTGGGTGAGAAGGAAAAAAATGCAGCTCCCAAAAAGCAGCTCCAAGGTGGAAAAATCTGGGAAGGGTATTGGACACGGCACATTTTTGAGGTAGTGAATGGGAATTCTGAGCTGGGAAGTCCTGAAATTTTGTGGCACTGGTGGGAGCAGATGGGAAGGGTTTTAAAGGCACGTTGTTTAAAAGACACATTGTCACCTGTGGAGCTGCAACTGGGCATTACTTCTAGTGAGGCACTGTCCCCTGTGGTCACCTTTTTTATTTCCTGTGAAAAGATGGCTTTCAGGGAGTGGCCCAGGGCCCTTTCCCACTGTCAGCAGGTCTGTGTGACACCAGGATCTTTAACACCAACAATGCCTGGGAGAGCTCAGCAGGCACTGAAAGCAAACCCTCTGGGTTTGTTTCACATCAGGACATGAAAGTTTCCCAGGAGAGGTTTGCCCTTCAGCCAGGATCTATTTTCAAGCTGCCTTTTCACAGCAATCTCACAACTCCTTCCAAACCACTTTTATTTTAGCTTGCAAAGTTTTTAGGTGATGGCCCTAAATATAAATAAAATTGGTGGGGGGGAGATAACAAACTGCCCTGGCTTCAGTGATGTTCACTTTCCTTTAAACTGTGCACAAGGAGCTCCAGCCATGTCCTCTAACGAGAAGCCCTGATTAAAAGGCCTGCAGCAAGGAAATAAAGCAGGTCTCCAATCCATCCTGCTGCTTCTGGAGTTTTATTCTTTGACAGACTGGCTTTATTTCCCATGCAAAGATTGTTGGGATGAGGATATTTGTCCAGTGACAGCCCTGGCTCTCAGGTGGGCTTTGCTGTGATTGCAGGTAGGAATCCACAGCCACAGAGAGGTTTTCTCTCTCCTGGGGGAAGCAACAGCTCCTCCTGTGCTCGTGGTTGTTCTGGGTGCTCAGTCCCAAAAGAAATGGCTCTGGGAACCATGTCCCAGTCTCCTGAGCCAGAGGTAAATCCAGCACTTGAATAAACACAAAAGCAGAGCAGTGTATTTTCACCAGCATTCCTCTTCGAAGAGAAGGATTGTTCCATTAATTGCATTACAAGAACGGTGGAGATTGGCAGCCACGCTGCTTGGGGGCTTCTCCAGGGAGAGGAGGAGCAGGAGGAAAAGGAGATCACCTGCCAGAGCAGGGATTTGGAGTGAATGACAGAGTGGGGCTGCTCCTGCCTGCCAACCCCTCTGGCTTGTGAGTGTCACATTTACTTCTGCAGATTTTCAGCTTTGGTTGGTTTGCACTGAGTTTCCTCTTACAGATTTTTCCTTTAACAGTCATAGGCAGGTGGAAGCAAGAGGGTAGATTATGGTGGGAGGGGAAAAGCATTACCTTTGTATTTGTTGAGGTGCAGATTTGTCTAACTTCTGGAGAGGAAGAGAAGCAGCACTAGCAGCAAGGGTTGGTTGTACAGAGTAATGACCCCACCCGCGGGTCTGTGATGGCTTTCCAAAATCAGTGTGTGCCAAACTGATCTTCACAGTTCCTAATGACTGTGGGAGCAAGATGAGAAGACATCCATTTCTTTTCCCCCTAAGCTAGGTGGAGACAGCTTGTGCAGGTTTTGCAGTCTCCCTGCCTTCCTGCCTCGTAGTTGTTTGGTTTAGTTTAGTTGACATAGGGCTTGGTAGGCTCCCTGGAGAGGGGGGCCCAATTTTGTGGTAGAGTTTGTTTGGTTTAGTTTAGTTGAGATATGGGCTGGGCTGGTTTTTTTAATTTGTTTTTAGGTTAGAAGGGAAAGAGGAAGTTTTGGGGTTTTTTTTTTTCATCTTTAACATGTGTTTTTTACAGAGGCATGTTCAGTTTTCTAGCGGTTAGGAGTTTTGTATAATTTTTTTAAGTGTCTTTTATGTAAAACTGTGACACAGGTGTTGGATGGGGCAGCCTTTCTTAGCTTGGACTGTGGGCTCTGGAGCCTGTAGAGGATTTGGATACTGGAAAGTCATGTGTGGCAGGAGCTGGCTTTGGGGTGCTGAGCTTGCTGTACACCTCCCAACTCCCAGCAGGCACCAGTGTGCTGGGAAGAAACACCTGCAGTGGCTAGGGGTGTAGCTCCAAGCTGGATTTTCCCCCATGAGAACTTAGTGAGGCTCCTTTATGCTAAATCCCCCAGTGAGAGAGGAGGCTGTGACACTCCTCTTCCTACCCAGGAGACAACACTTACCTACTTTTGCACTTGGTAGACACTGTAGGTTTCACCTCACCCATACATTGTGATGTCTGTGCTGCCATTTTAAATGAGCCAAGAAACACAGGCTGGCACTCTGGGTTTATTTTTTGTGTCACAGTGGGGGTGTTGCTTGGTTTGGTAGCTTTGGTTGCCCTGAGGAGAAAGCTGCTGGGAGAGCACTGTGTCTGCCAGAGCTCCTGTCTCACCTCCTCCTCCCCCTACACTTTTGGAATGAGATGATCTTTAAGTTCCCTTCCAACCCAAGCCTTTCTGTGGTATTTTGGATATAAGAGATCTCTCACCCACACTTTGTGTCACTGAAACAAATGTCTGAATAAAGCCGTGAGGTGCCATAAGTCTCTCTGCTGAGCAGAAGATGCAGTATAAGATCAATTTTTTTGGATAATGCAGCAAGATACTTGAGGAAGTCACTTTGGAAACAACCTGGCTGTTGTTTACAGCAGTTATTTCAAGATCACAGATAACAATCAGCATAAATGTTCTTATTTCAAGGAAAATTCACTACCATGATGAAGGGAAGGGAAGGGAAGGGAAGGGAAGCTTTCCCTTGTTCTCTGCTACCAAGTGGCAGAATACTGCAGACCAGTAGGAAAGCAACCTGCATCCTCTGCATGCACCTGTGTCCTCCATCCTTTTGCCCCAGGCTCGAGACTCCCCCCAGGATCTTTCCCTGCTCCTGGAGGGCTCCTCAGCCAGGGTGCTCCTCTTCCAGATTTAGCAGGAGCATGTTGGGGCACCACTGACTTCCCAAGCATGTGTTTTCAACTGTGGGTACTTCTGCTGTCCTGCCAAAGCTAGGAACTTCCAAATGAGCAGTCACAGCAAAACAAATCACAATCTCAGCTGCTGCAGGAGGTTCCAGTGAGCTGGAACTCTATTTATTATATGCTTGAGAGCCCCGGGGAACAGCACAAAGCTGTGTGTTAATACATGGGCAGGCAGAAGACAGACAAGGCAGATGCTGCATTAAACACAGCTCATTGGAATTGGAGAGCAGAGAGGTCCTGGCCCTGCCTGTCTGAGGTGGTCAGTTTGATAGGCTCTTTAGAGAATGCCCAGGAAGGCTGCTGACATGCAGGCATGATTGAAATCCTGTCTGGAAGCACTGGCAAGTGGAGCAGAGACATTCCTCCCGTTTAGCTCCTCTAACAAACCTGATCTCTCTCACTGTGGGTTCAGTGTCTGATCCCAGGAGGTCAGCCTGGGGGAAATCTGCCCACAAATAAGTGGATGGGATGTTTAATTACTGGACCAGAGCATGAGGATGAGAACATGTGAAAAAGCTTCAGTGCAAAACCAAGGTCTCCTACCAGTCTTGAGTGCCACAATAGGAGAAAGAGCTAAAGCTGTTGGAGATAGTCCACAGGAGGGACCTAAGGACAGTGTAGGGTCTGGAGGGGACAAATGAGAAACAGCTGAGGGCACTTGACTTGTTCAGCTGGAGCAGAGGAGACTGAGGGCAGAGCTCAGCAGGGGCTGCAGCTCCTCCTGAGGGTCAGCTCCAATCTCTGCTCCCTGGGACAGGGACAGGACCCAGGGAATGGCTGCAGCTGGGCCAGGGAGGATCAGGCTGGAGATCAGGGAAAGGCTCTTCCCCAGAGGCTGCTGGGCACTGCCCAGGCTCCCCAGGGAATGGGCACAGCCCCAAGGCTGCCAGAGCTCCAGGAGAGTTTGGACAACGCTCCCAGGGATGTACAGGGTGGGATTGTTGGGGTGTCTGGGCAGGGACAGGAGCTGGGGACTTGATGATCGTGCCAGCCCAGGATACTCCGTGATTTTATAGCTCCACAGTACCTAGAGTGGCAGGTTTGGTTATGCTCAGGTGACCAGCCCAGCCTCGCTCCCCCAGCCCAGAGGGATGGCAGGGACAGGGCAGGGAGAGGGACAGGAGGCTGCTGCAGGCAGTGCTGGCTCCCTCCTGCACTCCACACTAATCCTTCAGAATCCCAATTCCTCCCAGTGCCCCTGCTCTCTCTCTGTGTTCATGCTCAGATCCATATTAATTTCTTTCCCTCCTGTCTCTATACCTTTGCAAGCACAACTTCACTGCAGGATTAAGCACCTCTCAGGGCTTCAGAAGGTTTATTTATATTTTTCCCAAAACCTCATTTTGAGTAGGTTACAAATGAAAGAACCAAGGACTTCTGATATCCCATTCTTTGTTCCCACTGTAATATTTCCCTCTGCATAATATGCAAGTTGTTTCACCACATTTTTGTAAATTATCATCTTTGTTTCTCCAAAAACTTGTATAATCATAAATCTTGCTATGCACATAACAATGATTAAGATTAGCAGCTTGAGTTTCACCTTCAGCGCCTGCAAATTAAAGCTCAGAGGATGGGCCCAGTTAAATTAAAATGAAGCAAATTAGCTGCCTTTTATTTTGGTTAATTTTTGGAACACATATGGTCTGTTATCTTTTCATATTACAGATACACCATTTCTGGGGCTGCACATGATGATGAATATTGGTTGGTTTCCCCATCTGGTACCTTATTTTTATTTTTTTTTTTTAAGGAAGTTATTATTAGCCAGTAAGGTCAGTCTGCTGCTTGTATTTTGAATTTAACTTATTATTAGACTATTACTTGAGCCCCTCATGTTTCCTCCCACTGGACTCACTTGAGGCTTGTGGTTCTCTATGAAAAAGTATGATTTAATGACATTTTAAAATATAAGGGCTTTGTTTGTTTGTTTGTATATTTAATCACTGTATTCTTCCTAGTAATGGATTTTTTCACATAATATGTCCCTTAACAAGTAGCAAAGAAAGCAAGGATACTTCTGATCCATGCACAAGGAAAACAGTGGACAGATAGTCTACATTTCTCTACTTTGCCTCAGATATGACACCTGCAACCTATCTGAAAAAGCATTTTATCAATACATGTAATTGCTTTTTGAACTTCTGTGATTTAAAGCAATTAATTAGTGGGGTATTGAAAAATTATTTCAAATAAATCAAAATATTGACGGTGTTAAATTCTTTCTCCTCAAGTCCTTCCCTGCTCACACCACCAAAATCAAGCATAGTTACATTTGTGTATTCAGAAGGAAGACAAAGTAAAATTCTGTGGAAAATAAATGATAGGAGAAAAATCTAAAAGTCTTGTCCAAGAAAAAATTGTCCAGTGAATCATTTCACCCATTTCTCCATCAAGGATCAGCAGACACAAGAATACTCAGAGCAGCAGCAGGCCAGAATTAATGCATTTTTATGGAGGATCTCTGTGAAAAGGGAGAAGAAGGAAAACACAGGATAGGATGGGGAAAAGGCCAAGATGTTTTGCACATCTTTTCCATAGAACAGCCTTCCAAATCTGCCATGAGTCAGGCAATTGGGGTGGGCCCTGTTTTGCAGATGGGATCCCAGCCCTCTGCAGCTGGGATCTCAGTCCAGATGGAGCAAACACCCTGGCAGGGGTTTGCTGCAGAAGGTGTTGGTGTGGGTTTGGTTTTTTTTTAATCTTCCATCAGTCTTTTGGCAATGCAGCTCTTGGCAGCAATAGGTGGATAAGTAGTGATAGAACATCTGAAATAAGTCAGATTCCTTTGTTGGATTTTATCAGAGCAGCTTCAAAGTGAATTATATCTAATCTGCTTTCTTATTTCATTGGCAACTCACTGCAGTGCCAGGAGCCCATGGAAGAGAGAGAGAAGGCCAGGGGAAATTTGCTCTTTGATATCTCAGTTAATCCAATAGAAGTCTATTTGGTGTTTTCTATTCCATGGAATATGGAGAAACAAGGAAATAGCAATTAAATATATGAAACAATATAATATGTGGACCTGTGCATTTTCCATTGGACATTGATTAGTAGGATCTGTCTTCTACAATTATAAAATATTTTCTTGAAGTCAGAACTGAGAAAACAGTGAGAAACAAGAGGCACCAGGGATCAAACTTTTGCACAAACAGAAAAGATTTTTTGTATAGAAAGTAAACTCACTTCTCAATCACCCTCAGCAGCAGCTGGATCTGCTCTGCCTGTGGCAGGTGAGAGGGGTATGTTTAAGGAATGGCAACAGCATGGGTCACTGTGTTTAAATAAAATTGTTACTGAATTATGCCAAGGGGGAATGTTAAAAATCACAATAGAAACACACTGTTCCTTGGCTTTAGTCCTGACTTCCACCTTGCCACCTTCTGCAGGGGTGTGGGTGCTTTAGGAATGTGGCACTAAACACATTGTTGATTCCTCTTTAATTTCAGCGTGACTGAATGCAAGAAAGGAGAAAAACTCCCCCAAAGGAAGAATTTAACCTGTTCTTTTTGGGAAGCTAAAGACAGCTGGGTCACTTTGGGCTTTATGCCACTTTGGCTTTATGTCAGCCAGTGCCACAGCCCTTCAGTGGGCCTGAAAGTTTTCTGTTCCCGAACAGACTTACCTGCTAAGATTGACCTTACTTGGGGAGTCAGGAATTTTTATTGATTTTATTTGTGTCATTGATCTTGGCTTAGAACATGATTCCAAAAGATCTGATAAGGATAAGGAGGGCATTAGACCTGGCCTCACACAGAATCACCCGAGAGGCACAGAGGGTGGGATTGTTGAGGTGTCTGTGCAGGGCCAGGAGCTGGACTGGATGATCCTGCTGTGTCCCTCCAGCTCAGGACACTCTGTGATCCTATGAAAACTGATAAGTGACCATAAACTGACCCACCACAGTCAATGCCACCTGCTACCAGCAGGCATGGATCTGATTTTAAGATCTCAGCTCTGTTATTCCAGTTGAAGGGAAAAGCCTCTCAGATGGGCTGAGAGCAGCCCGTCTCACCACCTTGAGTTCTCAGAGAAGGGAACAGAGGGGTGCACAGGGCTTAGTTTCATCTCAAGAACATCTTTATCAGCTCCCTCAATCAGCTGCTGCTTGGACAAATAGATACCTAAAGGTCACACCCCCATGGCAAAGGGTATTGATGCTTGGAAAATATCTGGAAGCAGCAATAGGGAGAAAACCCACCTCTTGTCATCCCTGCACACCTGGTTTTTGGCAAGGGACAAGAGAAAGGTGTTCTGCCCCAGAATCACAGAATCCTTAAGGCTGGGAAAACCCTCTCAGAGCACAATTATCAACCCAGCATTAACTGGAGTCCTAAAATAGGTGAGTGGGACCCAGCAAATCCTGGCAGAACCCCTGTACCCAACTGACTGTGGTTCTTCCCTCTTCCTGTGCAGAACTGGAGATGCTCCCTGCTGGTCTGGATCATGGTTACACACTTCCAGGTGGACAGCTGCTGGAGTTTTGCACTCCTCAAAGAACAGATTGCAAGATCCAACTGAATGTTTCTTTTGACCAAAA
>VZRH01002763.1:11372-21571 GCA_013397555.1 Urocynchramus pylzowi | reverse complement strand
AAAAAAAAAAACAAAAACAAAAACAAAAACAACCCAAAAAAACCCAACCCCATCTTGTCTTCTGCTGATATAAAATAAGCAGTTGCTAATTTTCATCCACATTTCCTTTGGAAATGTCAAGTGTTTTGTTCACACTCAATTAACATCCATTGATTCTCAAACCTATTCAAAGACTTCCTTTAGCTCAATGAAGACATTGTTCCTCCACAGAGGATGGCATTTGCACTTCAAAGGGGAAAAACATTGACACCGAGGTTTAGAGAGTATTCCACATGCACTCCACTCCATCCTTCTTCTTATTTCAATAATTTGTACATTTTTGCCTTTTTTTGCATGTGGTGCTGCATGACTTTGGACAAACTCAGAGTGAAGATAAAGTATGTCATACTATTCCAAAGGCTGGGAGATGTATTTCAGTTTTGTTTTGTTTAGTTTCAGTAAGATGCATTTTAGTGTCATTTTCTTTGGTAAAGAATTGTAATTAAAGAAAATAATTTAAAAAACTATGGGCTCATAGCAGTTCAGAGCAATTAGGCGAGGTAATTAGAAGCATGATGAAAAGGCTGCATGGGAAAGGAATTCAAACCCTCGATGAACTGTTACATCAAAAAAGCGAATAAGAAAAAGAGTAAATAGCTGGTGGGCAAAAGATAAAGAAAACTATTCTCCAAGAAAGGAGAGCTGGCTTGTTTATCTGGAGCTGCTTTCCATCCATGTAACAAGGCTCCTGAGAAAGGTTCATGGGCCTACAGGAGGACTGGAGAGGGAATCTGGGTTGTTCAGCCTGGAGAAAAGGAGGCTCAGGAGGGGACAGCCAGGGAGGGTCGGGCTCTGCTCCAGGGAACAGGGACAGGAGGAGAGGGAACAGCCTCAGGCTGGGCCAGGGGAGGCTCAGGTTGGACACCAGGAGGAATTTTTTCCTGGAAAGGGTGGTCAGGCCTTGGCAGGGGCTGCCCAGGGAGGTGTTGGAGTCTCCATCCCTGGAGGTGTCCCAGGAAGGTCTGGACGTGGCACTCAGTGCTCAGGGCTGGGGACAAGGTGGGGATCAGGCACAGCTTGGGCTTGGTGATCCTGGAAAGGCTTTTCTGTCTTAATGATTCTGGGATTCTGTGGACAAGGGCCTGGGGTGTCAAGACAAGGGAGAATGGCTTCAAACTGTCAGAGGGTAGGTTTAGATGGGATATTGGGAAGAAATTCTTGGCTATGATGGTGGGAAGGCCCTGCCACAGGGTGCCCAGAGAAGCTGTGGTTGCCCCTGGATCCCTGGAAGTGTCCAAGGCCAGGCTGGATGGGGCATGGAGCAGCCTGGGCTAGTGGAAAGTGTGTTGGAATGAGATATGCTTTAATGATCCTTCCAGCCCAAACCATTCCATAATTCTATTAATGTGGAAATAGAAAACTCACTGCCAATTGCCCCTCTTGATCCCAGATTACTGGTGTTATTCTGCCAGAAGGGAACACTGTCAGCCTTTCCCAGAACCCCTTCCCAGGGGGGTGAAGGGCACATTTTCCCAAAAGAAGAGCATGATGTAAAGCTAAGCAACTTTGAGGCTGGTTGACAAAACTGGAGACTGAATCACCAATTATGGATATTATGACATGGGTGGGAGGAGCAAGGAAAGGAGGCTGAGGTCTGTTTTTTCTACCAGTAAGGATTATTTTCTTTTCCAGAGACATATTTCCATGACCATGCTCAGTGCTTTAAGAACCTTAAGATGAGCCCTTTGGAATTCAAAGGACCAATATCCTAAAAACCTCCCTCTGTGAGGAAAGTGTGAAAAAAGCCAGAGTGTGAGGGAGACACAAATTGTCACAGCCAGGAGAAAGGATCCCTGGAGCCATGGAGGCATTGGGACATCACCACTGCCATGGGACTTCTTGTGATTGTGTTGATGTAGGGTTGATTTATAATTGGTGAGTTTGAGTAGTGCTGCCCTAGCAACAGCCATTAGACATGAGCTGTCCATCTCCTTGGGTTCATCAATGGTTAATTAATTATCAGATCCACTTTTATCACTACACCATAGCAGAGCCTGACAGTGAAAGGCATTTCAGACTATTGATTTAATGGGAGGACATAGCATTTCCTTAATGACCACAAATGGGCAGATTATTTAAATCAAGAGCTCTAATAAAAGTCCCCTCTCTGTAACAACACCACCAACAAATGTTGCCCTGGTTATCAACTCATGGGTAACACAGCATTAAAGCAGATTAATTGTGCCCTGAGTATTGTCATCCATCTCCAGGCCAGAGAACACCTTTATGACAGACTAATCTGCACTCCAGATCACCCAGACAAGGACTTGCAGGGTAATTCCTCTGTCAAGCATCTCATTTGGTTGGAGGTGGAGTAGCTCATTTGGGAGCCTGGGAAGCTCAGCTGAGCTCTAGCAATTTTCACCAGAAAACTTCCAGGACAGACTAAGCACAGTCCAGGTGAGGGTTTGCTTCATCCTCACACATGCCTGTGCAGAAGAAAGCTCTTCTCATTTCCATTCCTGAGCAGATGGATGGAAACCAGGTTTTAATCCCATAGAAATAATGTCTATGCCCAGGGCAGAAACTGATATTATTATATGGGACTTTTTAAAGCAGGATGAAGCTCTTTATCAATAAGATTATACTGTAGCATAGAGGCTGTTTCAGAAAAAAAAAAAAATTAAAAAAAAAAAATTCCCCTCATGGAATCCCAGACTGGTTTAAATTGGGATGGATCTTAAAGCTAATCTCATTCCAGCCCTTACAATGAGACACTTTGGACTGGAATGGAGACACCAACTTCAGTAAAGAAGGAAAGGACAGGGCTCTCTTTTTAATTCCTTATCTTATCCTTTCTTAGCTCATTCTGTCTTGTCTTTTGTTGTAAGAGTAGTTAAAAGCAGGGATTTAAAACCTTTATTCCAGTTTCCATTGGCACTTTGATTCTTTCCCACTAAGCCCATATTTTTAGTGGCATTTAGAACCACAGTAGAGTACAGCACTTTAGCGTAATTAAAAAACAATTTAGGAATCTGATTTGTATGTTTTAGTTTTTTTTTTTTTTTTTTAAATATATTTTAATTTCTGACCCCTCTCTCTGCATATTCCTTCTCTTCTGGGGTGAGCCTAGCTCTGCTCCAGGCTTCTGAGCAGTGTTTTTTGTGTATTTTCTGAGGAATACCAACTTTTCTAACCTATCCTCCATAACACATTCCTCATCACTGACCCGAAGCATCACCTACCCAGCAAGAGCTCTTTCCAAATTCTCTGCATAGACTTCCTTGCTGTGACAGTGTGAGAAACCAACAGGCTCCACACTTTACTGAGGTCGTCAAACAACCATTAAATCTCAGCTACTTGAGCTGCTGCTGACTTCTGATGGGTTTGAACTGGTGGCCTTGGGGCAGAGCTCACTGTCAAGCTCTCTGAGATATCTCCTGTTTTGTTTCTCTTTGTTTTCTACTTGTTTTACTACTTTTGTGACAACTCATGAATAAAAGCAGAGATGGGGAAAAAAAAGCACAAAAAGATATGCCTAGAACTACAGAAAAACAGAAGGCAATTTAAGGGGTTTTTTCTTCCCAGAAGTCAGAAGAAGTGATGAGAAACCAAATGCTCTGAGCAATCCAGCTTTTAAATAATTGATACTTTCTCCAGCACCCTCCTGAAGACACAGTAGTGGAAGCTGATTTAAGATAACTCTGTTCTTCTCACAGGAAATCAAAATCTTTTTCATAAAAATTCTACCCCGCCTCCTTTGCTGTTCTGCTGTGAACAAACATCCAGCTGGCATAAGTTTGCATTTGGAGTGAAATTAGCAGAATTGGGAGGTAAAAATGAGTTGGAAAGATTATTTTATTATTGTTATTGTAATATCACCACTATCATAATTATCATTATAATGTGATTAATTATTTTATTTATTCCTTTACTATAGGGCTGTAAATACTACACTACTGATTAGGATACTGAATGTAATTCTAGGACAGAATTTCATGTTGGCATCATGTTGGTCTGAATGTCATTATTTATCAGGAATTTCCCTGGCACATGGAGGGATGGCTGCAGGGAGAGCTCCAGGCTCTTCAGTGAGCCCTTGGCCAACAATTCTGCCTCCCTAGAGGAGCCTGGAGCTCCTGCCCAGTCATTCTTTCTTCTGCTGGAGCTGGGGAATTCAGCATTCCAGGGGCTGCTTTCCAATTTCCAGAAGGTGAAACAACAGCTACAAAAACAAACAAACAAACAACTCCCAGACAAACAAATAAACAAACCAACAAAAAAAACCCCAAACAAAACCCCAAACCAACCAAACCAAACCAAACCCAACAAAAAACCCCAAGAAAACCTAAACCAACAACAAAAAAACCCCAAAAAACAACAACCCTCTCTTTTCTGACTGAAAGAGTTATGCCCAATTCTATCCACCAGAAGCTGATTCCTGAGGCAACCAGAGAAGCTGCATACCAGGACACAGAGATGAGGGAGCAGGATGAATTTCTCATTTGTGCTTCCTCTTCATCCTCCCACTGTCCTCATCATTAAGAGCCCAACCTGTTGCCATCCATGATTTTGCATTTCTTGTAATCTCCACAGGGCTTCCAGATGAAATCCTGGCACCACTGACCCTGGGTTCTCTGGGATGGTGCAAAACACCCTCAGTCCTCCTCAGGGTAGACAGCAAAGGTTGTGTTGGGAGCTGCTTTGGCTGGATTAGTTCATAGGATAGCTTTGTTCATTACTATCAGCCAAAAATCATCAATGTATGCATTGAAAACCTCAGTTTGCGTAGCCTTCAACCCTAGGAGCTGCAGTTCTTTGACACTCCCACAAGTTTTTCTGTTTCTGGTGGAATAAAGTCAGATCTCAGCAGCCTGCCTGGTTTCTGTTAAAATTTAGATCTATTGGCAAAGGACACATTCACCTCTTGTCTCCTAAACTTCCCCTCTGTGACTTATAGGATGTTAATTTTTAACTACTCTGCTGAGCAGCACCATTCATAATAAATATGATAAGGAATAAATGCATTACAATTTATTTTTACTGGCATGTTAAATTATGCTTTTATAGCTCTGGTTGCTCCTGTGCCATGAAAGAAAACTAAATTTCCAATGATGGCACTTAAGGGTGCAACATTTTCTCTACATGGCAGATGTTTCCTCTTGCCCAGATACTCCTTTGTTTAATTACAGTTGCAATGATTTTTAAATACAGATTTGAGTAGCTTTGCACCTACTTTGCTGCTTCTGCTGCAAGAGGGATTTTCCAAATGTTAAATTCAGTTTCAGTATATCCCAAAGTTTACAACATTTAAAGGAAAAGTGCCATTCCAGGGAGCAAGATACACATTTTCATGCTCAGTATTTTTGTCTTCCTTGACACGACTGGTACAGAATTCTATTTCAAGCCACGCTCAGGTGAGCTGCGTCATAACTCTGTTTATATTCAGCTGATCCTGCTCTCTTCTCATTAGACTGAGATGTTATGACAAGTTATTGTAAATCTGTGTTTGCTCATCTTGAAAAGGAGAAATGAGAGTCTGAGAGTGCTGATAAGTAGTTTGAAATCACCCAACCACTTTCGTGCTTGACTGGTAAGAACCAACACTTCCCACTTCAACACGAGTCGTGCATTGATTTATTTTTAAGGTGCTGGCATTGGTAGGGAAGGTTGGTTTTGAAAGGGGAAAGACACTGGGCACTTCTGGGGGTGCCCATAGGAAGGACACTTGGGAAGGAATGTTCTTTACAGCACAAGTAAGAGGGGTTTTTACCCAAAACTGTGATCACACTCTGCAGCCCAAGAGCAAAGAGATCCCAGCATGCTGCTGGCTGAAAGATCCCACTTCAGACTAAAAGGTAAAAAAGTGCAACCAAACAGCAGGGCAAAGACCCCAAAATGCTGAATTTCTGCAGGCCTTGGGAGAGTCAGTGACAGCGGGAGACCTGTGTGAGTGAGAGGCACTGTGTGACCTCAGCACCTATCAGCTCCCAAAAATGCAGCCACAGAGAAGTTGTGCAGCCCAAGTTATAGAACAGCTTCATTAGGTTTGTACTGCCTGTGTTTCAACATATAAACCAGCTTCTCAGATGATTTAAGGCAATTCAGCCTTTTTGGTCATGATAAGAACTACTGTATCCTGGGAGGTTTTTACAGGAGGGTTGCACTGCTCAGGGAAGCTGTTGAGTTCTTGAAAATACAGCTTTCAGCAATCTTAAAAATCTTTTGGCAATCTTATGGCTGATTGCCACAAACTGCCCAGAACCCCCTGTATTGATAAAGTCCAGCC
The DNA here is from genome assembly GCA_013397555.1 of Urocynchramus pylzowi. Taxonomy (NCBI): domain Eukaryota; kingdom Metazoa; phylum Chordata; class Aves; order Passeriformes; family Fringillidae; genus Urocynchramus; species Urocynchramus pylzowi. Next base: position 15,303 of record VZRH01002763.1, on the reverse strand, counting down.
AGGGATCTCTGTATGTTTAGTCCACTGAGGATATGTTGATCTACTGAAATTGTTCCTGTTCTTTACAAGCTGCCTTTAGGTTGGGAATTGTGCAGGAGGGCAGAACTGGGGCTGTGTTTGTGTTCAGGGGATAATGTCCAGGTCAGCTGCATCCAGTGCTGATGCCTCGTCCCAGTCCCACACACTTGTGAGCCACTGAGGTTTCTTTGCACAGATAAATCAATTTTTCAAGGACATCCCCTGAGATGAGGAAGGCACCACACAAAGATCACTTTCACAGGAGGTATCTTTATGTCTCTCTGCAGTTTAATCTGAAGCATGACAGAATGTGCTAGCCTAAGGACACCTTGTCCAGCCTACAGAGCCCTTCCAAGGCAGGAATTCTCTGCTGATCAATGGCTGTTAAAGCAGGGGGTTAACACAGATTTGTCACTTTGAGAGATGTGCGTGTGCCTGTGTGTGTTCTTTCATTACTGGTCACCCTTTCTAAATCATGTTAGAGAGGGAAAACTGTGCCTTTCTGCCAGGATGTGATGAAGTGTCAGGTAAGGAGTTTGCAAATTGTGTTATGCTCCTTCTGGAGCTGTCTAGAAGGAATTCTGAGGGTGAGTGCACCTCCATTGCCTCCTAGAGCAGAGAGTTATCCAATGCAGCAGCAGGACATCTGGTCTGACATGTCTGGATCAAGGCTCTAGGAACAATTTTCCTCCAAGTGGCAGAACAGTGACATCCATTTAATCACATACAAGCAGTTTCCTTCTGGTTTTTTATTATAACTAAGAGAATTCCCAGGCTTTTTCCTTTCTCTCTTTTTTCCTTCTCCTTCTCCTTCTCCTTCTTCGTTTCCTTTTCTCCCTTTCTCCCTTTCCTTTTCCTCTCCCCTTCCTCTTTCTTTTTCTTACTCTATTCCTTTCTCCTTTAATTTTCTCTCTTTTTTTTCCCTTCTTTTCATCACATATGGTCAAAAAGAAAGTCTCTCGATAACCTTCCAAAAATGTTAATAATTTTTTAGGTTTTGCTATATGTATCCAAGACCTATTTTCTTCATAGTGCAATTCATAGAATCCCAGAATCCTGAATGCTTTGGATTAGAGTGACTCCAAAGCCCATCCAGTGCCACTCCAGGCCATGGGCAGGGACACCTTCCACTAGCCCAGGTTGCTCCCAGCCCTATCCAACCTGGCCTTGGACACTTCCAGGGATCCAGGGGCAGCCACAGCTTCTCTGGGCACCCTGTGGCAGGGTCTCACCACCCTCACAGGGAACAATTCCTTCCTAATTTCTTCCTAATCCCATAGCTAGTTGGTATAGGATTTTTCCTTTGAATTCTCCTCTGAAATGTTGGCATCTTGGATGTTTGACGTGAACCATCTGCTTTCATTAGTGCTGCATTGTCTGGTCTTTCAAAAAATGCAGTGATTTAGCAGAGAAACAGCAGCACTTTGCAGAAATAGCCAGACCCAAACCAAGAGCTGTCTCAGCTGTGGGTGGAGGGAGGTTAACCACAGCCTACTCAGAGTATGTGCAAACAGACAGAATCATGAGGTAAGAGAAGTCAGATTAGGAGAATTTGCTATGACAAGTCTTTCCTGCTTCACAAATATACTCAATAAAATGCATCATCTTTATTTTAATTGTGCATATGCCTGAAACTGTGGGGCAGCCATGTGCAAGACAAGTGCTGAACATTTTAAATTTAACCCAATGTGACATTTCTTCGTGGAAGTTTGAAAGTTGTGGTGCAATTCAGCTCAGAAAGAAATGTTACATTCAGCTGTCTCTGGTTGCTGCAGGTTTGGGCTGCCCCTTTTGAGTGTGGTCAGAAGGTCAAGGCTGTTTGTCAGAGCAGATTTAGATAACTGGTATCCAAAATAATTGCTGCCATCCAACACTGAGCTTTTCACACTATCATTTCTTACCTTATTTGGGGATTTTTGTGTGTGTTCTATGAGGTTTAGACAGAGCAACATCAGCCCAGTGCTTCCTTCCATCTCCAAATGCTGGCAAGATTCAGTCACTGCTTGGCTTTGTGCCCACCCATTTATTGGGGTAAAAAAACCCTTTCCAAGAGCTGCCACATCAAGACTTAAATAATTTGGTGGGGAACTCAGACTGTAATCATTATCATGTTCCTTGAAGACAACAACTTTATCTTCCTCTTGTCCTTGTGAAACCTGAGGTGACAGGAGTGGCAGGATGGGCTGGTGGCAGGGCTGGGACTGTGCAGCTTCCACCCAAGGGGATGGGAGAATTTAGGGACAGGGCTGTGCAGCTTCCATTTCAGAGCTCTCTCCCAACCTAGATGACTCCATAGTAAGAAATATGATCTGTTTCCTGTGTTTTTTGGTGTCCTTGCCACTCACTGAGCCTCTGGACTCACCACTGCAGGGTCCTGCCCAGTGGCCCCCTGTTTTTGCCCTCTCTTGGAGGCTGGAAGAGCCAAGGGAACAGCAATTCCATCCATCCCTGAGTCACCAGGAACCCACTACAAAATCTCCTTTGGTGGTTTCTGGGGTGGGAATGGAGGTTGGGATGTCTCTGCCAGTTTTGGCATTCCAGAGTTTCTGTACCAGGTGAGAACTAAAGAAAGGGCTTGTTCAGCAGTTTTCACTTGGCTGGAATCCCCCAACCCCATCATGTGCTCAATAGAGGGCTAATACCTTCTAATAAGATGCTTTTTCATTCTGCTGGATTAAGAGCAGTCAGTCAGAGAAAACTATTGAATTTTATTTGGCTACAATAAGCCCAAAAGCCAACACTTCAATATCTCTGATCCTCCAAGGGCCCCCTTCTCATTTACAGTAAGTCCTAACATATTGCTGGAATTGACCTAACTGCACATAGATATTTTAGGGGGCCTTTAGGGATTCTTCACTGAGGAAAATTAAAATTCCTGAGGATGGGGAACGGAGAGAAGCCTTGCACTGTTTATAGATGGGTGAGGAAAATAAGAAAACAGATGTTTTTTGACCTCTCCAGTCTGGGTCTCCATGGTCATTACATTTTTGTAGCTGTAGCTGCATTGTAGAAAACAACCTTACCTAAAAATGATACCAACAAAAGAGGATCCCTCCCCTGAGTGCTGTAGTTTCTGCATTCACTAAGTGCTCGTAAATGTTATTAAAAGCTTTTTGTGTATTCTCTAGGAGAATGTAGCAATATAAGCAGAAAAAAATTATGTTGCTGAAAGAAGAGAAAAACTATGAGCAGACATCAAAAAGGACATGATTTAGAGGAAACTGGAGTGAGACTGGAGCTACTGGATTGGCAAATAAGCAAGCAGGAAGGAAAGGGAAACACATCTCTGGAAGCAGTGAGTGCCCAGCAGGAATTACAAGGGATTATGCTCTGCCAGCTCCAGCCCCACTTTCTTTACAATATCCACTGTGATTACAAGGAATGAAAAATTTACAAATTAGCACATCTTTAAACAAAACAAAACAAAACAAAAAAAAATTAGCAAGAAATAATAAAAACTCATGTAACAATGAGCATGTAGAAATGAATCTCTTAGTATCAGTTAAAACAATCGATTCATTTACAATCAAATAAATTAAATGTATTTCCTCTTGATTATAAAGTATATATCACTTATAACAAAACCATGCAGGGAATAATCAAAGTGCACTTTTGAAGNGGGAAGGGAAGAGAAGAGAAGAGAGAAGTCTCACTTGTGTCTCACAAAGTTTTTTTGCCTGTAGCTCTTGCTGTCTTGTGTAAATAGTGATTCAGTTCTAATTTGAAGTGATCAACTGTGTTACATTTATCCTGTTAGAAAAAGGTAAATACATCCTGTCTTCAAATATCAAACAGTCCCAAAAGCACCAGGATACTCTTTTCAACATTTCACTTTGCAACTGATGTTGCTCAGCAGGTGGTATTAAGGCATTTAAATATTAGTCCTCAGGGCTTTTTTTGTAAATTTGCAAAA
>VZRH01002762.1:1507423-1530174 GCA_013397555.1 Urocynchramus pylzowi | reverse complement strand
TGGCCTTGTTGAATCTCATAAATTGACCCCACAACTGATCTGGAGTGTCCATATAAAATAAAGCGTGAAAATTTCTGGTGATATTTGTTTCATAGCTTCTTTCTTACAGATTCAAGGTGACTTACAGGTAAGATAGCCTTCTTGTGAATGTATTGTTTCCATTGAAACATCAGGACAATATTGTTATTCACTTAGGCTCCATATTTTTATCATTAAAAATATAGATCTAGACACTACACACACGTTTTGACCTTTTTACCAGACACTGTAATGTTATGATTAGATACAGAGAAGTCTTAATGTCTTTGAGGAATCAGTATTATCTTTATTTTCCTGCATTTTTGTACAATCTTGATGTGACTTTTTCTTTGTGTAAGTGTTTTAAGACGTACAGTGATGTCAGTCAGTATATTTCTTGCAAGAATGTTTTGCTTGAAAATGTCCTATGATCATACAAAACCTCCAGTGTTTGTATTTGTTATGGCTTTTACAAACAAAACACTAGCATATTTGAAATTAATTAATAAGCCATACTTGGTGAAGGAAATTAAGACCAATCACATGGAAGTGACATTTTAATCTGTCCTCATACTGACTTCATCTTCCATGATATTATTTCTTAAAATTTAGATCCATTTGGTTCATGTTACAATGTTTGAGATTGTGGCACCGAATCTGGTGAAGTCATCATCCAGACCTTGCCCTGAGCCTGGAAACATGGTGCATATTTTTACTGTGATTACCAAGAGCTGACTAAAATGATTTCTAAGAAAGGGTTTAAGAGAAACTAAAGATAACAAACTGCAATAGGCACAGCTGTCTTCATAGAATCATAGAATGGTTTGGGTTGGAAGGGAACTTAAAGGCCATCTCATTCCCACCCCTCCTGCAGCCAACAGGGACACCTTTCACAAGGCCAGATTGCTCAAAGCTCCATCCACCCTGGCCTTAAACAGGTCCAGAGATGGGGCATCCACAGCTTCTCTGAGCAGCCTGTGCCAGTGCCTCACCACACTCAAAGTACAGCATTTATTCTTGATATCTAACCCAAACCAACTCTATTCCAGTTTAAAGCCTTTCCCCCTTGACCTGTTACTCTGGGCCCTTGTGAAAATAGTCCCTCTCCATCTTCCTTGGAGGCACATTTTAGGTACTGGAAGGCCACAATAAGGTCACCCAGAAATCTTCTGTTTTCCAGGTTGAACAAACCTAATTCCCTTAGCCTTAGTTCCTTATAGAAGAAGTGCTGCATCCTTCTAATAATTGTGGCCTCCTTTGGACTTGCTCCAACAGTTGTCCTTCCTGTGCTGGGGACCCCTTAGCTGGGTGCCATATTGTATAAGCACCATTGATACTGTAAAATATCACTGATACAAGAAAAAATAACATTGCTGTAAGAAAAAATGATTGATACTCATAAATGATTGAAGAACCTCAAAAGTTCAAAGATTGGAAAGTTGAATTCCCCTGATTTAAAAGTTNGGGGACCCCTTAGCTGGGTGCCATATTGTATAAGCACCATTGATACTGTAAAATATCACTGATACAAGAAAAAATAACATTGCTGTAAGAAAAAATGATTGATACTCATAAATGATTGAAGAACCTCAAAAGTTCAAAGATTGGAAAGTTGAATTCCCCTGATTTGAAAGTTGAAGTGATGTTTCAAAAAAAAAATTATGGAAAATTAACTTGCCAGATTAATTCTAAGAAATGTGGGGGCTTTTAGGAGTACCAAATGAGACAATGTGAAGAGTTCTGGAGGTTTTGTCTGCCCAGGAGTTGATAGTACATCTGTGTAATTAACCTAACAAAGTGAAGTCTAATGCATAACTTGTTTTGCTGCTTGCTTTCTCCTCAGGTTTGCCAATTTGTCGTGTCTGTCAATGGCCTCAATGTGCTCCATGTGGATTACAGGACAGTAAGCAACCTCATCCTGACCGGCCCTCGAACGATCGTGATGGAAGTGATGGAAGAAATGGAGGCCTGAGAAGGCACAAAACCACTATTACTGGACATGTTTGTGAGACAAATAGCAGCAGCCATGGAGTGTCATGACACAAGGCAGCAGAATGTTGCTGTGTCTAAACAGATGATTTTGCTTTTAGGGGAGGGGGCTCTCTTTCCTTTAACAATAATAGCACTGGTGATTATGCTAAGATGTGAACAATAGATACCAGCTTATTTTCACTATGGACTTCTCTGTGCCCGACAGAGACAAGATCAGGGCCTTCAGGTGGTCTGTCCAGCCATGGCTGCATTGGTCAGAATGGGTTCCAGCCCAAGAGGCCCTGCATATTTCCTCACAGTCCACTGCTGGATCAAAGCACTTCAGGAGGTGAAAGAGCCAACCGCTGCAGGGTCGGGGTGTCACAGTTGGTTTCCATGAGATACTGACATTGATAAACATTGTCCTGGTGTCCAGCTTTGTCCCTGGAGCACGTGCAGACACAGTTGCTCTCTCCTTGGGCTGAGGGACAGCTGGCTAAATCCTGGCTTGATTACAGTCAAACACAAATGAACTGCAAATGCATGAGAAAAGGTGTCTGTGCTCTGTAGAGGATAGTCTGGTGTGAATGTTTGGGCCTGCCTGGTTACATGGGTTAGTCTAGAAAGAAAATGGAAAAAGGTGTGGTCTTTTACAAAAACTGCCTTTGAAAATTGCTCTTTTGGTTTCAATGCTTGTGTGCTGGATTAGGTGCTTGAGTATAAAATATTGATTTTGAGGTTTTTTCCATACCTGTAAAGGAAAGGTGCCTCAGTCTTACTATTCATCACTTTTTGAGAAATTTTTGACACCTTGATTCACATAAGAAGAATATTTGTCAGGTTGTAGTGGAAAATTGACAGTGTTAGCATAAGGAATGATACATCCAGATTCTCCAGTAGCAAAAGCACACTTCAAATTGAAGCAATGTACTTGAATGTACATGAAGCTTATCAGCACTTTCCAATCATCTGATGTTTTGCAAAGAACCAACTTCCCTCATGAGCTGCATTTGACACTGTTACAAATAAAACATTGTATTTAACTGACTCTTATTGTTTCTCAAACAGTAGGATTTTTTCATTGATGAATTCATGAAAGAAATATTTTTAAGCAACATATATAAAAATTCCATATTCTGCAGTTAGGTGACTCTTCAACTCAGTGTTAAGGGGACTGCATGGGTTTACTTTGATCTTTGAACTGAATGAATACATCCTGCTCCACAAAATTATATATACATTTTCCAGACTTTCTCTGCTGTCTAAATTTTACAATTAAAGCTTGACTTTCTATATGCACATACCACATATCATCCAATTCTGGGGTGGGGAAAGTATTTTTCCTCAAATAATTTTGAAACATGTTTTGTATTAAAAATTGTTCTCACTAAATAAATTGCTCTTTCAGTATGTTTTTCATTCACTCAAACACTTCAGAGATACAGCAAGTCTTCAAACTCATGTATTCCTGCAGCTTTGTAGGAAGAAGTCCTTGTATTCTTCGTTTCTGGTTTTGTATATCTGTGGTTGTATTTTCACCAAGAAAACTTCTCATATTCCACTAATATGCAGCAGTGTAGGGAGGTATAAAACTCCAGCTGCTTACTCGATACTGGCCAGGCACCAGAGTGTTTGGAGGGTTTGTTCAAACTGTCAGCTGTGACAGCTCTGAATCCTGATGGTACTCCCCAAAATTTTGGCACACATGTTTACACCATAGCGGGTTACGTTTTACAGGTCATCCAAAGTAAATAGCTGGGCACACCATGTTATGTTAGATTGTAATAACTGTCCATGGTATTCACTCAGAACAGTTGGAAACAATCTTGTTGTTCCAGAAATGTTTCAGTATGCTATAAGTATTTTGAGTTTGTGAATCCAGGAATGCTTCTCCAAATATTTCTATTTAATATCTATTGTAAAAAAAATTCTTTTTTTTTTTCCTTCTTTTTTTTTTTCTTTTTTCTCCTAGATTGTTTTGGTGGCTTAGCCCCTTTAAAATATAAATTCTGCATGTTAGGCTAAGTTAAATATTACAATTGAAGGATTTTCATAGCAAAATGCTGATGATTCTCTCTAATGCCATCATGGGTTCATCTGTATTACATCTCTTGCCTTAGTTAATATTCTGCTAGAAGTACTCTGTAGCTTACAGATAATTAAGAAACTGGGTCAGAATTTGGCTTAATAATGCATTACAGAGTGCACTTCAGACTGGAGCAAAAAGAGTGGGATGGGGGCAGGGAGAAATCTGTGCATTTCATTATGTTACAGATTGGAGATGGCATCTTGATTCACAAGATACATTAGTCTCTAGCACAATTTGAGCACAGCTACTTGCCTTCTGTTTAACAGGGATTTCCATATTGTGTTCTCAACTTGACTGACAATCCGGGATTTAATGAATTCTTTCCCTCTTCAGCGTGACAAAGGTATTCAAATTGTGTCTGCAATGAAATTTTGTATTTTGGAAGAAAGGATGGAAAGTAAACAATTAAGCTATGAAATGTATAATTTCCAATTAAATTGCAGTTTGTCTGCACACAGTGCTGCATATGCTCCGAGACATCCCACAGCAGTCAGTGTCAAACTCATGCACTTCAGTGGGCACAGGATTTTAAATAGAACAGAGCACCTTGCTTCCTGCGAGGTGCCAGGGGAAAGGTAAGATTATTCACAGAAGTGAGGCGTTCCAAGAGATATCTTGAATGATATCTAGCATGAATATCACAGTGTAGAATGAAGCAAGAAACCAGAAATTAAAAAATGAACCTTGGCATCAGCAGTAATAGCTTCATTAAAAAGACAGGCATTTTTGTGAGACTTACTCTCTTCTGTGATCTCATTTTGGTTACTGTAGATCTTGCAAGATCCTCTAATAAATCTTTAAGCCTTAATCACTCAAATTAGTTCCATTCCTCTGTACATGTACATTTGTGAATCATTTATAGACATCTTCAAGCAGTGTAATATTTAATTAAATTCAAGTAGCAGTTAAGCTAATTGGAGCATTAAATCAGTGCAATATTTACCATATTTTTTTCCTGTTATATTTCCCTCAAGATAAATTATTTTCATTATCTTTTTCAAGATCAAATACCATGTGTATGGTATTGAACACAACTGGTTCTGCAACTAGTCCCATGGAATGCACTTCATTCACACAATGATGCAATAACCCACTTCAGGTGTACCAGAACTTAACTGTCTGCATTTCAGGTCTGCATAGAAGCTGAAAATAAAACTTTTAGAATTAAAAAGACATTGTGTCATAGCAGCATCTGAAATATGAGTGGGTGTGGCCTGCTGTACCTTCTTCAATAAGATTACATTCAGGACGAGGTTTGGAATGAAAAGGTCATGCAGTAGGACTGTTTTTCAAAGTGTTTTTCTTAATTTTCTCTCCATTTTCTGATCATATCCTCACTAATGACTAGAGTGCTAGGGATGTGTCAAATGCTGTCCCAGAATTACTGGTTTAATGGTCAGCTTGTACCCTTAGCATGGTCTGGATCTCTGAGAAAATTGCCCCAGTGTAGTTCAGAGAATAACACAAGATCTGAATTTGGTGCCTCTTGGCCTTCAGACCAGAGACAGTCTCTGCACAGACTTGATGTACTAACATAGACATAATGAGAGTATGAGAATAGTCTGAGGTTTAGGAAGAAGAGGCAATTGACTCCTTTCTTCTTCTCTGCTGATAGCTATAATGCATGGAGGTTTCCTTTTTCTTATCAAATTACAGAGTAATGCTCTAATAATTTCAGATAATTCTGGGAATCAAATACTAATTTTTAATGTTAATTTTTTTGGATATTATTTTTATTTTAGAGACGGGAGAAACAATATGTCTTGCAAAAGTGTTTGTCTAATGCAAGACAGACTCAGAAATCAAGTGTTGCAATTATGAGTATTTTCTTCCCAGTGTGTAATTGGAACTAGACCACTTGTGTAAGTGAAAAATAGCATGTATGTCACATCCATAAATACAGTTAGACCACACCACTCTTCAAATAAAGTGAACTACTAGCCTTTTACAGTAAAATTGTCATTAAAGGTTTTCATAGATCACCCTTTTTAAATGTCTTGGTCTGGTGAGTGATGTGGCTTTTATTTTTTCACTTATATATGTTACTTACAAAATCAGAAATAATACCTGCCAATTCAGTAATTCCCTTTGTATACTCACTGTGCAGATAGAAATATCATTAATGTTCAAGAGATGCTGAGTGATTTTAAGCCATTAGATTTCTCCACAAACTTGTACATAAAAAAATATTTATAGCTTAATTTTTAAAAGGAGCCACTAATGCATGAGACAATTTAAGAATGTCAAAAGATGTCACAGGAATCAATGATACAATTAATTTATAATATAAAGACGGTGTTTCATGTATAGCTACCTAATCTTTGTACTTGCAATTCCTCAGGAAAATTCTGAAATATTCAGAAGGGAGTAGCTATAACTGTCAAGCTGAATGTCCTCTAGGAAAATGGCTGTTGTTTTGCACTTAGGTATCCACTCTCATATTGGCCATGGGAGCTGTGAATTTCCCTACTGTTGAAACTCAAGTTTTGTAAGCACACACTTAAAATGCAACGCTTAATTTTAAAAGCAGGGGTTGAAGCAGACACTGTACTTTAGGTAGCACAAATTGTTGAAATGCCTCTTCTATAAAGATGCTGCCTTATACCCATAGGTTTCCCATCCTGTGTCACTGCAGCTCTCCTTGAGCTTAGAGCACAACTGTCTCCTACTGGCTTTTGTATGGCCTTGTCAAATAATCATCATAATTTCTTTCCAGAAATTGCAGGTGATTTGCAGAGGAAAACTCTTTTTTTATGTGCAACCTCTTGCTTCTCTTCCTAAGGTGCTTCTACATAGAGATGTCTACAAACTGCTCCCTAGATTACAGTACATAGACAGCCTCTGGTATTCTGACCACTTCAAACAGTCATTTCCATCATGCCTGAGCAGCTGAACTCCCCCTTTCCAGGGAAATGCTCCCATCACTCCTGGTGCTGCTACCTGCACTCAAGCAGGCCAGGCTGGGGAGCACTGGTCAAAAGGACAGCCCACACCCACCAGACTGTTTTGCCTTTACCAGTGATTTATGGATCTATTTAATTTTCTTTCCTATTCTACTTATTTTGCTGCACAGTTGACATTGGTCCTACTTTATTTTTTGAGCTCAAAAATAATTTCTGGCAGATCTTGATGGTCCTGCTTCTTTGTATTTTTATTAGTCTGTTTTTGAGAGCCTCTTTGCCATGATCACTATCACTAGCTTTTCATAAATTAGCAGTGCTTATTTAGCAATCCTAATATTTCAGGAAAACAGGTGAATTGGATGCTGCTTTACAATTAAATGTTCGTTCATGAATAAACAAAGCCTCAAAGCAAGAGAACAAAGTAAGAAACGTTACCATAAATGATGGAATAAAATTCATTTAAATGTAAAATGACATCACATTTTCTGTTAAAAAAGCTGTGTATGATCCTTAACACAGATGGGCCAGAGAACAAAGTAAGATTCTCAGTTTTCATGGACTTTCTCAGCTTTCATGGACTTTCTCAAAATTCTTTTGTTATGGAGACAAAAGAGGAGACCTCCACAGAGTCATCTTTCCTTTGGGCCTCTGGGTGAGCTCCCCATGACTTCCCTCCCTCCTGTACCAGCTGGAGCACAGCCTCCCAACCATAGCTGGCCTTGGAACCACACAAACTCTCATCTTCACTGCTAGCTGTAAATGGCTGCAGATTTTTGTAATTACATTTTGTTTTCCACTTCAGGTTTTAGAGTTTCTCTTATTAAACAGAAAAACAATTTCTCCATCTATGTGAGACAAAGATGTGCTGCATTTCCCTCTCTTATGTTTGCAATGGGACATGTGATGAACAGAAATACTTTTCAGTTTGTACTCAGGCCTGACTCAGGGAATACTTGTTCTTACCTACCCTTCTCAAGGCAAACCTTCTCTGGGAAAATGTCATGAAAATTTCATGAAAACCCAAGCAAAACCTTCATTATGATGCCTATTAATAGATCATACCTGGAAAAGACATAGTATGTTCAAATAATTATTAAAAAATAAAGAAGAAAAATGAAGACAAGTTTGCTTGTTTTAAAATTCTTGTTGATGATTTTAAAGTATAAGCAAAATGAATGTAGAGCACAGAAGAGAATCTATCAGACAGGAGCAGTGAAGGGATGTAGTATGGAAAGATTCTGTCAGAGAATGATAGAATGGTTTGGGTTGGAAGGGACCTTAAAGATGATCTAGATCCATGTCCTTGCCATGGGAAATGGAACTAGATCAGTTCCACTAGGTCAGTTTGCTCAGAGCCCCATCAAATCTAGCCTTGAGCACTGCCAGGGATGAGACAGTCCCATAATGTCCTATTAAGTTTCTTAATAACATTGCAGAGAGAAAAAGTGTTATACTTTTATGGCTAAATTTACAATTTATGTTCTTAACCCTGCCTTTTCAATAAGAACAAAGTTGTTATTAATGCTTTTACGTTTATGAACATTCAATCCTAAAATGCATTACATAAGAATATAGTAAAGATATGTTTGGTTGGGAAATACCTGCCTTTCAAATATAACAAACTACCCAAACACAACATATCCTTTAACAAAATAAGTTCCATTTACATTATAAAGTAATTTAAACTTTTTTTCATATCTTCTATTTATAAAGTAGAATGCCAACACTGCATGTATCAACTAAAAATAAATACACATGCAGGCTTGACTGAACAAGTCAATGGAGTCCAGCAATGGAGCTAAACTGAGGGCTTCAGGTTTATTAGCAAAAGTTTAATTAAGCATGATGTTGAGCAAAGCCTGGGAAATATTAAGTGATTACACTCAGAAGTGCTTAGTAGTTTGCAGGATCAGGAAGCCATTGAATTTCTCAAAGTGCCCTAACAGCCTTGCTTTTGCTGCAAAATATTTCTAGAACCATGATAAGATTTTCTTAAAACTCATTTGAAAATTGTAGATGGGATGTACTAGCTTTTATGGCTTAACTTGGAAAGGAAGAAACATGAAAGTCTTTAAGATATTAATGTTACATTTTCTCAATGTCTATTTTGTTTTACAAGCATTTTCAGCTCAAATGCTTTCTGAAAATAATGTTATGCACCCTTTGTTTGTTACTGCAGCTGGCAAGTGTGTTTAGTTTGTTTTGCCAGAATAAACAAGATCCTGTTGAATATTAAAATATTCAATATTTCACTTTCTATTACACTCCATCAGGCAAATATTTTATTAAATGCTCAAAATATGCATTTACAAAAGAGTGCTGAGTTACCCTCTTAATGTTTGATTTTTGTGATAAAATGTGTGTTATTGTGTGTTACATTTTTGTTTCATTTCCCACTGTACATGATTGTATCATTGCTCATTCTCCTAAGAAATTATTTTCTGGGGGTTATTGATTCACATTCCTTATAATATTCAGCATTCCATTTAAACATAAATCCCCTGGACCATATCTACTATAGTTAGAGAAAGAAAAAATCTCTTCTGGTTCAGAAATTTTAATTTGAAATATGAAGGCAAAAAAACCATTTACCTTAACTCTTGCTGATTACTGCTTCTTTCTCAGAAAACAGACAATGCTGTCTTAATGTGCAGAGCTCCAGGAAGTCATGTAATACAGGAGTAAAAACTTCATGATTAGGATCAAATTGTCCACAATTTAAAGGCTCTTTGATGATACCCTTTTCCAGTAGTTATCATGATTAACTCCTAACAATGGGCTTGTGATTGCAAAGATGACCTTTGGCACAAAGGTTAATGCAGTGCTCTTTTCCTAGCACTGTCTGAAAAAACATCACAGCAGGGTGATGGCAACTACTTCTACTTACTTAATTGGGATTGGAGCTCAGAAACGAGGGGCTTGGTTCTGTTGCATACACATACATGTCAAGTGCCATTGAAGATGCTTTTAGGGTATTTGAGATATTGTTCTGTAGCAGAGAGCAGCTTCAGGGAAGTCTGTGACCCCTCAAAATCACATCTAGAGATTAAGTCCCAGAGGATGTCTTAAATATTGAAGGATACTTCAAAATGCATTAGACACCTATGTGTGAACAGCTGAATGACATCCCTAATAATCACCACTTAACATCTGCTAATTCAATTGCCTCACTGCTGGTAATTTTTTTGGAGTTACCCAGCTGTGTATTCAATTAGCACTGTTGATGGAAAAGAACATCCTGGCTATCCAGCCAATTCTCAGAGAAGCTGCTGGACACTTGTATAATGCAGAACTGACTGTGATGATGTGGTGTTATTAAATGTCTCAAGAAATATATCTCCTTTTCTTTTCCTCATGCTTTTAGTCAAGACACAAAGTGGCCTCTCACCCAAAGATCCCTTTTTTTCTGAATTGTCTATTGCCAGTCAAGGGGACCAGAGCCATTTGTCAGCTGAGCTGTAATCTGTGTATATAAATGATCATGTATAATTATTTCCTTCATGTTTCAACAGATACTTCTGCTTTTTGGGTGTTACTGTTTTGAAGTTGTCCTGAAAAGTACTAATTTCACCCAAGGAGTCACAGCCATTAGAGAAATGGAATCATAAGAAAGAGTAGCAGCTACTGCAGACCCAGCAGATGAGAACAGATGCAGCAGCAGCTGAGTGTTTCCACATAAACCCGAGTTTTATTGCACTGCTTACAATATGGCAGGTACTGTAGCTCCTAGGAGCTTTGAGGTATTTATACACTGCCCTACACTTCAGTGATGGCTCTCTCTCTGCTATGTCCCTTGCACCACAGTCAGTCACATCTCAGTGTTTGATGTCTCAGCCTTTGCTACAAGGGGAGTAGCAAAGGGGGCACAGGCAGTGCCTTTGATTTCCTCATTTGTGTCCAAAAACACACGAGGAAATCAAAGTAAAATTTATAGAGAACTTAGGTGCTGATATAAAAAAAAAAATCAATTAAAAACCCCTGTTAACTCACAGAGGTGTTTAGAAGGCTATTGGGACCGAAGATTTCACCACTAGTTACTGAGCACGTTGTGACTGTTGCATTACTAGCTGGCTTTTACCTCTTTGTCATGTTCATGTTCTTCATGGTTTTACAGGACATTCCCACTCCCACATCCACCTCTCTCCAAGTGTTACCACATGAGCTCCTAGATCCAATGTACATGACGTAAAATCCATGTCCTGGATACCTAAGCCCATCAAGGAAGCCTGCAGAGGAGCAGAGCTGAAACTCAGTCTCTTAAAACCCTGGCCAGTGTGCAGCTTGCAGGATGGCCGTTCAGGGAGCAAGCAAGGCACACACTGCTGCAAAGACAGCAGTGCCCCATATTGACTGCACCCCGCAGGCTCCAAGGCTGTGGAAAAATATTTCCCTTTATGTATTTTGAATACATAGCCATTTGTACACATACCCATTTTGTAGCCATAAATGTGTTATTTGCAACTTTGCATTTCAGTTTTGGCAGACTCTTATCAACAGTGTGCCAGGTACCCGCCACGCGCGGTCAACCTACGACCTCCTCAGCTCCACAGTCGTCTTCCAGCTGCTCCCCAAGCTCCTCTTCCTCGCAGGCTGCCCTGGGGAGAAGCTCTGTCTGCAGCCAGCCCCAGTGCCAGCCCCGCTGGCTGAGCTCGCTGAGGGCTGGCCCAGGCCCCGGTGCAGAGCGTCCCTCGCGCGACCAAAGCCGCGTCTACCCGGGCAAGGCCACGGAAACAGGCTGGGCCCAGCACGAGACTCTCAGCAGCCTGTGCAGCTCAGGATTTGTTCAGCACATGCCTGCCTGTCACTAAAGGCAAGCCCACAGGATTTCCAAAGGAATAACTTCATCGCCAAATAATGAGTAGTGCGGTGGTTCGCACAGTATTCGCAGTACAATAACATGAGTGGGAATTTGTAAGTAAATATGACAGCTTAACATCTTTTGAACTATGACAGCTGTAAAATGTCAGTTTTGTTCTTGCAAAAAGAGGGAGAATTGTGAAGAGTTCAGATGTTTAATTTTACCTCCATTAATAATTCTGATTTTGTTACTGGCAATAATCACGCACTGAAAGCCCTATAAATCTTACACACTCACTAAGCAAGTGAAGAAAATTAATGCTAGTTTAACAAATAGTGTTGAAAATTCTTTGAGAATGCAATTAGGCAAATGACAATAGTGATTATAAATATTTATAGTGACCTTCTGTTTTACTTACTTATTGGAAAATCTGAAATAATTCCATTAAGTGTACAAAAATGCCACCTGACTATAAGATTAGAAGAAAAATCACAGTCTGACTTCTTACTGGCAGGATGATTTTAACAGCAGAAAGATAAAACAGCCCATATTTAGGAAGTTATTTTTTAAATTTGCACTGGAGTTGAACACCAAATGCAGCCTTGATTTAAAAATAAATGCTACTCAAAATGAGAAGCACAGATTTGATTATGATGATTCTCTAAACTAACATCTTAAAAAAAAAAGGCCAACACAAAGGAGACTGGATGCTCCTTGTGCTAGTAAAGAATTGACCTGTCCCACTGATATTCAAGGTACTGATTCAGCCTCACTGAAGCACTGGGTGTCATTTAGGCTCTTGTTTTAATGGGCCACTTCCAGTGTGGCACACTAAGCTCTCACCTGCTCCTGTGAACACACAAACAAGCCACAGCACTGCATTCTTACTGAGCTCCTCTGCTGAGGAAACTTCACATGCTCTAAGTTTTATGATGGAAAGTTTGGAATATTAACAGAATATACATAGCAATCTTAACTTGTCTTATAATTATACTTTCTGGACATGGCAAATGGCCATGTGGAATATTTTACAAAAAGATAACATCATAAGAACGTATTACACTGGAGAAACAAAGCTGTTCTTCACTTCTTTCCAGTTATTTCTTTTTTCATTAGTGTACAGGGAATAAATACCCAAGTTTTTAAAAATATCAGCAGATATAATGCAAAGAAAATGAAGTTCAGACTTTAGAGAAGGGCAGAAACATGATTTTAGGAAATCTTTATGCACTCACTGTTCCTTTCTCTGATACCATACAGAAGCAGCTAAAGGACAGACTTTGGGATGGATCTGCATCACCTGCAGGAGAACTGCTCAAGGAGACCTTCTGGGTATGAGCTGAGCCTGAGGATTACAGAATTTCAAAGGTGCTTACAGCTTGCTTTGAAATAAGCTGATCCTATCTTCCCTCTTCCCTTTCCAGTGAGTTTTGCTCTTCATTTTAATGGAGCACAGTCAAATCCCAACCAAGCTGCTTTTACCAGTGCACAGATTCAAATCCCCATTGTCGACTCCTACAGTTTGCATATTTTAGGTCCAGTGCATAATTATTTTACTGAGGAGGTCTCATTGTCCAAATCCACATTCTCCTGTTCAGCTTCCCAGACTTTCCAGGCTGGCAGCCTAAACAGTGATAGAGCACAGAGAAGATAAGAGGGGGAGTCCTCCAAAGGTTAATGTCAGTCAAGTAACAATCTGATTCCTCCCTGGAGAGCGACCTCTGCTACATGGGAGACAGGAAGGCAAGTTATTCCTTTGTATGGGTTTGGAAAAAAAGATTTATCAGGATGAAATAGGATTGTGGTTCTTCATCTTCATGTAGTCAAATTGCTGTCTAATTGTCTGTGTACAGAGTCTCTTACACAGGCTAATATTAGCTCCAGCAAGCCAGCATATGCAAAAGCAATGTGAACATAGAGTCTGTTACTACAAGGACTCACACACTCACTTCCCAGTGCAAATCCATTCAGAGTTTTCAGATTTTAAGGACTAATTTGTGGTTAAACCTTACTATTTGAAGGAACAAATTGGCTGATGGGTCAAACAGCAGTAACCCCTTTCCATGTGCTGGATAATAATAATAATAATAATAATAATAATAATAATAATAATAATAATAATAATAATAATAATAATAATAATAATAATAATAATAATAGATTTATTATTAACTGCTATTTTTATTACTACAAAAAACAACATTGTGAAATGCCCAGTGGCCTAAAGTAGGTGTTTTGACTGTTCTTCCAAGACTGCAAACCTCAGGACAGAGATTTTGATTGTCTAAGACAGTGAAGAACATCCACTATCCCACCATAATCTCTGAAAATTGTGGTGTAAGAAACGCTGTATAGGAAACAAGACATTATTTTGATTGTTATTTTGTAACCTGTCTGACCTCAAACACTGTGTTAAACAGGCCACATATAAACTTTTTTCTGTGCACTGTAAGACAAAGAAAATTACTGTGGCCAGTGCCAATATTTCAAGAACATTTAAACCGTCACTTATGAAAGATGCTACCAATAAATTAAAGATTACAAAAGGGTCCAAACACTGATAATGAAAACGAAACAGCAAAAAAGTGATGATATAGGGATTATGGTACTTGGTCAAGAAGCCTGAGATGAGAAGTCAGTCACTACAGTTTAACAAATACTAGAAAATGATGTAGAGTCATGAATGGAGTCAAATGTTGCCAAATATCCTATTTTTACCGATTTCTGTGGAGAACATGGATTGAGTTTATGTTCAGGGCAAGAACCATATACTCAAAAAAGTTTTTACAACAGCATAAAATACAGTCTCTAAATGTTGAGAGTTAAGGAAAAAAAAAAAAAAAGGCTAACCCAAAAGCTTTTGAGATGTTATCTGCTTTTTGTGGTTGTAGACTATTGCCTCTCCTTTTTTCTGCTTTCTCATTCTTTGTCACATACCCTATAATTCTTTGAATCATCAGATCACTTTGAAGCACAGTTTCTGCTGGCTCTTTGTTTAAGGCTAGAGTATACACTTGCTTTCCTCCTGTGTAATTTCCTGTTATTTTTGACTTTATATTTTAGGTGCTTAATCATGTTCAATGGGAAGTGTATGCACTTCCTGGGTGCATGCACAATACACAGCTGATTCTGCAACAGATGCAGAGCAGAAACAAAACAGCCTCCTCTTTATCACAGCAATTCTTGGTAAACCAAATGATCTCAGTCTCAGGGAGAGCTCAAAGACCACAGGCACAGGAGCTCTTGCAGTGCAGGTGGCACTGTCTGACCTCAGCCATCACCCTGAGCAGCACAGCAGTCCACCCCACAGCAGCAGCTTGTCCTCCACGAGGAGCTTCAATGGGCTGGCTTTGCCTCAGTGGAACCTTTCTGCACAGAAGGGGAATAATCCAGGTCTGTACGACTGTGATTTCTTGACTCTTGTAATGTAGATCAAAGAGTTGTGTTCTAAGACACAGCACTTGAATTTGGATCTGCAGAAGCACAAAAGACAGAGGTTGTGAACACACAGAAGAGATGTTTATCCAAGACTGCCCCCCTCTGTTATTGCTTCACAGCTAAATAAAAGAAAAATATTTCTAACTGCTGTAAATTCTTCTCATAACTGATAAAATGAGATTTCCAGTACACTGATTTTTAGTATCAGTACTTAATGGAAAAATAAAACGCAAATAAAATAAAACATAAATAAAAAGTTAAATACTCCTGAAATATAAATATGGAAAGCATACTGAATTTCTTCAGTGAATGTTTGAGTAGAGGTGATTTTATTGAGCTGTTTGCAGCAAATAAAAAAATAATATTTCTCTTGGTTTTTCTCTGCTTACATTTTTGTATAAAATTACTCTAAGATACAAACTAGGATTTTTTATTAAAAAAAATGTTACTTTTTTTTTTTCTTTTTCTTTGGCAAAGACAAATCTCATTTCTCTTTCATAAAGTTTCTGCTAAGGTCAATTCAATATTTTATTCATGGAAAGATAACTTTATATGTCTAACATATGTTTAAATAAATATTGGAAAACGAAGTCTATTCCTGAAAATTCCAACTGTAATGCTTAAAAATGAGTAGGGGAACAAAGTACCCACATCTGATTCTCATCATCTACTTCAAGCCCCCTAAAACAAAAGCAGCAAAGAGAACCATGCTGTTGAAAACTGTACAAGTGAAACAGTTTAATGATTAAATTTTTGAAAAATATAAAGTACTATCTTAAAGGTGAGCTTGGTTTGTGTGTTTATTCAGTGGCGTAAAAAATGCTATGTGAAATTATTCTAAGAGACAACTACAATTATTTTTAGAGTCTAATGAATAGATGCTTTTCTTAAAATTGCAAATGGGAAAATCTGAAAATTCAGTTTTTCAGTAATCAACAAAATGCAAAACCAGACTATCATGTATACAACATTTAATAAATCTTGTTCCTCATGTAAAACTTGTCCTAGAGAAGTGCTGAGACTAGAGTGAGGCAGACCAGAGGTGAGTAATTACAGTGTTCAAGGATGTTCAGTGTAGGAACTCAGTGCAGAAGCTCAGTAGGAGAAAGACAAGAAGCTCTGTTTCTTTTAGGTAATAGCTTAAGATATGTGTTATTTGGAAAGGAATTCTTTCTTGTTCCATACATCCCTTGCATTCATTACTCATGGTATTTATTACAGAGACCACCACAGTCTTGCTTCCAGCTCTTACTGGTTTAAATATACATTTCAGCCAGGATTTCATTCCAAAGAAAATTATTTCTTGCACAGACAGCCAGAATCTGAAACTCTTATGCTTATTTAGTAAAATATGGGGGAATCCTTCCCCCACTGTGTTGAGTTGTACCATTGATGGGCTGCAAATTAATCCACACTGCAGCTTAATCCAGTGAAACCATTTGCCAGGCTGATTTATTTGTACCTACCCATTTCCAGCTGCTGGTAGAGCCAACCTCACAAAGTCTGGTTGTTCCTCTTTACTCAGGGCACCCTTCCTCCATGCTGGCAGTGTCCCAGGACCTACCCACCAGGTACAGAGCTCTCTTGGGAGGGTTGATGAAGTCTCAGCATGCAGCCTGGGAGCAGTGCTCCCATTATGACTGCAGTGCATTTATCTTAACTGTAGTAATGCTTTCTCCCATCACTTCCTCATAGACACACTGCTGAGGCATGGACCAGACGAGTGGGCAGTGACATGAATTGAAAATTGGCTGAATTTCTGGGCTCAAGGGGTTCTGATTAGGAGTGTGAAGTGCAGCTGGAGCTCAGTCACCAGAGATGTACCTCAGGGGTTGATAGCAGAGCCAATACTGCTTTGGCTCTTCGTTACTGGACTGGTCAATGGTGGAAAGTGCACCTTGAACAAGTTCACAGCAAAAAAGCTGGGAGGAATGACTGAATCATAAGACAGTTCTGCTACCATCTATAGCACCCTCACCAGGCTGGAGAAATGCAAAATAGGAACATTAATGAAGTTCAGCAAAAGGATGTGCAAGCTCCTGCCCTTCAGGAGGAATAACCTCAGACACCAGTACACACTGGTGGCTGACTTTGCAGAAAAAGCCCTAGAGTGGCAGGCACAAAGCTGATTCCACCTGAACACAAGAAAACATTTGTGTTGTGGCAAGTTTTTTTCCCTTCATTGTAAAGGTGGCAAAACACTGGAGTAGGTCACCCAGGACTGATGTGGAGTCTCCATTCTTGGAGATACTCATAACTCAACTTGACATTGCCCTGGGAATCCACTCTAGGTGACTCTCATTTAACAGGGTGGAGTTGGACTTGATACTCTCTACAGATGCCTTCCAAAGACTCTGTGATCCTGTATAATGCTGCTGAGTCCAGAACATTGCCAGTAACACCCCTCCTTCTTGTGGCAGCCTGAGGGAAAAAGAGCACACAAGAGCCCTCCCTGTCCAGGGAGGTAAGATGCCCTGTGAGCATGTCAGATAGGATAACATCACTTCTCTGATGCTCTGCCCTTTCACTGCAGCTATGAGGAGGCTGTAGGTGCAGGAATTTTCACCTTCAGGATCTCAGCAAGCTGAACTCAGCCTCCCTGCTGCTCATGGACTTTAATAGTGGCTGAGCTCCTTCCCTGAATGGATCTGACAAGCTGCACTTGTCAGAGGCTCAGAAGGATGAAAGTAGCTCCTGACCATGTTGCCAGGCTCATACAGTTATATTTATTTCTCAGACCTGGCCAGAGAAAGGCTCAGAAACTGGCTGAGATGTGGAAGTGTAAACACACAGCAGATAACCTCACCTCTGAAATATAAAGAGATCTAATTTGACTGCAGAAGTAAAAGCCAACTTTATGAAACACTAACCTTGTCATTCTTGCCATTACCTTCTTCATACTGAGAAGAGAACAGAAAAATACATGATTGAATAATATTTGGGTTTTTTTCTTTTTTTTTTTCATTTCCCTATGGTCCTTTTTTCCCAGTTTTGCTCTCTTTCCTGCATGTTTGGAGGAGCAGGACCAACTCTAAACATGAACTTTTACACTTCAATGGCCATGGCATCAATCTGGTTTCTTCTGCACCCCTTTCACTTACCTCATGTGTAACAAGCTTCAGATGAATAGACCTAGCAGCTCACTAAAGTGCTGACAGCACTGAAAGTATCAAGGGAAAAAAGTATCAAGGAAATGAAAATGACTCATTAGACACGTCAACAAATAAAGAAGCAATGCTGGACTACTTTGACAGTTCTGCCTAAAAATAGAAATGTAGAAAGCCACATTTGTGGTGTTGATATCAGAGAAATAGTTGTAGCACAAAGAATGCCTCTAAAAAAAGTACTTCACAAAAGACAGCTACCCTTTTCAAAAGTCATTTCACTGTATATTCACATCACAAAACAATTGTCTTAACTAATGGAGAGAAAAATTAAAAAGTAAGCATGCACAGCTAATATGTTAGAGAAGGTGCATCACAATTAAAATATTTTTTATCTATTTTAATTTGGGCAGAATACAGTCTTAGTCCTTCTGTACTCTCTCAGTGCATGGTTTACTTCTTAGATCACCTAATTACTGCAAGTGTTGACAGACTGATCTTGGCAAACCACTTTTCAAAGAGTATTGCATGTTCCATTATACTTAACAAAATGTAAAGCAGAAGTCAGTTATACTTCACCTCAAGTATTATCTCTGTCTCTGTGTTATGGAGTTCTTTTAATAGCAAAAAAAGAGAAAAATCTACTAATTGTTGTTATGCCTAGAGACTAGTTTGGGTCATTCAAATAGATGTATCATAGTCAAGATCTTTGAAGGTGACGGGAACTTTTGGATGCTGGAGGAGAAAAGACATTTAAAATTGTACATTCCTTTGTAAGGAAATGAAACCATATTTTAGTTTAGGAGTTAAAAATGTTAGTTAGCTTTAAAAACATCTTTTTAATAAAAGCATATAAGACCTGATTAGTTTTTGATTATTTGCCATTTGAAAATATTCCCCAAACTTGATATTCTTGTTTCTAAAATCTTGTGAAAAATGGTGTACAATGCATTCATTAGTATATGAAAAAAGAGAAATATTCTAAGTATATCCTAAAAAACAGGAGATATGGGGAAAATAAAGAAAAGCATTGATAATTACAGTGCAATTCTGCCCCACAATGACCAAAAACATCCATTATTTTGGTTTCTGTTCAGTTTGCAGAAGTACTGCTGCTGGTGATCCATTGCTTGGTTTAATCAGACCATGAGATATTCAGCCAGCTCACTCTGAGGTCGTGAGCCTGCACTAATTCTGTTCTTGTGATGAATTAATTGTTTCCAGCTGTATTTCCAACATCATTGCCATGTAATCCTATTTATAGAGATTTTGTGTAATCTACACTAGCCAAGCAAAAGATGGTCCATATCTTGCTGATGTGAATACTTTTATAATGTAGTGGCTTTAAATAGTTGTTCTTTTGAAATCACTGAGGCTTGGCCAATTCAAAATAGTGGAAAGTAAATTTATGGGGCAAATTCACAATCAGTAAATTCAATTTTAAAATTCAAAGGTTTTTTGTTTGTTTTTTTGCTTGCTTTTAATGCAAGACAAAAAGGAAACATTGGTAAATCATTTGTACATTAATATTAAGCATAGTGTGCTCTTAATCTATTTCTAGATGTGTACATTATACAAACTCTTTCAAGGAAACTTACCTTTTAATTTTTACCTTGAACTTGTGAACAATAGCTCTTCCTTGGAATAATGCAAAGAGATCTACTGTGCCTTCCAGAGAAAGCTGAGTAAACTCAATGGTAACAAGCATCATTAGCTCTAAAAGTGGTCAAATTATGTTAAAATAGAGTTATAAATGAGGAAAAGAATATGATAATAATAAAATCAACCAGGTTACACTTGAAAGCACAGACTTTGCATAATCTTAAAATACTAATTTCAATCCTGATGCAAACATACAAAAATTGAAGTATAAAGACATTTGAAGGCTACAAGGAGTTACAGAATCTATTTACCCATCAGTGGGATCCTCAAGACCTGTCTTGTTTGAATCACAATACTCCAACTAGCTGCAGCCACAGGATGGTGCTCTTGGGCTTTGGATACCACATTACAAATTTGGGAAGAGGGAAAAAAAAAGAGAGAGAAAGAGACGAGCCAGACTCTCCTTTTGGCAGGCTCTTCTTTGTCCTGTCCTGAAATACGTGACCAGCAAGCAATCGTGGCTCGGGTTGATTTACCTCTCTACATTTACTGAATCTTCAGGGGCACTGCAAATAGACTGATCCATCAAGGGAAGTCACTAAATGTAATCTTTTTGGACTTCATCAAAGCTTTGGTACTGTCTCTCGCAGAATCCTTCTGGTTGTCCAGCACACAGCTGGCTAACTGAGTTCTGTGATAGGTAAGCTACTGCCTCACAGGTCAGGCAGAAAGAGTTCTAGTGAGTGGGGTGACATCAGGCTGGTGACCTGTCACTAGTGGGGTTCCACGGGGTTCCATCCTTGACCCAGTTCTCTCCAACATCTTCATTAATGACCTGGATGCAGGACTCGAGGGAATACTAAATAAGTTGCTGAAGACACTGAACTGGGAAGAGCTGTCAACTCCCTGGAGAGCAGAGACACCCTGCAGAGAGACCTCAACAAATTAAAGGACTGGTCCATCACCAGCTGCGAAGTTTATCAGGGGCAAGTGCTGGATTCTGCATCTGGGATGGGGCAGCCCTGGCTGTGTGCACAGACTGGGGAATGAGAGGCTGGAGAGCAGTTCCATGGAAAGGGACCTGGGGGTGCTGGTCAATGGTAAGTTGAACATGAGCCAGCAGTGCCCTGGCAGCCAGGAGGGCCAGCCCTGTCCTGGGGGCATCAGGCACAGCATCACCAGCTGGGCAAGGCAGGGGATTGTCCTGCTCTGCTCTGCACTGGGGCAGCCTCATCTCGAGTGCTGGGGGCTGTTTTGTTCACCACAACATAAAAAAATATTAAGCTATTAGAGAGTGTAATAAAGGAGGGCCATGAGGATGGTG
This sequence comes from Urocynchramus pylzowi, assembly GCA_013397555.1. NCBI lineage: Eukaryota > Metazoa > Chordata > Aves > Passeriformes > Fringillidae > Urocynchramus > Urocynchramus pylzowi. The sequence continues at coordinate 1,508,927 of VZRH01002762.1, read as the reverse complement.
AAGGGTCTGGAGGGGAAGCTATATGAGGATAAGCTGAGGTCACTTGTTTTTTTCTGTCTGTAAAAAAGGAGATTGAGGGGAGACCTCACTGCAGTTACAACTTCCTTGTGAGGGTAAGTGGAGGGTCAAGTAATGATGTTTTCACTCTTGTGACCAGTGACAGGACCTAAGGGAATGGCCTGGAGTTGAGTCAGGAGAGGTTTGAGTTGGGTATCAGGAAAAGGTTTTTTACCTGGAGGGTGGTTGGGCACTGGAACAAGCTCCCCAAGGAAGTCATCACAGCACCAAGTCTGATAGAATTCAAGAAGTGTTTGGACAATGCTCTTGGGCACATGGTGTGAGTCTTGAGGAGTCCTGTGCAGGGCCAGGAGAGGAACTTGATGATCCTGATGGGTCCCTTCCAACTCAGCATATGTTATAATTCTATGATTCCATGAGCAGTTTCTCTGCCAGTTCTTCTGGGCATTACTGTTTAGCTAAATACATAAATTAGGGACTGAAAGAGGTACAAACTCTATAATATTTAACATCAATGACCTGAACATCTTTTTCCTTCAGAGGAATTGTTATCTTGCAAGCTGCTCTTCTTGACTGGTATGTGTGTTGGCTGTTGCACACAGCTGTCAGTGCAGTAGAATAACTGCAGGTGACAAGATCTAGGAATCTGGTAGATGCTTTTTAGATCTAGGAATGCTTTTGAACCTTTGCTATATAAAACAACTAAACTTAAAGAGTTCCTTTAAAGCTCAAACACTTCTGCAGTTTAACTGGAAAGACATCCATGTACTATGAATTTGGACAAGAATCTGCAGGACTGGGAATCCTAGTCAGCAACAGAAGGTCCTGCTTTACACTTAGTCACAGTCATCTCCCTGTGACTCACTGCCTTCTCCTTCCCTAGAAGGGGCACCTACTTACACTAAGAAAGTATGCACATCTCTGTATCACCTGTGACTGACTCTTAACTTCTTCAGTGATTTTATACAGATGACCAGGCATGTTGAAATGAATATTTTCATCCACCTCTTAAATTCTCAGGACTTACAGACTTTGTGAATAGTAGCCTTAATTGTAAATTCAGTAGGATATACCACAGGGCAACTCATATTTCTATGGAAATACAGATTATAGCTTCTGCAATTCCGTGTACCATTGCAGTGTCTATCCATATGGCAAAAAATGTAGGTATGTACTACAGCAGTTTTAATCAAGGTTTATACTAAGCCAGAAAAGTGTTGGAACACTTTTCTATAAATATTTCCCCAATGAGTCACTAATCCGCACATCTCAATAGCTGGCGAGGGGAACACTCGCATTCCAAGCCGCGCTGCGAAGTAGGCAGCTTCTAAACAATTTATAAACGAAGTGAATAAGGAACTTCGGAGAGAGGAAAATGAGTTCATAGATAGCAAACTCAGCACACCGAGGACACCGGCAAGCCCAGCACCTGCCCGTAGAACGCTGCCCGCGCTCCCCGGCCCTGCCGCCCGCGCTCCCCGGCCCT
>VZRH01002762.1:1490409-1506018 GCA_013397555.1 Urocynchramus pylzowi | reverse complement strand
GGGACAGGGAAAGCCCTTTAGGAAACCCCCTGCCAAGGCCTTACTTTGATAGCTGATAGTAATTAAAACCCCATCAGTCTCAGTGTTGGTGTGGCGGAGGCTCCGGCTGCTGCCCGGGTCCCGCCGCGGGCGCCTCCTCCCTCCTTCCCTCCCTCCTTCCCTCCCTCCTTCCCCCGCTCCTTCCCTCGCTCCTTCCCTCCCTCGCTCCGCGCCGGCTGTGTCGGGGCTCTCGCTCCGCCCCGGCCCCGCTCGGCGCTTTCTTCGCGGAGCTGCCCGGGCTGGCCAGCGCATCCCCGGCTGGTCCCCGCTCCCTGCCGGCAGCCCCTGGCTCTCACGGGGTCCGTTCCCCCCCTCAGCCCCCCGCAGTCCCTCCCTTAACCCGGGACGGGGGGCACTCGGTTTCACACGGGTGGGTGCTGGTGGTGGGGAGCCCCCGAAGAGGAGTCGGGGTCAGGAGCGGAGCCGGAGAGCCGCGGCCCCCTGGCCAGGCTGGGGCTGCAGAGAGGCGAGCGGGAGAGCGCGGTCCCGGTCCGCNAGGGCAGCGCGGGGGCGGCTCAGCCTCCTCCCTGGGCTGGGGGCGCGGAGCTGGGGCAGGACGGAGCGCGGAGGTGTGCACCGCTTCGATCCCGCTGGCAGCTCTCGGGGGTGCGTCCTCCTCTCAGGAGAAGGTGCCCTGTCGCCAGGTCCGTGCCAGGAGTCCTGTAGCCCGGCTGGGAGAGATGCTCCGGGGAGCGGGGCTCACCTCGTGGCAGGGTTCTTGGCTTGCTTGGTGTCTGTTCCTAGCGCTAGTCTGGCAGATAACTCATTTATCACATACTTATTAAAAGATGAAATATATAAAAAGGAGAAGGAATAGGATATTTGGTTTTAGTCCCACACGATGTCCGCCACAAGGTGGCTACAGACGGGGGTTTCTTTTCCTGGTTAAGTGAACCCTGACGTAAGGATCATTGCAAAGGTGAACTTGTGTGTAGTTGATCCAACACCAGTTATGGCTATTCCAATAAATCTCATTTCTCTGGCTTTTCTCTAAAAGCAGCAGTAGAGAATGTTTCTAACACAGGATTATCGGTCAGATAGCATTTATAGCTCTTGCTTTTGAGGAGGGTTTATATCAAATGTAGCAGATGGGGAATTCAGCCACCACTGTAAGTGAATATTTTCATGTCTGGGTTATTATGGGAGGCAGTCCACACATCATCAGTGGTGACTGCCTGGAAGAATGAGTTGCTTGCTGTTATTTGAAGAGTCTGTATTTACTTGATCCAGGTTGTATTCCTGAGTGAGGAGAGAAGCATCAGTACCCAACATGAGATATGCAAGAGGTGGATTTCAGCCTGTTTTGAGATACTCTCGGTTTTTCCTGTTGCCTGTCACTAGGCAGCTGTCTGCTGACTTTGGTCCTTGGGTGTTTGATGCTTTGGTTCATGTAGTAGGAAACTTGGGAACCTTGCACAGGTTTCTGAATTCTATCTGGAGGATGGGTCTAAGAACTCTACATGGCAATGTATAAGTTCCTGGTGCACATATTTGATTTGGGATCTAGGTATCTTCCTCTATCTTAAGAGATTTATACTATGAGAGATGAATTCAAAATATATGTTTAAGTAATGTGAAATTTATTGATAATATGGTTAAAACTTTGTTAACCTCCTTTGGGGATGGAATTTACAAAGTACATATTTCTAGGAGTTGTATCAAGCACTCATGACTGGTATTTGTGACAATAGACCTACCAACTATAGGACTATAGTTGTCCTACTGGGACAGCTGTAGCAGGTTGCAAATACTCAGAGAGAGAAGGGGATGTAGGTCTTATCCTCTTCTGTTTAATAATGACTGAGGTACTTCAGTCTGCTTTTTATATTAGATGGTGGATGAACCACTTGCCATGTGCCTTCAAGACAAGGAAAACATGGAAGGCAAATACAATGATGGTATGTCAGGAATATTAGAGAGAATGACAGAGGAGATAAATGTGAGAAACCTGCAAAACAGAAATACATAAACCAAAATTGACTCAAGTAAACCTTCAAATCCTCTTTGCTGTCCGCAAGGAAACTACTATTAATTATCTTGTTTCTCCTGTAGAATTTTAACAGGCAAGGACAGCAAAAAATCTTCTTCTTGGCCCAGAAAATTGACTAAAACTAGTGAAGTAAAGTTAAGTGAAAGAGAAATCTTTATAAATATGGTGCTTTATAAATATGTTCTTTATATCTTTATAAATATGTTTTTAAGCTAACTTCTGTGGTCAGGTAAATTGCTCATTCTGAAACTTGCTCTTTGGAACCAGAATTATTTCCTGTAACCCAGCTAGTTCACCTAGGACTACCTTTAGTATTCATGTACTGCTGCATTCTAAAGTGTTGATTTCTCCTAACTGGTTAAGTTAGTGTAAATGGTTTTGACCATGATAGGTGCAGATAGTACAACAGAGAGTACAGGATAAGCTGAATAGAGTAGAAAAAGGAAAATGGACTATAGGAAGAGGAAGTGAGCTCCTTCAGAACAAAGTTCTGTCTTTTAAAAAAAAGCTTCAGAGTTCTTTGCCACAGACACCTTGATAAGGTTCTTACAAAACTGGATTGTATAGAAATACGTGTACTTTGTTATTATCTATAGCTTACTCTATTTCCAATGCTTGTGTATGATTTTTATGTGGGCCAAGTTTTCAAAACTGTTATGTAGCCCATGTGGGGTTCTTTGTCCCTTTCAGGTAAAATCTGCTTTGGTCATAAAACTGCTGCCAGGAAAATTTGTCTTCACGGATGTCTGTAAATTCCTTGTTGTTTGTTTGTTTTGTTTGCTTGGGTTTTTTTGTTTGTTTTAATCAAATCCAGATTTTCCCCACAATTTTCATTAAAGTGGATGCCTTCTCTTTGCCTGTTTAGTAAGTCTTTTTGTTCCATGTGTTTTCAGACCTGCTGAAACTGTGTGTATTGAGGAGAAGAAGATGCTGTGTCGATACCAGATACAGAGCTGTTCTCTCTTGGCTTTCCTAGCTGTCACAGCTTTTTTCATCAGTGATGTCCAGGGTCAGGGTAAGTCACAAAAAGAAGATGGAGTTTTTCACTCTGATGTGCAGAAATAGACTTTTTATTCCAAATGCAAGTGTTACTTCCTCCTTAGTAGGATGTGAATCCAATAATACTGAAATGAAGCAGGAATTTTGCTGCTGAGCTCAGGGAGCAGGTGGGAGTAGAATTACATCTTCATGTGTGCTCTTTGAACCAAATAGCATAAATGTTTGTGCAAATTCATGTGTCTCAAAAAATGAATTACACACAACATGTTTTTACTCCTATTAACGTGAAAGTACTTATCAGAAATTGCTCTTATTGTCCTCTGCGTAATCAAGCAAGTTTGAAGGATCAGCTATGATGTGAAGATTGTATGTTGGAATATGTATATTTTTTCTCTTTTGGAACAGTAGCTGTTGTAGTGCTTATATCATTCCATATTGCACAGATCTGTTAAATGTCACAGACCACTTCTGCAGCTTTTAAAATGAAAATCTCCATTGTGAGTATTAAAGGATACTGCTGGGATTGTTAGGCTTACATACTTGTTGGATTGTATTGACAGTGGCTTGACTGCTGGAGAAAATTTATCCTATTGCTTGGGGAAGGAGGGAGGAAGAATACCAATGAGTTTTTATGATATCTAAAGAAAGGCATTTCTCTCAATTAGAGAGAAATCAATTTAGATTTATGTAATCCCTTTGATATGAGATTGCATGGGCATAACCAGGAGCAGAATTGGATCCTGGGGTCTTTTAAAGCGTTTTGTATAATGTATTATTCATGAGCACATTTGGAAACTATTGGCAACGTGAGGCTTTCAAAATCCTGACAATGCAAGCAGCAGTGTTGTCCAGTCTGCGTGGCACTTGTGCTGGGGAAGCATACCATCTTGGATGTTTGGAAATCTGTGAGCATTTTACAAGCCTCTCCCAGAACTCAGGGACACGTATAAGCTGTAATATATGATGTCGGCGATGTGAGGTGAATCAAGAAATGTATGTTCCCAATGTTCCGTGCATCATTCTGGTCAGAAATTAAGTCCAAAATGTTTGTGACTTAATGAGCCAATAAAGCAAAGCATATGGTTAGTCTTTTCTCTGTATTTCAGTCCGAATACATATGGTTAAGATTTGCAAAACAGGTTTGGGGATTGAGATCCATCTCCAGAAAGTTTTGCAAAATTCCTTGATCTTGGAAAACTATATTCTTCGCTTTTTTAAAACTTTGATTCCATCAGTTATAGTTGGAGAGTATTCTCCCTTTAATACCAATACAATAAAATGAAGGTCAGAGTTTTTTTTCCACAGTAATCACACTAGCAGAAGCTAGAGGTGGTGTACTTGATGAATAGAGAACAATACTTCCCTTGTTCTTAGACTCCTTCAGCAAGCATCAGCTGTGGAATGCTGTCAGCAGTGTGATATTAAGCTAAGTGGACCATTGCCTTAGCCCAACATGACTGTTATTCTATTGAATTAGGTGATATGAAGTCTCTATTCCATGTTCACAGAAAAAAAATGTCTCTTGGTACACTAAAAGTAACAAGATATTTCTCAAATACTTTCTTTTCTCAAGGTTGCCACCTCTTGAAGTAAGCTCTTCATGCAGCTGGCAGGCTATTTACAATTTAATACCATTTGTTTGTCTGTTTTAATCAACTGTACACTCTGCCAAGGTGTAGGAAGAGCTGGCATTAGCTCCAGCTTGTGTTTCCTTCCTTTGGCAAAGATGCTCAGGTAAAGGTGTGCAATGTGACTTCTTGGAAAGGAGACTATGTTTGTGAGACTGAAGCCAACATGCCTGAAGCAACAAATTATCCCTTCAGAGCAGCTATGTGGTTGTATCTCACTTATTGCCTTATAAACCACATAGTGCTGTTTGATTTTGACTCAACAACAGTTATTTTTTCAGCACTGCTGTTTCTTCCCCATTCAATATAATGTATAAATAACATCTTTTGTTAACTTATGTTCTTATATAGTACATGAAAATAGTGCTAGGCAAGAAAAACAGTTGAGAATTTTTCATTTATCAATAAAGTAACTCGCTTTGAGAGTTCTTCTGTATTTAAAGATGGAAACTTTTCTTTGTGTAGCAATAATTTTCATCTGTTACTACTGTAATTGCTAAGTAAATGCAGTGCCTATTAACTAATTCAATTCTTATGACAACAGTAAATTGAAAGCCACAATATTTAGTTAGTATCCAAACTTAGACTACTGGATGTCTTGGAGAATTGTCCATAAGCAATTTATTGTATTTTTCCTTTCCAGTAAGAGTTGAAAACATTCTTTCCCTAGTTGCCTGTAAGAGTTATGTGTTTGTAGTGCTAATTTACCTGGTGGCATAAACCAAAGCCTTGAACTTGTCGGTTTTCTTTTGGGTGACTGCTCTAATGTTGCTGACAGCCATTCTCTTTTGCATTCCTGTAAAACCACTTAACAAGATCTAGCTACTGATTTTTATCAGTTATCTGACTCAGCTTGGATTGATTTTTTTCCCTTTCTGCAAGAAGTGAGATTTTGTTCCACAGACAATAAAGGTCCAAAGAAATAAAGATACCCTCTTCAGGTTGGTGAATGCGTAGTAATTCCCATCAATACTTTGTTGTCTGTTTGAGTGCTAGATTTTTAACTTCCTTAGCTATATGTACTTTTCTATGCCAGAATGTTAGTCTTTGCACAACTAAGACACAGATGATTATTTGCCTAGTGAATAATTAGTTTCTTTCTTATGGTTTATTGCTGTGTGGGAATGTCCTTTCTGCTGCACTGCTGCCCTTGATACAAAAAGAACCCAGTGAAAATTGACCAGTTATGTAAAGACTATTCTGGCACCACTTTTCTAGTCTTTCATATTGTAACTCTGTAGTATACAGAAAAACTTCTGGTGATTGTGTCCTTCTTTGCTTGTAAGGTCTGTGATTGTTTTTTATGGGCTCATATATTTACCTGTTGGTGATGGCTAATAGTAGTTAGGCCAGAACTATGCTTCTTTGTTAGAGGGTGCTTTCATAAACTGTCATAAAGTTGAAAGTAGGATGGAAAGAAATGATGGGAAAGGAAGATGGCAGACAAAGTCAGCTCTGAAATTCTAAGACATAACTGGGGGTTTTTTTGGTCAATCCTTGATGTTACTTTGTTACTCTATGCTCTGCTTCTTAATCCCCATACGAATTTTCCATTTAATTCCAGTAAAATCTGCAGCATTTTCACACTTGCATGCAGCCATTATTAAAAAATGTTCTATTTCTGAGGCAAAAATAATAAAAGGAATTGTATTTTTGCAAATTTCTAGGTATGATTTGTCGCTCTTGTTCATTCAGCCCCAATTTATTGTGATTTATGTGTAGCTCCGACACAATGAATCTTGAGGATGAATTAAAAGCTGTGATCCATAATTGCAGTCTGCTTGGCTTAAAAAACTTTTTGCCACAGTCTCTGTCATGTTTTTACAATTATAGCATGCTGAATGTTCTTGCAGAAACCTGCCTAGCAAAACATTTTGCAGTATCAGGGCCAAATTTTCAAAGAACTGATGTTGTATTTGCAGCGATTCCTGCACACATTCTTGCTCGCAGCCTCTTTCTTTCTAAACTTCAGGGAGGTGACAGGCAGACTGAAGATGAGGTCTGACAAGGTTGAGCCCAGCAACTAAGGAAATGCTTGGGTTGGGTGTGAGCCCAGTGCTGCCAATTGGAACAGCTTTGAGTGTGTGGAGCTCATGTGCTGCCTGCTGTTTCTGTCCCCTTGCCTCTCTTCTTGATCTTGCTCTCTGAGGTCTTTGAGAATGCATAGGTGTTGATAAGCTGTACTTGGTACTTATGTACTCTCTCTTCTGTGTTCTGGTGTTAAGTCCCTCAAGGAAGAGAACTGCAGAACCTGCCCTTGGTCTGACAAAACTGTCACTTAGGGCATGAGAGACTGGGTGCAAGGGAATGTATCTCTTGTATTAAACCTCCAGATTCTTCCTTCTAAGGTCCAAAATGTATTTAATAGTAGATGACATGAAAAAAACATGCATCCCTGAATCTCAAAAAACCACAGCCTGCCTTTTTCCTTCTTTCTTCCCCCAAGCTGCTGGAAAAAGTAGCATGTAGGAAAAAGTTATTGGTTCAGGACAGGTCTTTGGCTGCTGCTGGTGCCAGAGCTGCATTGGCTGTAGCAGGTCAAATGGAGAGGCCAGAAATTGTTGGCCAGTATGTTCTGCCTGTTGACTCAGATGCTCCATGTGCTGTAATCCCTAAATCTTAGAAATATCATGAGACTGTTGGTTTATTATATCTAAAGGACCAACAAACTGTGGGCATGAGCCTAGTCAGTTAAGAGCAATCTTAGCCCTGGAGAAAATGAATTGCCACTTACCTGCTTCAGATTAATTTCTCTGATTTCTTAGACTCACTAACAGAAACCTTAAGAAGTAGTGGCAGAGGCACCAAGGGTTTGGAAAATGAAGGAGACTGTTCAGGGGGCTGTGGAGACAATGGGAAGAGGAGTAAGGTTGGAGGTGTTAAAGGTTTTCTAGCCCTTCTGTCATTCAGCCTGTAAGTAGCTTCCCTGGCTGCCTTTCCCTGTAGATCAGTTTGTTCTCTGTGAGCCAAGTTCTCTTCAAATGTATGAAGATTTCCCCTTGTTGACAGCCTTGGATACCCCAGGCTGCACTGCCAGGTGCTCTGCTGCTGTTCTTCAGTGAAGAAGGGATGTGCCTCCCCAAAGCAGAGTGGAAAGGTTTTGTAGTGTGGTCCAGCACCAGTGAAGTTTGACTGAGCAGTGGAATGCAAAACTGTGAAAAACTCCTTTGTGTGCAGAGACACAAAGTTGCTGATAGTATGGCAACAACATGGGGCAGTTTTTCCATTTGTTCTTGTGTGGGTTGCTTCACTGATATATCTCCTCTTTTTCAACCATTTCATGCTTTTATTCATTTCACCTGCTGCTTCAGTTTGAAACCTAGGTGATGGCACAATATAAATAGAAACCAAATTTTACTTACCATCCAGATTGCCTCTAAGTCTTGACTGGCCTGTGCATGCCTGCTAGTCTTGATGAGACTGAAGCACAGCTTGCAGCTGCAAAGCTTTGTGCTGCTTTAGCCAGGTTTACAAATTGAGCAGCTGATGTTCCTTTTGCCTTGTGCATGCCTGTCTTTTCTCTTGGTTATTCTCTCCTCACAAGGATTTGAAAATTTGGCCCTGGGTGACATTAAATGTGGGGAAATGCCCACAGTAATGAGAGGTAAAGGAGTGTAGGTCATACATATTGTGAGTGTAAGCAAGAGAGCAATTTTAATTCCCATATATTAACAAAGAGCATTTTTATTACCAGCTTTGCCTGCTAAACTAGTGTCTTAACATCTAACATTGTTTGTCTTTCTGTTCTCTGCTGTTAGGTTGTTTAGTTTGTTTTGTAAAGAGGTAAATAAAAGGTCTGTCTGAGGGAAGTAGTGCACTTGGGGATGTCATTTTACAAACTAATAAACTGATTTATGTGACATTTTAAATAACTTGCATCCTTTATCATTAAAATTTTGTGTTGTCTTCCTATATGTGTTTATTTTTGTTGGTTTAAAATTGGTTAGTCGTTATTTGAATTTAAAATGTTGTTTTCTTTCCGAACTTGCAGTGTCCCCACCAACAAGACTAAGATATAATGTAGTGAGTCCTGACAGTGTACAGATCTCTTGGAAAGCCCCCAAAGGGCAGTTCACTGGATATAAACTTCTTGTCACTCCAAGTTCAGGTAAAAGTCTGTATGTTCTCTTTTAAGGTGAAAGAGCTGCCTTCCTAAGGCATAAAAGGTTTTCAGATTTTAGTGTCATCCTCCACAATGAAGAAATTGTGAGCAAGCTTTGGGTAATGAAGTGCTGGCTGGTCAACAGAAGAGAGATTGATTTCCCTAGAGGGTGGTCAGGCACAGAAAATGGGAATCAAATGCTTGAGGCAGCAGAGGTGGGTCAATGCTAGTTGTGCTTCATGTGTAGTCTTTGGGAATTGTCATTGATCATCTGTCTTTACCTTTCTTCCAATGGGATATAAGGAATTCTAGGAATTGTCCAAGGGAAAGTATTGGAATACTAACTCAGTCAACCTTTAAGGTGGATCTCCTTGTCCCATATCCCTTAGGGAGCTGTCTGGAAAAGAATTAAGAAAACAAGTAATCTTTAAAAGTTTTTTGAATGAAAACTTGAAAAGCTGCATAAAAAAGTGACTTTATAGAGCTATAAAGATCCCACTTCTGTACATCTGAAATTAAATTTAGATACAGAAACAGTTTTAACATACAGCTAAAATACATATTTGTATATATTGGCATGCAATCTTTATATGTAAATGGACATAGAAATGTTCAGTATTTCTATTTATACATGAGAATTTCCTAGTCCAAAGAACGTTGGCAAAGCAAGCATTCAGAGGTGATGTGGGTATGACAGGGTCTGAACTGGCAGCCACTCACAGAGGGAAAGCCTGTTGCTATGATGTTAGCAAACTTGACAGATTTCTGTAGGTTGTTTCTCTTTTTCTTAATGATTTTGCTGGACACCATGGCTGTTTCATGAGGCCCAGATACAAATGCTGATCTTAAGAGTGGTTCTGTTAAAGAAAACTGATTAGACTGCCTATCTTGTTGCTTTTCTGGGATGTTCTCTGGCCTGGCTATATGAATAGTCCTGAAAGTGGGAAAAGTGGGAATGCTTAGGTCATGGTAGAGCTTGAGGTATTTTTAAGTCATTAAGTTTACTGTGCTATAAGAAAAGCAAACAATGTTATGTATTTGTTGGATTTTTTTTTGTCTTTTCTCCTATAGGTGGAAAAACAAATCAATTAATTCTTCAAAATACTGCAACCAAAGCAATTATTCAAGGTCTCATTCCAGATCAAAATTATGCCCTTCAGATCATTGCATTCAGTGAAGACAAGGAGAGTAAGCCAGCACAAGGCCAGTTCAGAAGTAAGTGTCACTTTATGGCTGACATACAGAATGTATCAGATATTTAATGTAGCTTCTGAAATGGTAAGAAATCTCACACAAAGAGGAATGATGGAAAACCAGTTTTTTTCTGTGGTGGAAGGAAAATCAAAGCCATGTATTTTAACTGGTGTCAGTATAGGTGGGGGCCTGAATTAATTGCATAGTATGTTCTTGCATTGGGCTCTTTGTTTCCATTGGATTGGCATCCCTTTCTTCCTCATTTCATTAGGAAGTTGGCTGGTGTTTCATGGGAAGAATCTTCAGCGAGTAAAAATAAAGTGCTTTATTCTGATACTTTAAAAATTTCCTTTTTATTAAAACAATGTTTTAGCTGTGCCAACTGGCAACTAGATGCTAGTTCAGTTGTATGAAAGGCTGATTTCTTAACGGTCTTCAGCCATCAAATATGTTTACAAATTTAATTTTTTATATGATCAAGACATGCTATTAATGTCTATATCATAGTGATATATACACACCCTATCTTGAATAATCTTGATCTTCATGTTTAACATGTTAAATATGATTAGTGGAGATTTGGTTAATAATGTGGCAGTGTAGGAGTGCAATTGAAAGCCTAATGATAGCCTCTGACCTATATTTTCCTCACTGTCTTTGCTAATCTACCTTTCTCTTAGAACCAGCACAAGATAAAATATGCTGAGTACTTGATGTGGTCTGTATCCAAGTCCTTTTAGCTTTTCACCACTACAACTGTGTATTTACAACCTGAAGTTCTGTCCTGGTTAGGAAACCCACAAAACCACGGAATACTTTAGCATTAAAGAGAAGCCCACAGAAGGCTGCAGCAAATTCTATAATATTAGGTGTAGCTGTTTTTGAAATGGCATTTAGGAAAAGTAGAGCTGGCAACTCGATTTAAGAATATGGGAATTATGTTCTATTTAGTATACTCTCTTTGCTGCACTTAAGGCTGTAGTTTCATTTAAAACCATGATGCCTTTCATGAGTAAAGAATACAGATACAGCATATATCTACAAATCCTTTTTTTGCTCTCCTGTATTATAGTTTTTTTTCCCTTGTACTCTGACATGTGGCCACTAATTCTTGAGATTAAAGAAAAAAGGTCAAATATATAAAGAGTTTTGAGAATATCATCTGGCTTAGTGCGTTAGAAGTATGGTTTTAATGCTCTGGAGTTGTAACTGATGTACTAAGAATTCTCAAGCTTACAATAAAATTTTATTGTCAAAAGAGTATTTCTCTTTATATAGTGAGGTATACATTCTTATTCTAATACATGGTGTTTAATGAACTATGATCAATGGGGATTTTTTTCCTTTGAAAATGCAGATGTCAAATCACGTGTTAGATAAAATCTTTGTGTAAATATTGGAGTAAAAATGCTGTCTTGCCTCTTTCTATATGGTTAGAATTTTGACAGTTCCCAGATCCAGGAATCTCTGTCAGGGTATGACCCTTTGTCTCCTTTGAACCATTTCAGACTTTGTATCATTTTCTCTGGAGACTTGTCTCTCAATAGCACTAGCATTAGAGGGGGCCAGCTAATTGGCTTTTCTCTTGGGCTTTTTTCAAAGGAATGCTCCTAGAAGGATCAGCAGCAGCATCCTCTTTGGCTGATATTATTCTGGTATTTCACCTCTCGTTTTAGTCAGAGTCTTGTTCAGTTAAGGATTAAACCCAGACTTCTGACTAAGACCTGGTGTTGTGGCATTATCTGTAATCCAGCTAATAACCAAGATCTGCCTTGGTAAAAGCTGGCTCCTCACCAAGCAAGTGGACTTGAATTTGCTCCCAAATCAGTTACACAATTGTTTGCTAAAGGTGGAGGTGATACACATTTACACGTGCTGTCTTGGTAAGAAGAGAAGTCAAAATTTCAGGTTTTTTGTTCTCACCCCTGTACCTGGAGTGTGAGCACTGTAGGTTCTGCAAAGGGTTGTCATACTGAGAAAATCACATTCAGATGTTTTTCAGCTTGTTGTCTTCCTTAGAACTTAGTCTTATGATTATATTTTGGATTAGAACTTGGAACACTCCTGGTTGATTCAGATATTCCACATACTGTTGGGTAAATGAGTGAAGTCCATTTGACTCTGGTTCCACAAATGCACAACAGAATATTTCCACTTTCTCTCTTACATAGTTAAGAGACAGACAACCTCCTTTCATGCCCTCACAGTGGTTTTTTGAATGATGTAGCACAGAGAGACTTTGGTCCTGGCTGAGGATCAGTGCCTGCTTGGATGAATGTCAGTCATAATCCAATTTTACATAAACTAAGAAGTGTAATTGGAGTAGAATTTTATTTTTCTGTGGAAGACATTCTCAGCTTCATTGTTTTAAGCTTTTCCTGGCTGTTGCAGACAGCTGAAGTGTGGATACCAATTAGCATTCCAAGAAAATTCTGGAAGGGCTTTTTCTTTCCAATACGTGACTTTAGCAATGACTTTGTCAGAACCTTTCAGACTATTAGTAGAGCACTACTGGCTACTAATGTAATATTAGGAATTGCTAATCAAATTGGATTCTGCTTGGCTCTTGTGAGAGATTTGAGATCTAGTAAGGGAGGTATCCCACCCACTTGTGGAACAGGAAACTGTCAAAGTCTCAGCTCTGGAGCAACCTTGCACTCCTGGGAGTATTTGGTGCCCTGACTACAGATTTGGGCATGGGATCTAAGCTGATTCTGTAAAGAGGACAGTGTAACAGCTGGCTTATGTGCTTTTGTGTTGACTGACTTGGAGTGGAACTTTGCAATGCTGGACTTTCCCCAGCTAGCTTTGCCAATTTTCTGTACTATATTTCCAGTGTGGGATCTTGTCTGCATGGGCTTAGGTGCTGATGTCACTATTTGGACTCTCCTGTGTGAAGAGAGTCAGTTTTGAGAGCTTTAATGATGATACAATGAGGAAAGAGCCATAAAAATAAAAATAATAAATGCAAAGGGAGGGAGGGAAAACACAGAAACAGTAACTCATTACCTAAACATATCTTCAGATGCTCTGCTCACCTACTTCACCAGGAAAAAGAAAATTACATGCTTATGACTGCCTTGTTTCTAGACTAATTGATTTTCCCCCTTATTTTACAGTTAAAGACATAGAGAGAAGAAAAGACACAAGTAAATCCAAGGTGAAGGATCCAGAAAAAACAAATGCGAGTAAACCAGCTCCAGAAGGTCAGATCATAACACATATGACTTATGTGATATTCTGAATATAATCAGCTTCTTTATTTAACTTGGCCACTGTAGAGATTTTCTGTAAGTCAGTACTTTAAATCTGGTTCCCAGGGTTAAATTAAATAGAGGGGGAAAAGCCCACTATTTTCAGAAATATTGGAGAGTTGCTACAGAGGTATTGCTTTTATTTCTGTGTTTTGCTTTGCTTTTTTATAAAGTCCTAAATGCCATCATGAATAGATAAAAATTATTAAAAAATAATTTTAGATAATATTAAAATTATTAAAATCTGCTTGTATTTCCCCACTGGGTGCACTTTGAGTAGTGGAAGAATCAAGTAGTGTCTGTGCATGTAATAACTTCTTCTTATCTTGGCTATAAGATAGACTGGAAGTATTAATTCCCACCTAAAATTAAATTAATACTATTGTATAATTAGCCACATAATAACTTGATAAATCTGTTCTAGTGTAGGTTGTATATACGAAAACATTTGAAACATTTTCAGGGAGGGAAAAAAAAAGGAGTTAATCTTGTCCTGTAGCAAGGAGCCAATCTTCTGGTGAAATGTGATACTGCTTGCCATGAGAAGTTTGTCTAGTATGGATGAAAAACTTTTTCAAGCTTAATATACAGCTCTATTTCCTGTTATTTTAAAATTCAAATGCTTCATCTTCTTTATGAAGTAACCCCAACAGTAATTATTCCCTTCAGTGGTTATTTATGGTATACAGAACAAGAAGAGCTTGGTATGACCTTAAATAGTCTCTCTGTGAATAAACTGGACAGTTTCAAGGATCCCATTTTCCCCTTCCATATAAATCTGTCTCCAGTAATGCAAGTGTCAAGGACCTCACCCAGAGCTCCTTGAAGCCCACGCGAACTTTTCTTCGGTGGGTTTTTATTCTTACCGCACATTTTTGTGTCATGTTGTACTTATTAACACTATGCAAGTTTGTTTCCATACAGCATTTCTCCAACCAAAGCACCCTTGGATTCCATTGGGTGCATTGGAAGAATTTTAGCTAGTGTTTGCAGCACTGAAGAGACAAGTTGTACCTGCTAGTACATGACAGGGTAGTGGATAGGTGATTTTCCTACACCATATCTAGAGAGAGGCTGAGCTGGAAGAAGTGACAGAACTGAGAAAGAAAATGAGAAGATTAGCTTTCTTAATGAAGGACAATTGATAAAAGTTGAAGGAGGGAAAACTGGGCCTGTACTTGGAAAATGTTGATTAAATGCAGACAGAGGAAAGTGTCTGCCAGACTGCGGGAGAGAATTGATGGTTTTTTCATGGAGTAAGGGCAAAACTACAATTGGCGAGAGGAGCTTGGATCTGCAGTCTCTCCCTTTTTAGGATTCATGTTTGCTTTTGAAGTCTTCAGTTTAGTCACCTTCCTCATCCCTACACCACTTTTTACTCATCTGAGCTTTGGGTGTATCAGGGGAGTTTGTAGCAGAGCAAAATACATCTCCATCCAGCACTTGTGAAAAGCTATTGCCTTATACTTACTGTAGCAGGTTTTACCAGAAAACTGGGGTATGCATTTAAAACTAAGGCAAAACTTACAAACTTCTCAATCAGCAAACCTGATCATAAAGAAAAAAATATGCTAATTTTTATAAATTCTTGAATTTGTTTAGCCCTATTTCCAACTCAGCTATATATTATTGTAAAGTAACAGACCTTTTTCCTCTAGTCTAACTGTTGCATATTTCTCTGCTTTGCACAGCATAATGATTATTCAAAGTGATGGAGATTACAACTGAATGACTTCAGTGGGAGTAGGGTGAGATTCCAAGTGAAAACATTGGGCAAAAATAACAGCATCAGCAAAAAATGTGTAGCTGGGGTAGAAGTGAATTCAGAATGGATACACAGTAATGGTATCAAAACTTTCCTAGTTTAATATATAAAGACTGTTCCACCTGAAATTGAAATGGAATCAAAGAAATAAGGATAAGTCTGAAAGAAATGGATTAAAGAAATAAGTGAAAAATGTTACAGCAAACCCATGAATAATAACTTGATCCTCTGCAGATGTTTGACAGGAAATTATTTGAGTACAACCAAATGAATTCAGGCCAGCAGTTAATTGGTTTCATAACCATTTAGTATATGGCTAAATTTGATGGATTTAATAGCAACCCTGATAAATTCTGTGTCTGTGTTTATATCTTTGATCAAGTTGGCTAGACCTTGGGAGTTAACACTACAGAAGAAATTATTGGAATCATAAAACAATTAAGGTTGGAAAAAATGTGCAAGATCATCAATTTGACCTAATACCACCATGTCCACAGAAATATCTCATTAAGTGCCACATCCATTCAGTTGTTGAATGCTTCCATGGATGGTGATGACACCAATCCCTGGGCAATCTGTTCCAATGTTTACGCTCTCTTGCCGTGATGAAATTTTTCATAATATCCAATCTGAATCTC
>VZRH01002762.1:1419140-1490233 GCA_013397555.1 Urocynchramus pylzowi | reverse complement strand
CAGCACCCCCAGGTCCTTTTCCAAGGGCAGCTTTCCAGCCACTGTTCCCCAGCCTGTAGGACTGCGTGGGGTTGCTGTGACCCAAGTGCAGGACCCAGCACTTGGCCTTGTTGAACCTCACAGCACTGGCTTTGGGCCACTGATCCAGCCTGTCCAGATCCCTCTGCAGGCTCTCCTATCCTCCAGCAGATCAACACTTATGCCCAGCTTGGTGTTGTCTGTGAACTTATTGAGGGTGTTATTAATCTGTTTGTATAAACTTTTAAAACTCTTTTATGAGAGCCAGGTTGAGTTAGGTCGATTAATATCTTACCTGAGAACAAGAGCAGTCTTTGCCTGGAACACAAATTGAAAACAACCATTGTCCAGACTACTGTTGTGAGTGGTTGTGGCTTCTGCTCTTGTCTTGAGTGAAGGAGAAGTATAATTCCCCAGTTATTAGTGTCAAGTTTTGATATAAAGAGGTGCCTTCTGTGCACATCTGCTTTTTACAGAATGATGCTTACTGGCATTAGTAAACCAGAAAATCTAAAATCACTGTTTTGGGGCAAAACTAATAAAGCACTTCAATGTACTTGTCAGTGAGTATGAAAAAAGAGTAAGAATTCTCTCAATATTACAAGCTCCAGTTTGTGCATTATGATGTCATGTATCCTGCTGATTTTTCTGTAAGGCTCTACGCAATCCTATGAACTTGTTGTTTATAAATACTTAGTTAATATACCTTCTTCAGAGTACACAATAAACCCCAGAAATTTCTCTTTCAATTTCAATGGGACAAAGATTTCAGCATAACCTTTCTGCTCCTAGAAACCAGCTCTTTGCTAAGAAAGGCAACATGTAAATACTGCACTCATGATTCTAGGTAGTTCCAGACCATTTCACTCTTATTTTCATCTGTGGTTTGGAGGACTGTCTATGTAGTACTGTCTGCTATTTAATTACCAACTCTCTAAGGCTCTGAGCAGTGCTGGGAGGTCTAAATGCCTTTTCTGAACTCCCAAATCTACTTTCTTCTTCTTCTGTCCTTAAATTGTTGTGAGGGTTTTCCTATGTCTTTATGGAAGTCTGTCCACAGCTTGTATGGCTTGCTAGTAAAGCAGCTTCAGTAGCCTAGATTAAAATTTTCCATCTATTCTGTCCTATTCATTCAGGTAGTTTAAAAAGATGTGCTCCTTTTCTGCTGTAAGTACTGTTCTCTTATCACAAGCAAACCTCCAGTGTATATCCAGTAATGTCATGGTGCCAAATTAATTCAGGCTTAATGTCTAGCACTCCACCATCAAATGTTCACTTTATATTTGATTTCCAGAGACTTTCTGTAATTCTTCTGCATGACCACTTTCAAGTCTTGAATCTCCTTTCTATATTTTTGAGAACCTGTCATTTTTCAGCTTAGTGATTTATCACTGCTGTGCACACTCATATCAATAATGTCAGAAGCCTTTTCTCTTTCTGTCTGTTGAGAAAAAGCTCACAGATGCAGCTCCTTTCAGCACTCACTGATATTTGAGTGCTTGTACCCTGGCTTCTCTCCAGCTCCCTCATGTACAAAGCTCTTTTCTGTACAGTGACAGGGGTTAATACATTCTGTGCCTTCTCAGATGTTTTACAGTTTCTCAGAGAGCTTTTATGACTGATTCTCTAATCAAATCCCTTTGGGGAGGGGGGGAGTCAGTGCTTTGACGATATCCTCTGGCAAATATATGAATATGTCTTTTCTGCAGAATATTTCTCCATGTGTCTGAACTGGGTTTAACTACCCATTTCAATATAAACAACAAAACACTGAGGCCAGTTTTATCTGCATTCCTGTTGATTTGATTGGGGATTTTTAGTTGAGAGGTGTGGTGCCTTAGTGTAGGCTAGCAGCCAAACTCCCACCTAGCTGCTTGCTCATTCCTCTCCCCCGCAGGATGGGAGAGAAAAAAGGAAGAGCAGGAATGAAAGAGTTCATAGGCTGAGATAAAGACAGGGAGACTGCTTACCAGTTACCATGGTAGGCAAACAGAGTCAAGTGGGGGAAGATTTACTTAATTTATTGCCAGTTAAAAAATTTGCTAATGTGGGTAGTGGGAAACAAAAGAGACAAACATTAAAACAACAGCTCTCCTTTCCATGTTCCCAGGCTCAGCTTGACCTCCCCCCAGACTCCTTTCCTCCTCCCTTGTTATCACTGCAAGTTACACTCAGTCCAAGTCCCTTCAGAGAGGAAGCAAGTGGTGCTAAAGGGATGTTGAGAGATTGTAATCAGGGTGTAGTGGTCTCCCTCTTCCATTCCTTTCTTCTCATGCCTTTCTTCTCCATGTACGTCATCTGCAGGCTGAAGAGAATATCTGCTCTGCCATGGAGCACATGCTCCTCTGACCTGGGGGTTCTCTCTACTCTTTCTCACTCTTTCTAACTTTCCTTTCTCACTCTGCTGGGCATTGTTTTTCCTTTCTTAAATATGTTTTCCCAGAAGTGCCCCCACCTGTCCATGGACACAGCCTCTTTTTAAAAAGGCTGCCCCTGCCAAACCTGGCCACAAATACCCAATACCAAAGGGGCTCCATTAGTGCTTTTAATAGAGTAAAGAATTTACGCAGTCTTTAACCTGTCCTGTTTGGAAATTCTCTTATGCAGATCTCAAATCAAGATTTAGCACAGCATAGAGCATGTCTGGGTCAGATTTCTCTTCTGAATCAGGTGTTGCAGGATAAGCCTTACACAGTTTGTAGACATTCAAATAATGAAAAATAAGCTCCCATAAAAAGCTGTGTTTCACAATGTTAGTTACTTTCCCATTGTAAAATGCATGTAATCGAGTCATACAGTAAGTGTGGCTGGTGAGGGAGGTCAGGGGTCCTCACTGCACAGCACAGAACATGGCAGCTTGTTCAGCCTTCCAGAATCAGAATTGTGTTTCCCCCCAGAGAAAGTCCACTAGGGGCAGGAGTGGTTTTTTCACTGATTTCTATGAAAATCCAGTGATGTGCTGAGTTAAAATACCTGGGGAACTGCAGCTTTTTCAATCCTTTAAGTGCCTCTTTCTGATGGGAGCAAAGCTGGAGCTGGAATATTAGCTGAGTTCTCTGGGCTGGTGAGGAGCCAACTGAAAGCTCTGAGAAAATGGGTGTTGCCACCCAACTCTCTGCCCAAATGGAAAATAGAGGAAGCTCTAGGAGTAATTGATTGACAATAAAAGCTAGATTAGAGTTTCACATTGTGGAAGACTGGGACAAGGAGGTAGAAATTTAGGACAGGGAAATTGTAACTATTTTATTGTCAGTGAGTATAGAATGGACAACTTGGCAATGGAAAATTTAGGTAGTGAGTGAATGAAAAACAGCATAAAAATCATAGAGGGCTTTAGAGATAGAAAAGCAGAAGCTCCATATAATGAGCTGTGTAATGCCATATCTTGGCATTAGGTGCAGATGTCAGGTTATATTATCTGTATGTAAGTAATATAACCTGAACTAATGTTAAAAACAGCAAATAGTGACTTCATGTGCCTTGATCAATAGTCCTGCAATGTATATTAATTTAAATTAAAAAGTTTTTGAGGAAGAGGTAAAAATTACCTGTAAGGAGAAATGAAGGTTTCCTTTGAAAGAATTTGATATTATTAGTGATTAATGAATTTAACATTGTTACTGATATTATTATTATGATTGCAATTAATTACACAGATATATACATGTGCAAGTTATAAATACAATGAAGAATAGCTGCTCATTTAGTCACAGTTACCTCTGACACGTGCTGTTTCCACTCTCCTTTTTCTTTTTTTCTTCACTAAGTAATGCACAGAGAAGAGATTTTGTTTATGTTGTACTAAATTTTGAGTTTTTAGTACTTTCAGGGTTTAGTATCATAAAGTGTTCTGGAAAGAGGCCTGAAGCCATCTGTCATGTGATACCTGCTCAGTAGTAATAAGTATGCCTGCAGTGTCTTTAGGGTGAGTGTGATCTGCCAGTGCTCAGTTGCCTATAAAAGCTGTGTAGACATAGCCAAAGTTATTATGTTTTGTGGTGGGATAGTTTTTGATAATTTTTTTTAACTTCCTAATGTGTTGTCCATTACTAGTGATATTATTATTTACATTATTTCTACAATCTTTCAATGTAAATGTTTCTGAATGATTTTTTTTTCTTAATGTGTTTTTCATTCTATCAGACAATGCAAAAGGCATATCCTTCCTCAAAATGCTATGGTATACTTGTCTGAGGTTTCTATTGTAATAGCTCTTGGAGTGAGGTGGAATCAGTCTTCCTACAGTGATAGAAATGAGAGGTGTGGTAAGCTTAGAAAATATACTGATTTTCATTCTTCTTTCAACATTCCTATACATTTGATGCAAATGAGCATTGACATTTGTAGTGTTATAGCTGTTGAATGGCACAATTTAAGTAGGGTAGGAAAAATCCACAGAGAGGTATATTAAGGTACTATTCAGAAGACACTAATTATCTAATTTATTAACTTGTCTGTTTAGTTAATGTCAGATGCTTCAGTAAGTATTACTAGACAGTGTGAAATGAGTGCTGTGAGGTATTTGACTAAGCCACAGGAATGAATACCTTCTGAACTTCTGCTTCATTGGCAGCGTTTCATAGTTTTACTCACTTCATCCTGGCTAATGTAACTGCAAATGTTGGTTTTAGTCATGACTTTTTTATTACTTGCTGAACTCCTGGGCTATGGAACTCATTAACTATGTCTTTACACAAACGATAATTTGATTTACTGGAAGGGTTTCCTTGAGCTTTCTGGAGGACACTTTAGGCCTTGATTATGAGCAGCAGAAGAAAGAAATGATAACTATGCTGTGTGGGCATTTTCCCCCAGTGCCACTATGTTCTTCCTAAGCAGTCTTTGTCTTTTCTCAGCACTTGCACATTTTTCTGCTTCTGCAATCTGAGGTTAAAAGCAGAGTTTGTTGGAAACCACTTAGCTTTTCAACTTTAAATACTATTTTTTTTCTCTTGCTTTGGGGATGTCTGAACCCTTTAGCCCAGTGCCCCATCTCCAGCCAGTAGCAGGACTGAGCACATAGTCCCAATAGGTCTGGGGTGATCAAGCTCAGGGCTTGGCCAAGCAAGTACTAATCAGCCATTTGCACAGATGGAACTGGTCCCCTCGATGCCTTCATTGTTCTATTTTCCCATATGTGTTCTTCCCCAAACCACCTTCCAATGTTTTTGGTTCCTCTCCTAAACATATCCTATTAGATCTTGCACAATCCCCAGGTACTCATTCCTGTGTCCCCTGTCCCATTGCCCCCTAAGCTGTGACCCACGAGTCTGAGCCATACAGACCATGTTATGCAGTAAGAACAAGTTTATCTAAATGTGCTGCTGATCTCAGAAGAAGCAAGCAGGATGAAACCTCTGTACTCATTGTTTAGTTTCTGGGTCTATGCTGGAATTACACTAGAGGCAAACACAAAGTTTCTGCACTTCTGTTTTTGTTTGTTCCAGTGCAGTGCAATATAAGACTGAAGGGTCGCTTGAACTAGATGCAACCAAATTTCACTCAAAAACAAATAGCAGTGCAGTGACCCTGTTCAGTACAGCACACTCCCTGGTGAATGCATTTCCCTGCTCAGAACTAGCTAGCTCAAGGTCTTCTACCTTATCCTCCATTCCAAAGTGTAGAGATAACCCTGGCCATTAGTCTTAAGCATCAGTTTCTTGATGCTGCAAAATGGGAGCATTGCCTACTTCCAAGATAGGTTATTTAAACATCGTGGAGTACTTCTACATAATAAGTTTCATTTTTGCACATTTGTAAACAAAAGTCTGCATCAGAAAATATAGTGAAGTTCAGAACTATTGATTACATTTGTCTAAATTCCAGGCTACTGCTTACATTTCCCTAAAAGATGTCTATGCATAATACTGAGGCTAATATTTCACCTTTGCAGTGTCTGTAGGGAGTATGGGGATACATTACCTTGTCATGGATGAAATGAGATGCACATCTTCTGTCATTAGCTGCCTGACCCCTGAGGACATGTGCTCTGTGTAGGCTGTTACTTCAGGATTTTTTTTTTTGTTTACCTTTCAGTTCTGTGCTTACCACCTTGACAAATATGTTTGTAGTCTTTAGCAAAAGCTGCCTTTTGGCACTGAGTGGCATGCAGTGACATTTGCAGTGACATGCAGTCCTTTGACCTGATTGTCAATAGCTCTTGTGTGTGTGGCGTATACCTGCTTGTTCTAGCACTTACTAATCAACTAAAAGTAATATGAACATAGAAATGAATCTGTTTTCTATGCTTCTTCAAGGGGAGTGGCCCCAGATCCCTACACCTCCCTTGAGAAGTCTGGGTAATGCTTGGACCATGCTTCAGCATTATTAGAACATTTTGGACCACCACAAAGCCTTGGAAGCATTTATTATTATGTTCCCCTCACCATGCTCTTCTGATCACTCTGGGGTTGTTTAGCCCAGACATTATTTTGTAGACCTGATTTTGGTTTCCAACTCAGCCACCTTGGCTTTGGACTCAGTTGGCTTTGTTCTGCCCAACCTTAGCCAAAACAGAGGATTCATGATGTCTCCTAGCTCAGCTTTCTCTAGTGGAAACAACACTTGACCATATGAACTTTGCCAATAGGGCTCTTTTTAAAATGCCTACAGCCCGTGGTCTCAGTGGCTTCAGTGGTGGTTAGATCACCATACTGATGTGTGCTAAAAGATATCTGCACTTGGCCTCATGTAGAACCTGCCTAGAAATCCTGTCCCCATCCATGTTAGGTCATCAGAGCATGTTTTTTTTTTTTTTGACAGTGATTGTTTTTCAATTTGTGCCAAATTTCATGGCTTTCCATTCTTCTCTGGAACTCCTCATTTTCTCTCTCAACTTTAGGTGATGAAAATATTTATTATAATAAAGAGATGAAGTAGACTTGTCAGAATATACCATTGCTCTCTTTGATATGTGATCTTTGGATGCTGCACCCAGGCCATCTTGGTTTGTGTACTTTTCAGAAGGTAGAATTTGATGAGAGGCATCCATTAGGTTTCCAAGCTAGACTATAAACCTGTGAGCTGCCATGCAGAGCTTTGTATATTAGAAATTCCTTGTGAAACACTGGAGGACTTACAGGAGGACTCTGATACAGGGAAACTCTTGGGTAAACTCCTCTCCACTGTCCAGAAAGTTTAGCTCATTGTGCTGTGGATGATCAATGCTTGTTCCAGGAATTCATCCTGAGGATTTCTCTGGAGGAAATAGCTTTTGTGTCCTTTGAGTACTACTTGCAACTTGGATTTCATTCTGCAATGGCAGTATTTCTATGGACCTGGCTAGGGTAATTTGGAAGACTCCTTCCTGGCTCTCATGACTGAAAAACATGATGGGAAGTATCAGCACTGACATGGACAGAATTTTTAAGTGCTTTTCCTTTGCCATAATTTGGTAGCTGCTTTGGAGAAAACGAAGCAAGCTACATTTAGAGATTGCAGCATTTACATCTGCCATCTGGCCAAATAAAATAGCACACAAGTGTGTTCACATAATCTGAATAAGAGAAAAATATACTTTTGAGTGACAGCAAGCTTGAAACTGAACACCTGGAAATTACTGTGAAGCCTGGAACTGGGAAAGGGTTCATGTTGAGTTGTACACTTTGATCCTGACAGAAGAAATCCCAGGGAAGAGAGAGAAAAAGAGATTGGGAGCAAGGGGTTGATTTTAACCTAAAGAAGTCTCTCTTATGTGTTTGTAACTACCTTGTCTGTTCTGGATAGGTGTAAAATTGTATTTATTTGCATTAGCCTGGGTTGAGAGTGAGTATTAATTTAGAGGTTGCTGGATGTCTTCTTCAATTTGTATATTCCAGATGACAAACCCTTGCTTTATTCTGAAAATAGAAAGCTTGGCATTAGGAATGATGACCAGACTTCATTCTTACCCAGGGATTCCACCTGCTTAACTCCTGGCTCTGCTTTTCTGTAGGAGGGAATGCATTTCTTCCTGTCAGTATATTAATATCTGGTTAAGGTTGGGTCTTACCTCTCATAAATGTTCCTACTCAAGTAGAAGCCGGAGATTGGAGAGATTGCCTTTCCAAAATGTCCCTCTCTAGGAACTCTCCTTGAATCCATCTGCTTTGTTGAAGTGTAGACACTGTGTTGACATCGATATCTAGAGAATCTGCAGTTTGAAAAAAGAACAACTTTCTAGCTGTCTTTCTACTCTCTGAGTAGATAAAGAGACTTAGCCTATCTTGGACCTAAATGGAAGTTTCATTTTTTCATAGTGATCCAGCTCCTGAGAACCACTCAGATTGACAACCTGAGTTAAAATATGCTTATCCTCATATCCATAACCCTTGTGTTATGCTTCTCCTCATATCTCTGCTCAGTAAATATGTATAATGCTTCATAAATCTGGACTATTACCAACTGAAAACTTGTCTGGCCTCTTTTTTTTTCCGTTGGTAGCTTTCCCCTGAGGCATTGACCTTTTTTTTGTGCAATTTATTCTTAGTTGCAGTGGGAGACTGCTATTCACATTCTTGAATGATGGATTAATAGAAGCTCAGCTGAATGAATGGTCTTTCATTATCTTCAGACTGATTTTCATCTCTTCAAGTCATTAGCTCTTGAGTATCCATCCAATCAACAGTGCACTGGCATGGCTGGATTCTGCTGGCAGCAAGAGATGTTCCCATAAGTCAAATTCAGGGTCCGTGTTGACATGTTTCATAATTGAAACACTTTCATTACTACCCTGCTGAGACATTCCTTAACAGTTCTTCATCCTCTGGCAGCATGAATTTGCACACTCTGAAGTCTGTAGGCTTGCTCAGGACCATGCCTGTTCTGGGTAAACATCTTGGTGTGTCATGAGTGATGCTTGTCTTTGATATAACACGGAAGCCACGTAGTAACTAGTTGAAACTCTGGGCCACTTTTTTAAACTTGTGTGGCAACCTTGAAAGAAGAACCAAAAAAAGCTTTGTGGAGGTGCTAGCAGACAGATATATTATTAAAGACAATTGAAGACCTAGAACCTCTTTTAGGAATATGTAATCATAAAGGATTGATGCATTCATCAGCAAAATCAAGGATTGATGCATTCATCAGCAAACTCGTCATGGATTTGCATTCCCTGATGAAGAATCTTTGCTTTATGCTATGGTCACCAAAATGGGGGAGAAAGGTTAAAGTTTTGGTATCTGTTTTCAGGGGCTGTAAGATGGCCTTATCTTGAATACAGCTGTAAGATACCCACTTTTTGAGTTTTAGTTGTCTGCCATACAAGTTCTCTTTCAAGGTTGCTCTTTAGTGTTCCGCATTTGAGGAGAGTCTTGTTTCATAGTCTGTCTCATTCATCTGTTGTTAAACAGCAAGCATGAGCCTGTACTGAGGAGAGATGATTTCAGGGCAATCCCCACCCTCACTGTGTGGTCTGAGGTGTTCATGTCCATTCTGGGTCTCTTGGTGCAGGACTCTGGTTCTGGGCTGTCTCATGGTCAGCACCCTTTTCCTGGTGCCCTGCCTGCTGAGTAAGCCTTGGTGTTACAGCTGAATTGTGTCCCTTGGTTAAAAGGTGCCAGGTTGTAGCTAAAATGGAACTTACCTGGCTGTGGGGACCACATTTTCTGCCTCAGAGGTGTTCTCACCTGTCTGGTTGGCTGTACTGATAATGCTACTCTGCATGTAATGAGAGTGTCCTGTTTCCTTGTCTGATTGCTGAGTTTGGTATTGTGTGTCTTTGGCTCATTACTCTCCAGAGCTGTGGTATTCTTGTACTCTGCCCTTCTGGAATACTCAAAGGAGCTTCTGTGGAACACCAGGACCAGCTTGGTGCCTGAGTATATTTAGTTTCCATTTATGCAGGAAAGTTATGCAGAAAACAATTATTTTGCTATGAGGATGGTAAAGCACTGGAGGGAGTTACTCAGGTTGTGGAGTCGTAGAGACTCTTTAACCTGACGGGACATGGCCCAGATCTGCTGTTGTTGCCCTGCTTTGATTAGGGCAGTTTGACTAAACTCAAGAGGTCCTTTCCCACCTCCAGTACCCTGAGATTCTGGGAGTTGAGATTTCTCAGATTTAGGTATTTACTCAGACATCTCTGCTAGCTAGAAAATGGAAGAATTGCTATATTCATGAGGGCACAAATTTCATCCTGAGTTTTTCTAGATTGACACATGACATCCTAAATTAGCAATGCTTCTAAGGATCACTGCATATTTGTATTTATACAAGCATATACACTGCTTGCATTATGAAAATATTATTTCAAGAACTGCATGAAATTAATATAGGGCCTTGAATTTGGAAGCCTTTTGCACTGCAATTGTATTGCACAACCCTTTTTGTTTCTAGACACACTGTCCATAATATCTATAACTTAGATCTGTAATGCTGAGCTGTAATTTAACTGTGCTATAGCAGTTTGTTTCAACTAGTTTTTAATTATTTCTGTGTTAACTACTTTCATAAGTATGCAGACTGTTCTCTCAGCAGGTTCTTTTCTCTTACTTCACCTGCTGTGTTATGAGCTCAGGCACAGACCAGTTCTCTATCATGGTTTACAGGGATTTAGACATACACCTTAATTAATGTTGAGGATTTCTGAGTACCACTTTTGTCTGAAGTGCCCTGATTAACTGTCTTCTAGACAGCCAAAGAAAACTGTCAGGGATTTCATACCTTACTAAAGAAATAGGAGAAATAAGCTTTTTAAATCCTGGCATATTTGTTACATAGGAATGGTAGATAAATATGACCATAATAATAAAATATACAGTTTTCTGTCTTGCAAAGTAATTTAGACCTTGAGACGGCTAATTCATGTACTCAGATGCAGAACTGAGAGGAAAGAGAAGTAGAGAGTTATCACTATAATCTGCAGAAGAGTTTCTTAGGTTTCATGTACTTTACAGGAGGATTACAGATCATCTTCAGTGTAAATTGTGGCTAAATAGACACAGTGTATTGCCAGGCTGGGCTTCAGGTTCAGGAAAGACTTCAGCAACATGCTTTGTTCTGTGTTGACATGCTGTCTATTGGAAGAGAAATTATAGCAAATGTTTTAAACTCTCAATTTAAATTCAGTAGGATTTAAAACCATATTTTTCTGTCTAGGTACACAGACCAGGAGTGTTTAGCATTGCTGTTTGGTAAGCTGCTGCAGACATTGTGTTCTTCAGTGCTATCAGTCAACAATAGTCTATAAGGAACCATCAGCTTTTTCTTTCACAGTTACTTTTTTTTGCCTCTCAAAATAAAAAGTTCAGATTTAGAAAGAAAGTTCTAGAAGTTTTTATAAACTAGTGACTACTTACTGGAGAAGTACAGCTGTCATTGAGTGTGTATGGAAAAGTGCATAGAAAATGGCTCTATGCTTCCTTTTCTCACACTTGAGAATTATCACCAATATATATAGGCAATTAATGTGTTATCAACTAGTGCTTTGATTAGTTTTGTGGCATTAAATTCAGAAGGTATGCTGTAAATAGTATTTATTAACTGCTGTGTTTTGGAAACAGAAAATTTTTAAACTACAGTATTCACTGTAGTCAAATGTGATGTGATTAGACACAACACATTCAGTAAATCTTAATATTCCAACTCCACCAAATAACAAATTTGTAGGCTTGCCAGTTGGTCTATATTAGTTTTCTGGAGTGGAATAAGGCACATGGAAAAGGGCTGGCTGCTTTTTCTTTTTTTCCTAGGGACCAGGGACAAACTTCTAACCTTGTTGGGCTGCTCATTAAACCTAATGTTCCAACATTTGAGTTCTTCAAATTCAAGCTGTGGTTGGATCTAGTTTAAAGAACAGCAGTTGTGTTATATGCATTTGTCTGGTCCATAGGCCTGACATATGGGATGTATTAAACTGAGGTCCAAGTGCAAGGATGATATCACCAGCACAGAACAATAATATCAATGTCAGAAGCATGGGCTAGTGAGTTGCTGAATTTTGGAGCTGGACACTGCCTCACGTCCCTTAATTTTTTTAACCCTTTTTAATAAAGGATGTGACATTTTGCTAATGCAGATTTACACTGCCCTTGTCCTCAGAGGTGCTTCTGCTCAGCATGGTGCTGTCAGTTGCTGTGGAGGACTGGCTGTTCTCTGTCATTCATGCTTTATTCACAAGGTATTTTTCACTCACTGCTGGCATCAAGCTTCTTGCCTTTTGTGCTTTGTTACCCCATGAACGAGTCTTCTGTTCATACTGTATTATTATTATTCACCTCTACTTGAACTTTCTTCCTCTCCTTCCACCTATATTATTTGACTTTCCACTGTGACAGGGAGTAAGAAGGAAACAACATATTGCAGACTCAGAAAGAATTATAGTCTTAACTTCTAGCAGAAGGAGTGTGTGTTTTGGCTCTTGAAAATAAGAACAGAGTTTGGTACCAAGGGGAGGCAAAATATCAAATGTGTTTCTGTAAAACATATCATAACTGCATGCAAATTGCACTGGTTTGTCTAAAGCATTGAGTCCTCTCATGTGACAGTGCCTGTATTTGCAGCTTCTCCCTTTGCCTTTCAAGGAACTTTCAAAGAGTAGCAGTATTAACTCCAGGAGTCAAAATACCCTTCTCTAGATTAAAAATTACAGTTTTGTATTTCTATGTGAGTAAGGCTTGCAGGATTTTTTGGTTGAACTTCTGTTTTTATCATTGCTCACTTGCTCACAACACGTGTGTGGAAGAGTAGCTGCAGGTAGGGAATGCAGCCCTGGAGAGGTGGTCAGTGTTTCCAGGAGCTTGTCAAGCCTGCTGTGCTCCGTGCAGCCCCCACACTGCCAGAGCTTCTCTCAGGTCCCTCTCTACACTCCATTCTCTTCAGTGGGATGACTCAAGGGTCCTGTTTTGCAGGCTCCAATAACACTCACTCTATCCCAGAGAATTCTATGTGGATCCTTCTTTCAGCATTGCCATCACTGGCTTCACTCTCAGACAGTTTTGGCATGGTTTTGAGAGTGGCGTGACACTTGCATATTGGAAGTGCCAGCAAATCACCTTCAGTGTCTGGGGGCTTGAGGAATCAAAATCTGAAAACTTCATTTGGCAGATGCAAAGCTCTTTCAATACTGGCTCTTTGAAAAATTTCCCTGAAATCAAGGAACCAAAATTTTTCTTGGGGATTTGATTTTTGGTGGTACTGAAGCAGGTTTTATGCAAATACCTCACCCTAAAACATAGTTGGTAGCCCTTTGCTGTATGTTGATGCCTTTGAAGGTGAAATTTTGAGCCTGTGCCTTCTTCTGTGAAAAGCAGAAATGAGCAGACAGAATCCCTTCCTCCTCAGCTTTCTGGCAGAGTGGCAAGTTCCTTCTGCCAAGTAGTGCTAGGAGGATTGTAAATTTGTTACAGAAAGTGCATTCATATTTTACTTTCTCCCCTATAAAAATTCTCCTCCAATTCTAAGTGAAGCAACTGAAGACGGTTGCTGGTGCAAAATATACAGCTTGTTATTCTGACTTTACAATTTGTGCAATTCTGTTATTTTCGCTTACCTAAAGATCACAGGCTCTGTTACTGTTTGTTGTGGAATGCAGCACTTGAATCCAAATTATGGTTTCTATATGATGTTAGGAAACATGATATAAAATTTGGTAACTGGTCTCTTCCCTACTGTCCTACTTTTGAAATTGGTGAGTATTGTATAATTCAGAGGGAAGTGGGACCTTCTCTCTCACTATTCTTTTCTTGATGACCAAATAAAAGGGAAATAAGCACACTATTGAACCTGATCACACCATTGAACCTTGTAGTAGACTAAAATACTGAGTGTTGAGAGCTTTATTCTATGGAATGATATGCTTTCATCCTCCTTTAAGACAGGTTGTTGGGAAAATTGCCAATTAAAATTGTATATATACTTGAAATGTTCAAAATTACCCTCAAACCCTGCAGGAATTCATGACCATGTATGACTGTATGGAAAGATTATTGAAAAAGACATTTGCAAGAACTGGCAATGGAAACTGGCTAAGCACAGTGGGTTCAGAAATTATTTGCTACACACTGTGTCTTTTAGACTAAATTTATTAACTAAGATGTCATAGTGTTTGTGTTCCTATCAGGTTTTAAAGATTCTATCACCGCATTATTCTGTTTAATATCTCACTGTTGTTTATTCCCTTTTAGGGAACTTTCTACAATTCTATTAAGTACAACAAGGAGAAAACATAAGCAAAATAGTGGGTGTACAGAAGTAACAAAACCTAAATGTTTTATGCAGAAAAGATGCAACACGTATCTTCTACCTACGAAGAATGAAACAAATTTTCACACTGTGACCTTGCAGTACAATCTTGGATCAAACCACACAAGTTTCTTTAACAAAAATTAATTGGATTATACTATTTGCATTGATCTGATGATGTGGAAATAAAACATTGAAAGGAATGTTGTTATTGTTTTCTTTATTCTTTGGATTTTGCTTCACTGAACGGATTTACTAAAACTGATAAAATCTTTCACTACAAAGCCATCACTACAGGATTAATGAAGCTTTATAGGCAAAAATTGTTGATATGAAATGATATGAAATATTACCAAGGGTAATAACTGGGTTTCATACTCAGCACAAGACTTTAGAAGTAGAGAAGGAAAACACAACCACAAAATCCTGTTATCCTCATTGGGCTGTATGATTAAACTGCTGGGATAGCACTGAAAGGTACATCTGTGCTATTGTGCAGCTGCTTGGATGTGAATCAGGGGTCCTGTGCTTTCATTCTTACTGGTGTTGAGTAGCATTTTACTTTGCCAGTAGCTCCTTTGAAGCTTGCAATGCTAGTCATGGCCAGTGTGAGAATGGCACAATTGAACTGAGTGTTAATGGAAGACAGATACTGCGAGCAATGCAGACTGATGAACAGGAAGTTTATTTGGCAAAGATATTTAAAA
Organism: Urocynchramus pylzowi; assembly: GCA_013397555.1. Lineage (NCBI taxonomy): Eukaryota > Metazoa > Chordata > Aves > Passeriformes > Fringillidae > Urocynchramus > Urocynchramus pylzowi. The sequence continues at coordinate 1,475,348 of VZRH01002762.1, read as the reverse complement.
CATTAATTTTGCCATGACTAGTAGATTCCTATTAAATCACAAAGCAGATTCCAGTCCCACTGAAATCAAGGGAAGTTTTTCTGTTGACTTCAGTGACATAAAGATTTGGACCTTTTTTGGATTTATGTTCCAATTTAAGATCATTTTTCTGATGCTTACTAAATGTCCCCCAGTGTCAATACATTAAAATGTGTTGCCAATTCAAATAGTGTTGTCCTGTACTGTAAAAGCTAAAATAAAATATTTGCTTTGGCGGCATCGTTGTAAGTGGAATTTTTGTCATGTGTTTAGAAGTTATTTTGCACTGCTAGCTGCACGTAGGAAATGTTCCCTGTTCTTCTAAAAATATTTGTAGTACACGTTTAAGACATTAACTGTAACTTTATGGATTGGGTTTAATGCTCAGTGGATTTACACTACAGTATGAATCTAACCCTTAATTATTACCAATGGAACTCCTTCTGCACATCAGATTGGTTTTGCCTGTGAGATTATAGTTTTGTATTTAATGAAAAGATTGCCATTAATAATATGTTGTGAAAGTTTAAAGTTGCTAACCATGTGTTTTATTTTCTCTGTGTATCAGGAGAATTTCTGGGGAGCTAATGCTTTTAGATAATTTCTCACTGACTTACTTATTTTATTTGCTGGACATCTCTGCTCAAATCAGTTTATTTCTGGCAGTGTACTTGTTGATTCCTGTTAGCACCATGTTGAACTGTTGGTATTCTTTGTGAAATAACTTATACAGTGGATCCTGACAAAAATGATAAAAGCTGGGCTGCAGCTTAATTCACTAATCTGTGTTTGTTTTTTACTGTATTGAGGGTCATGATTTTCATCCCTAATTGGTTTGTGATGTATCATATCTGTTCTACTAAACCTGCTTTACTTTGTCTTTCCTACTTCTCTCCTTATTCTGTAGCCAATCTGGTAGGGAGTTTGCATTTTTGTACTTCAAACAGAAGCTCTCATTTCTTACACCTGTGTAACATCATTCCTTTGTTTCCCTCCCTACAATATGAGTCCACTGTTTCAGCTACTTTTATTTTACAGTCACACCTCCACTTCTGTGGAATATAACAGTTCTGTCTGAGGTTCTGAAAATCTTTTCCATTCCCTTACTTCTCTTCCTGGCATTTTCTGAAACTGAATGTGGCACTTCTGTTTAGGCTTCTCAGTTGGCTCATAGTGCAATTTGTGTCTAATCTCTACTTCCCTTCCTTTGATTTTCCTACTGGTTAGTTAATCCTTAGAGACCACTAATATGTACTTCTGCTAATTCTCATCAGACCTTTTCTGTTGTTTACTTTGTTTTTTTGTTTAATGCTCTCGTATTTTTCTGTTTTCTATAAATCTGTAAGACTAAAGCTTCATTCTCATGCCTTTTCTCACAGAGACTGTGAATTTGAGTCTGAGGTCTTTGCATTTTACCTCTGCTGTATTGAGTGCCTCCTACTTAGGTTTAATACAGCATACTCAATTGGCCTTCAGTTTTGCTCAACTCCCAGGAGCAGGAGTGAGATTCACTTCTGCATTTACAAGTCTACAGTGGATCCTAGTGGTTTTCTATAGGGCTTTTGAGAAGTATAGAAACACCTGGTTTTCTCTATTGACTGTGAAAAGGGCCTTGATAATTGTTTTATATGTCTGCATCTCTAGGTAGCTCTCTCTGCACTGTCTGTGCCTAAGGCTATGTGTCATGCACTGTGTGTGGGGACTGAAATTGTATATTTGCATTGGGAATGAAAACCAGCTCTTGGTTTGGTTGTGCTATATGGCAGTTAATTTTTTCTTTCTTGAGTATTTTTAGAAGGAGGGTTTCTTTTCATAGGCCTCCCAAAAGTAATTTTGAACACTTTAATGAAAGAACTGAAGTAGATAATGGCCAGACTATTCTATGACTGAAGTTAGAGCAGACACGTTTAGTAATTTTGCTTTTTTCTGTGGAAGAAAGCTTTAATTACCAAGCTTGGTGGGAGGAGGAAGACATATATATATTGAATTACGATTTTATTGTTGAATTAATAATATTGATTTAATTTTAATGATTTACAGGAAGCCTGTTTACCTGTAAAACTCCAGCAATTGCAGATATTGTGATACTAGTAGATGGTTCTTGGAGTATTGGCAGATTCAATTTCAGGCTCGTTAGACTGTTCCTGGAAAACCTGGTTTCTGCTTTCAATGTGGGATCTGAGAAAACAAGAGTAGGTAAGGGGCCATACTTTTTTCATAATATTTCTCCAGCAATGTAAAGATATTATCATTTCAGGATAGTTAACAGCTTTGTGCTACTTTTTGCAAGATTCATCCTCATCTAGCACTAGCACTTCTATCATCAGAGTAATGCTGCTGGAATGTTTGTAGTATTAATTCTTCACAGTTTACTGTGACCCTCAACTTGGTTAACTCTAATGCAATGTCAGTGAAAAAATAAGAACAGTGGAAACAGTCTTACTGACTTCAGTCAGCATTAGCCTCAAACACTTGCAGTTTAATTTTTGCAGGCAGAATGTGCCAATGGATGGCTTTTCCTGTGCTTTAAACTGGTGAAATGTTATATTTCTGATCTGCTACTGTTCAAAAGTGCATTAAGTAAAACTGTTCTTTAAAAGAATTCTTGCAATATTAATAACTTTGAAAAAGTTTTGCATTTCTTTGCTTTTCATTTAATTAGCACTTGAGTAAAAGGCATTGAAAGTTAATTGAGGAGTTGTCACCCAGAACAACTTCATGCTACTTTTTGTTGTCAACCAATGCAGTTTTTCTAGTATGGTAGCAAAGCTACTCACAGGAAGCTAATTGGTAAGGCTCTGGAAACCAAGTACATAAAGTCTGTATACTTGAAAAAAACTGCTTTATAGTCTGATGGGTTACCTTCATTTCTGGTTCTTTAGGTCTTGCACAGTACAGTGGTGATCCCCGAATTGAGTGGCACTTGAACGCCTATGGCACAAAGGATGCTGTTTTGGATGCAGTCCGGAATCTGCCCTACAAGGGAGGGAATACATTGACAGGTACTGTGTATGCTTTGGCTTTTGCCTTTTGTTAAAAAACATATTATGCTGCACAGCCCAAGAAGTGTCAGTGCTTATCATGGAGGGTAGAAAGGATAGGGGTTTTGCAGCTTGCCAGTGGCTTCATCCACTCTCAGTCAAGTCTTTTCTGAAGCGCTTGTCCATTGGCTTCACTGGGAATCAGGACAGGGTCTCATAAAACAAAGTTACCTAATTCCCTGTGCTGGAAGTAAAATCTTTTACCTGCTGGGAAGAAAATGCAAAATCCATTTATAATGTTCATGCACAGGGCTTTATTCTGGAGAAGGAAAGAATGTTGTTTCAATATTTGACAACTGGTAATACTAACTTTACAAATGACCACCCAGGGCTTTTAGATTTCCATTGACCTTATAGTAGCTAAAGCACTGAAGCCTCAGAGACACTGAGATGGATAAAGGGGGGATGCCTGACAGTCTGGGAAAAATACAGTCTCTGAATACAATTCCAGTGTCATCAAAGCAGCAGTTAGAAATGTTGGAACGATATACCCAAAGACCCAGACATGGCTTTAAGTAGATTGTTGCCTTTTTTTCCTTTTTTTTTCTTTTCTTTTTTTTTTTTTTTTTCTTGGTGGGTAAGGAGCAGGAGAAACAATAAGCAACAGTCTTTATTTTGGTAGAAGGAGTGATTGCAGTGGGACAAAGGACAGAAAACTCTAGTGTGATTCTAGGGGTGAGATTTCTGGGTGTTAGGAAGTAGTAAATGATCATGATTATTTTATATGGATGTTAGATGAAAATGAGTTAGAAACGTTAGCTATGTGAGATTTAAAAGAGTTTTCAGATAAGATCTCATTGTGATGTGTAAGTTTGTCCTGGAGCTGTTACTATTCTTTCCTTTTAAATAATTAACATTTATTAAAATCAGATTTTCCCTAAGAGTAAATAAAACTTTGTTTTCAGCTTGTAAGTTGGAAAAAATAAAAAAACAAACAAAAGCAAGATTCGCTGTAGCATGAGGATTTACTAAACTATCCAGAGCATGTGCTTTCATAAAGCAATATAGGTAAAAGGAGAGGGAGCTACCTGCTCTAACTTGGTAGAACTTGGTAGAGTAAGAAAAAAAAGATGACATATTTGCAGAAATATCAATTTAGGTTTTCCTAGCCAGCTTAAAATACATTGATTGATCAAAAGGCTGCTGAAATTGAATTTCAGCTTCTCCGTAGTTTAGGCTGCTGTCAGAATTTAATTCTTCAGTAAATAAATTCTTCTTTCATGCTTATTCTTCATCAGAATTTTTACACTGAGTAGAAAAACAAACACTGTGATATTGGCAAAACTAATTGATGTTTTCATCTGTAAAAGTCTTTTAAAATGTTTTCCTTTTTAGGTCTCGCCTTAACTTACATTTTGGAAAACAGCTTTAAGCCTGAATCAGGTGCAAGACCTGGGGTATCTAAAATTGGGATACTGATTACTGATGGGAAGTCCCAAGATGATGTTATCCCTCCTGCTAAAAACCTACGAGATGCTGGCATTGAGCTGTTTGCTATTGGTGTGTATTCTGCCCGACCCATGTACATGTCCCATTGTACTCTGGTGTATTTGTATCTGTTGTTGGCTGCACTAAGAAAGTGTTCTTTTCTGCCTGTATCCAATAAGTATCATCATTAATTTGTATCTTTTACAAGCATTGCTTATAACGTTGTTATAACTGGAATTTAGCAGTATACATGGATGCCACATTTTCATGAGACAACTGAAAAGATGCCACTTACACTGGTAGAAATTAACATCTTGCATTGACATCTTAAAAACAGAGCAATTTGTAGTTGGTCATTAAAACAAATTGAATTTTATATTAGTAATTTTTTTTATCAATCCCTATGCAAGATTTTTTCTTTTTCATTGCAAATATTTTTTTTAATTTTCCTTTCCAATAAAAGGTGTAAAGAATGCAGATATAAATGAACTTAAAGAGATTGCCTCTGAGCCTGACAGCACACATGTCTACAACGTGGCTGACTTTAACTTCATGCACACCATTGTGGAAGGTCTTACCAGAACAGTGTGCTCACGAGTAGAGGAGCAGGAAAAGGAAATCAAAGGTAAACAGAAACTAAATTTAATGTAACTTATGGTGAACTTAGGGCTGCAAATCAAATACCTGCATTTCTAGGCTGGCTTCTGGCACTAGACTCACACTATATATCACTATATATTCTTTTGCTTCCACTGTCAGGGAAGTTATCTTCCTAGCTGTGTTTTATTCTTGCTTAGATATCTCTGATCTTTTGCTCTCTGTTTTCAGTAGAGGTAAATATTATGGTATTTGGTAGTACAAAAAAAAAAAAAAAAAAAAAGTACATTAATTCCGCTGTAAGTATTTCCAAGTGGCGGGTAAGGAAATCTTTTTGTAATACGGAGTTTTGGGGATGAATTAGTTTAACAGCTGCACATGGAATTGTTATGTTCGTGCTGTGCTTTCCATCTTCTAACTTGATGTTTTTACTGTCTCATAAGTACTTAGTAGTTTCAACTGTTTAGATTACTTTGTCCCTCCTCTTGATAGATTTTTTTCTCTTTCTTATTTAATACACAAAAAATATATTTTGGTTCACAAGAAAAGATGGCAGCAAGGAAAATTGTTCTTATATGAAAAAGCCTCCTCTAACTACAATTACTTTGTCTTTTCTGAAGAAAAGAAATGGCTATGAAAAAATGTTGCAATTTGTCAGAAATGCAGTTCTACCTGAGGTCTTTCTTTCTGAAAGGTTTCAGTGGATTTTGTTTCTATTTATTAGTTTGTGATTCCTTAACAGCACAGAAATGCTGAGTTATTCTCTTTCTCTCTCTCATAATATATATGGATGTATGGAATATAATATATATATACACATTGAATATAATACATATATTCAATATAATATATAGATATATGTAATATATATCAATAAGGAAGTCTCTCTTGAGCAGAAGAAAATGGAAAAACCATGGATAGATGAGACATCTTTGTGGAAAATGATTGCCAGAGAAGATCACCCTTCACTGTGTCTCTTCACAGGCTGACAGGCAGTATCAGTTTCCAACCTGCTGAGGAGCACAGCAGATCACAGCTGTATATGTACTTGTATGTTTTTCATGACTGAGAGGAAAGCAACCTGAAAAAAACCCCAGCAGAATGGTCTGGAAATAGTGTTGGGAAGAAGGTCAGGAAGGCTTAGTGTTTTATTTTTGTCTTTTTCATATAAGGGTCTATGAAAGACCAGGAGGTTTAGTCCTAGAGGAACTCCTTGTGCAGTACTCATTATTACTTCTTTGTTCCTATTGAAAATAACCTAAACAAGTGTGCAGTAGCCAACTATTTGATTTTCTGATGAGGGACAAAGTTTAGAGCTTCAGCAAATATAACAAACCAAGCAATTATTATGCAGAAGGGAATAAAAAATTAGTGTTGTCTCCAACCTAGGAACAATTGCTTCTCTTGGGACTCCTTCGGATTTGGTCACATCGGAGGTAACAGCTCGAGGCTTCCGGGTCAGCTGGACCCATGCACCAGGCAAAGTGGAAAAGTACAGGGTGGTGTACTACCCCACTCGAGGAGGACAGCCAGAAGAGGTAACAGGAGGAAAAGATGCCCAGAAGTTTTTAACCCAGCAGGGGCAGCTAACCAGACAGGAAATCTGTGGTTCTCTTTTAAATGCACCTTGAAACTCCCCATGAGGGCTCCAGAAAGGAGTTGGTCACACTGGATGGTGACAAATGTTAGGTAGTAGCCAGGCTACATGTCCATCATACAATTTAAATACTTTAAATACAAGTTAAAGTAAATTAAATGCTATAAAAATAATTACTTTCAGGGGGTGGGGTGAGCCCCCAGGTCAGCCTGCATTTTTTTCTTTCACATATGGTTACTTGAAACAATTCTACTGACACCCCCTGCACCTCTCTGTTTACAAGATCAGAAGAGGTAGGAGGTGATGGTAAGCCACATTTTCAGTTCTAAGAAAAAGATATTCATAAAAGGAAGATTGTACATTTTGGGACATCTACAATTGGTCATTGAAAATTTGGAGGGAATTGTTTATTAGGATGGGACTTCAACATTTTGGAGATGGAAAAAATGCAGTGGAACAAGCTTTTGTCCCCAACTGACAACTTATCAAACTGAATGGAAATGTAGAAGAGCAAAAGGATTTAACTAAGGTTATATTTTGTTTCCTTTTGCACTAGAAACTAGCTTAGGAGGGTTATATATTGATGGAATTTTGAAGTACTCTGTGTGTGTGTATACATGTAGTACTAAAGGAATATTTATGATGATATTACACATCCTTAAACTGTATCCCATACACTTTATTCAGCTAAGCTCTTCCTTTGTTCTGAATGGCTCTTTATATCAGATAAACATTTTGATTATGTATATGGTTGCTGTTCTTTTCAGACACTTGACTGTATATAAATGCAGCATGAACTGAACTTAAAGTACAGTGTAAAAATTGCCTGAAAGAGGCATTAATTAATTTTATGGTAATATAGTTTGTTTGCTTTATGCATATTTAGTTAAATTTTCTTTCAAACAGGTCGTGGTAGATGGAAGTGAATCAACAGCAGTTCTGAAAAACCTGATGTCTTTAACTGAGTACCAGGTAGCTGTGTTTGCTATCTACTCCAATGCTGCCAGTGAGGGCCTCCGTGGAACGGAAACCACACGTGAGTATCCTTAGGGTGTTTGTTACAGATTTGACTGTCTGCATTTAGTCAGACTGTGCAGGTATTAGTCTTTGTGAGAAATGAACACAGAAGGGAGTCTTTTTCAATTTAGCTTATTTTAGTGCATTTGCCTTAAATTAAGTTTTGTTTTAATAATTTGGGGCTAAGCTCCTAAGTCTCAATGCTCTGTGGATATTTAAACACTGAGAAAGGTTTTATCTCTGGGCTGAACTTTGAAGTTGGTTGTATTGAACCCTAAATTAGAACATTCCTGTGTTTTGGGTGTGGAGCCAAGTTTTACAAACTAGATTTGTAGCTGGAGATGATCTGATGAGTGGAGATTTAGGTGGGACCTGAAATACCTGCATATGATTCCCGGCAGTGCCAAAGATTGCAAGGTAACTCTGTAAGTTTCTTTCTCAATGATTTAATTATTTTCTGTCTGTAAAATGATGCCTTGGGATACTGTAAGACTTAATACATTTACAGTTTAATGTATTTGTATACAAAGTGCAGGAGTTTTTTAGTAAATAGGAAAATATTAGGAATGGAAGTAAAGAGTAACTTCATAGTTCAGGCTAGGGGACAAGAAGTCCATATGTGGTGTGTCAGTAGCTGGTATCTGCTGAAAGAACAGGGCAGCAGGGCTCAAGAGATCTATAGGATTTCTATAGTGCTTTACCACCTTCCTGACCCAAGTGATCAAGGAGCCAGCAAGAGAAGGTGCTCTGCTGTAGCTCATACATAGAAACAAGGAAAAACTGCTGGTGGAGGAGGAGATCACATCCTAAAAGCTCAGGAAAGGTCCCTACTGGCCAGTTGGTAACCAGCTGACTGGAGACTCGCATGGATAATCAAGAAGCTTGTAACAGAACTCAGACATCAAAAAGAAATGTATAAGTGATGCATAAGAAGAGGCAAATGACCCAGGAGAAGTATAAAGCTGCTGGCTGATCTTGCAGGGGTAAGTTTAGAAAAGCCAAGGCCAGCCTGGAGCTGAATCTGGCAAGCAATGTGAAGAGGAAAACAAGTTTAACCTTGTGCATTTCAAAGAAGGGAAGTGCAAAGTCCTGACCCTTGTGAGTGAGCCCCATGTGTCACTGCACACTGAGGGTGTCCAGCTGGAAGAGCACTCTGCAGAGAAGGACCTGGGGCTCCTGGTAAACAAAAAACTGACTGTGAACCAGCAGAGCACCCTTGTCACAAGGCCAAGAGCCTTCTGGATTGCATTAGAAAATGATTGCCAGCAGATTTATGGAGCTGATGATTCCTGCCCTCTGCTCAGCACTGATGAGGCCACACCTGGCTGCCTGGTCTTGTGCTGGGTTCCCCCAACACAAGAGAGATGTGAACTTACTGTAGTGACTTCAGTGAAGGGCTGTAAAGATGATTAAGGGCTTGGCACATCTTTCATAAGAGTCTGAGACAGCTGGACTGTTCAGCCTGGAGAAGAGAAGGCTCAGGTGATCTTGTCAATGTGTCAAAATCCCTGACATGGAGAAGTGAAGAAGAGGAGTGAGCCAGACTTTTCTCAGTGGTGCTTATTAGCAGGATAAGAGCCAATGGGCACAAATTAAAAGCCCATGAAATTAAATATGAACAGAAGAGATGGTTTTATTGTAATGGTGGTCAAAGACTGGAATAAGTTGTCCAGAGAGGTTGTGAAGTCTGCATCTCTGGAGATATTTCAAGCCCAAGTGGACAAGGTTCTGAACAACCTTCTTTATCTGAACCTGACTGAACGGGGAGTTAATTAGACCAGATGATCTCAAAAGGTGCCTTTCATCCTCAGTGGTTCTTTGATTCTGTGTCAGTGCTAATCTTCTCTATCTGCAAACAAAATAGAATAATATAAAATTATTTTAGACTTTTATTTTAGTCTCAGTCCCCCAAAATGTCATCTCCTGCCATGTTATACCCCATGAAGCAGTGTTAGGACCTGTTTAATTTATTGAAGCTTAGAGAACAGTCACACACTGAGCCAACAGGATTGTTTTTTATTGTATCTGGTATTCCTTTGAAGTCACCCAGTCGAGTTCTGACAGAGCCCAGCCCTGCTGGCTTTCAGAGATTTGATCAGATCACACCCCAAGGTCATGCAGCATCAAGTATTTTATACAGCTGTCTTTGATAGTGTGTTGGAAGTAATAGTCTGACATGTGCAAGTGTTAATCACTCCATATGCTAAAAAACCTGTAATTTTAAAGTTGGTTTTTTTAGAGTTCTAATGGAGAATTATGGAAAATTGTAGTTTACATTCCTGCCTGTGTGTGAGATAGTGACAGATTAGAATAGTCACAGTTGCATTTGTTTATTTAGAACATTGAAAATAGTTGACAGGTATATGAAATCTAAACAGATAGATGCATAATGTACAGATAAGTAGAAAGTTTTGTGATTTCATAGTCACTTCTAAATTGAAATAAATATGAAATTCATTCACATATTAATTTGCTAAAAATATGTTTTTACCTGGTTTAGTTTGTTCCAGCTGGTTTAGTTTATTCCAGCTGGTTTTAGTTGGTTTAATTTATCCCTATGTTACCTGAATATTAGGATAGTCTGGTAACTGTCCAAGATGCAAACCAGCATTATCTACTAGATATTTATATTTGAGATTCTGAGCTCTTTGGCTGAAAATTTCACTGGAAAACACCAAGTTTTATTTCCAGTTGCCTCTTTGTCAGGTTTTATATATATTGTCAGAGTATCTACTGGTTCCTGTTGAGACTGAAAATGCAAGTCACAAGTTACATTTTCTATAGGTTTACTTTTCCTGTAGGTTTTTAGAATCAAAATAAGGGGGAGAACAGGTGATGGATACTCTCACTGTGACCCTGGGGCAGTTTGAATAGGAATGAAACAATGTGGTGCAGAGTGGCTTCAGGATATCTCAAAGTGTAATTTCTTGCTGTGGGTATCAGAAGTGTGAGTGGAGCTCTGAGCAAGGAGACTGAAGTACATTTGAAAATGTTCATGGGTAGTTTCTGCCTGAAATTGGAGAAACTGTGAGAATTCATGGGAATATAAATGAATACAAGAAGAAAGGTTTAAGTAAGATGGAGGTAGGTTGAAAAAGGTTTGGAGGGGTGGGTGGGGTAACCTGGAAGTGGAAACCTCAAGAGAAACCTGGGTTGAAGTTTTGCCACTGTTTACGACATGAATGACAAACTGAGTGAACAGCCTCAATAACAAGAAAGTATGAAGCTGCCATGGTTCTGTTAGAGCTCTTTTAGAGCTTGTTGAACATAATGTAAAAGATGTACTTGGAGATACCAACCTGACAGGGTGCAGCTTTTGCTTGGACAGGGAGTCCAGAGAAGCTCTGTGACTGAAATTAGAATTCGTTCCTGAATATTTGTGTGCATGTCAGATTCTTCAGAATTTCAAATAGGAAAGGTTTTGTATCAGTTAGAATTGCCTTCTGTTTTTTCAGACCATTCCAGTCATTTTGGGGACTATTCTCGATGTATAAATTCCAAAGGAGAAGTCAAAGTTCCTTCATATCTCTCCATATTCATGCCTAAATATTTCTCCATATTCGTGCCTAAATATTTTAATGGGATTCTTCAGTGGTGTACCAGCAGTGGAGAGGCCATGGGATGTTATTCTTTGAGAGGAATAAAGTGAGGACAACCAGGAAAGTGCAAAATACTACTCTAAAGATTAAAGAAATGGAAAGAAACATTTGGAAACCCAGATTGATACTATGTTCTGGTATCAGTGCCTTAAATCCCCAAGTGTATCTCCTAATATTGTTTGAATTTCATTCAACCTACTCTCCCTTGCCAGGATGGCATTTGCCATGATTTGCAATGGATGATCTTACCCATATTTGCATAATCCCACTGATACAGGCCTTGGTGCCAGTTTGGAGAGTCCAGGCCTTAAACAGGCAACACTTTACAGCCAAAATATTTTTATCTATGCAGTGTGCTCTTCCAGGGATTTTCCAGGGTGTTATACCTCATGCCTGTCACAGCCACACTCTGGTTTAGGAATTACTCCCTGAAAGAGCCACCCCTTAAAACTGCTACTGGTTCCTGATAGCAACTGTGCTGAAATGCTTTTAGAGGCATAAATCTGCCCTGGCATTGGAATTGGTTTGGGTTAGCATTTCCTTGTTTCTCTGATTCTGAGTTCTTTTATGCACCAATTAGATCTTGTTTGTAGGATACAGACAGCACTTCCATGCCTGGAAACAGCTATATTCCTGTGTGTTTCCTGGGGTAAAACAAACTGTTTGAAGAACAGCTGGTTGTTCAAGTGAGGGAACTGAAATGTGTGTCTGCTGTTCCACTGCAGTTGCCTTGCCCATGGCCTCGGATCTGGAGCTGTACGAGGTGTCCCAGAGCAGCATGAGGGTGAGGTGGAATGGGGCCCCGGGTGCCACCGGCTACATGATCCTCTATGCTCCCCTCACTGAAGGATTGGCAGCAGATGAGAAGGAGGTGATGTATTGTGCTTTCATTTGAATAGCAGTTAATAAAAAAAACCAATCAGTCTTTTAAAGAACAAACTAGTACATGTTTTTTAACCTCCAGTGTGATCAGCAAATACTTGGGTTTTTTCCCATGACTTGATTAAATACTGTATGTGTCACAGGCTATGAATAAAGTGCAAGTGCCAGTTGGTTATTTCTATGTCATTATCATGAAAATGCCACAAATTTAACTGAATTTAAGTGACTCTTTTGAAATTCTATATAAAGTGATATTGTATCATCATATAGATCTAACACTTAAAGAAAAAATCAAGTAAAACTAAGCTATCTCCTAAGTGTGCCAGCAGAAAAATATGAAGTTTAGTCTTTGTTCTCATCAGGACTTTTAAATGTAAGTAAAATTTGTAGGTTGGAAACAAAACTGTCATTGGTTTTCTTTTTGTTCTGTTCAACCTTTATCTTTAAATGTAAAGATAACATCTTTCATCAAAAGTGATTTTAGAAGACATTCTTTGAAAGGAAAAGAAGGGGGGACAAGCTAAAGTCTAGTGTCACTAACATAGTAAAACCAATGGAACTTCTGGTTTAGGATTTAAAAATTTCTACACTCAAGTTTATATATGTATAATTAAGGTTATGTACAATATCTGTGTTCAAGCAAGAGCACTATAAAGCATGCAGGGGCATGAAGCTGCTGAAAACCAGCACAGACTTGTGCTCACTGCCAAAACAGTGGCTGTGAGCACGTCATTCTGTTAAAAGTGGGGCCTCCTTGAGAACTGGCTGCTTCAGGAGGACTGAGCTTTAGCCCAAAGAAATAAGTACAGTCCATGTTAATGTCGGTATATTATTCCACAAATAGGTGGAAAAGGAAAATGATACAAATAGCAACAAATCTGAGCCTCAGTGGACATAGAAATCAACTCCTCCAATGAGTTAATGTGATTTTCAGATTTGTGACTGAAGATGAACCAAAGTGTAGATGGGAGTGGGAATAAGAAAAGGTAGAGGGGAAAAGGCCTTAGTAGCTGCTCATTCTGAAGAAGCACATTTTATCATTGCTAATGTGATTAGTCACTTTAAAAATCCTTTTGCCTGTGTGCTGGTTTATAGCTTTTTGAAACTTTTAATATTTTAATTATTGTGCAAAATCCCAAAACCTTGGACAAAGCACTGCAGGCACAGTGTCAGACAAATGCTCAGCAGAAAATTTGATCATATATCTAATTTCGAGTGTTTAACTGGTATTATTCCTCATTATAAGCTAATTTAGAAATAATGTATTTTTTTTGATTCATTTTGTTTTTAGATAAAAATTGGGGAGACCTCAACGGATCTTGAACTGGATGGACTATTGCCAAATACAGAATATACAGTCACAGTTTATGCCATGTTTGGAGAAGAAGCTAGTGATCCCCTCACAGGACAAGAAACTACATGTAGGTAGCTCAAATTTGTATTCACTTCAGTGTTAACAATGGTCTTTGCACATATTAGAGCAAACATCTGATTATCTGATTTGAACAATTGGGCAAGCTCTTTATGTAAGTTTCTCACTGTGGATACTCAGTTTGCAGAAACTGAGGATTTCTACAAAACAGCTTGCTTTTGCAACAGGGTTGTGAACTTGTCTCTCTCATTGATAGTGGTGCTATGGATGTCCTCACTGATCTTGAGGACAGTTTTCTGAACTTGCTGAAGGTGAATGAAGGTCACCACGTAGACCTTTGTGGTGAAAACAGAAACATGCTCTGTTTAGCCTCCTCTAGCTAGAAAACCAGGTGTGTGTGTGAGCCTGCTCATATGGAGAAAGTCATTCCTCTGGCTCAGTAGAAGTACAGACAGAAAAGAAGCAAAGAGAAGATTTCTGTCCAACCCCTGCTGCCTAACATCTGGTAAATGGAGGGTTGGAAAGTGCCTGTGCACTGATGATAGATGGTGTGTTTTTAATAAGCTGCAAGAATTTTGCCAGCTAAATTCTGTGCTCTGCAAACTACACAGACTGTATGTCAGCTCTCTAAATAGCTCCAGCCTTTGGAAGACAAAGGAATTGAAAATAAGCAATTGTGCTTCTGAGACATTTCTGGGACTGCATTCAGTGACATCTCTATTGCTCCCAGCAGGGGAGTGAGTGAATCCTCTTATTTTGTGCTCCTGGCACGAGTAACCCGGTCAGGGTAAAAGTGACTTACATTTAATAAGTGAGAGGAGTTCAGGCATGAGAATGCTAGGAAAAATAAACCCCAGAGCAATTCCTTGTAAGGTCAGCAAGCAATAGTGGAAGAAGCTCTAGGAATGGTGTTTGCTGGGTCTCCTCTAGGAGGACAGTTGTGGACAGACAAGTTCCAATAGCAGACTACGGCAACTTGGGCACGTTTGTCAACTTGAAATGTGTGGAAGATTCTCAACAAAGAGAATCAAATCTTTGGCTCCTTATCCCTCCCTGCCTTTCTCTGTCTCTTTATGCCTCACTCCTCATCTTGCACAGCCCCCTAGGCTGTATCTCCCACCCTGGCCTTTGGCCAATATCTACCCAGTACCAGATTTCCATTTCTCCTAAACAGTAGTTTGTGTAGTTTTTGACTGTGCCAGCTTGATTCACTTCATACCATATGGAGAATCTTGGAGAATGCAGAGCTCTAAACCTGGCTAACACATTGGATGGAAGATTACATACAAATTCCAGATACATTGGCACAAGCTGAGCTCTCATGACCACTGTCTGATCACAGAAGCTTGTAACATGTGTTAGTCAGCCCATCATCACTACTGCTGCTACTAGACCAGAATAAAAAAGAAACCCTCACTTCTCTGCAACCTTCATTTCTTTTTAGGATGACACAATACAGCCATCTCTGGTCTATAGGACTGAAAGAAGATAGATTCTGTCATGCAGCTGTTCAAATAAGCCCTCTGCTAGCAGGCTTTGATGAATCAGGCAGTGGGGCAATCTGGGAGGGAGAAAGCTCCTGATGATCATGCCTGTCTCACATAGTTGGTGTTTAACAGTAATGTCTTAGTAATGTCTTACCTGTCCAGAATCTGATTTAAGCTTATTTAGTTTTTGGTTTGTTTGTTGTTTTTGTTTTGGTTTGGTTTGGTTTGTTTTGGTTTTCTTTCAGTAGTGATTATTTCTGGCTTACAATTAATGAATAGGCTAAGGCTACCTGGTATTTTCTTCCTGGAGCATACATCTGCCTGAGGAGTGATCTGCCAAATTTGCTGTAGTATTAGGTGTATTATCCAATAATCTGTGTTTAGTAAATAATATTTTACTCATTGTTTCATCTTGGTTACTGTAGCAAAACCTTCCCTATGCCAAACAGAGACATGCTCAGCAAGCTCATTCTGGGGTGTAGTTTCATTTTGGGGCCGGGATTCATCCAAGACTCGCTGCAAATATCACATAAGTCTGGCAGCAGGACTGCCTGTCTGGTTGAGAGCAATGCTGTCAGCAGGCTGGTTCCAAGAGGAAGGAGCTGAGACTGACACATTTTGTTGTATGACCTGGATGGTGGAATGAAGTGCATTTCATGACTGACAGAAAGTAGAAAGGAAGCCAGCACGTGATACTCCCTTCACTAGACTCAGAGGAATATGCTGAATGCCAGAATGTGTGGCAAACCCATCTGCTACAGTTCCAGTGTGTTCCCGTCTTCTCTTTTCTCAGAGCCAAGTTGACTTCACTGTTCCTAAGCTGGTTGCAGACTCTGGATTGATAAATGGCCTGGCTAGAGATCTCACACAATATATGAGGCCTTTAAAATCTTTGCTTTTTCCCAGGTGCTCTTGTGTGAGGGAAGCAGTTTCTGAAGTGCTGATATTGATCTGTCCGCGTGGACTGGTGAGGAGTGCGTGTATGAAGGCAGGATGGATAGAGGAAGGTTTTATAATTCAGAGGAAAGTAGCAGATGTTGGACTAATACAGAACCTACTGCTGAGAGTAACAGAGAGCACAAATTACTTTCTGTGGTGTG
Source organism: Urocynchramus pylzowi (assembly GCA_013397555.1). NCBI lineage: Eukaryota > Metazoa > Chordata > Aves > Passeriformes > Fringillidae > Urocynchramus > Urocynchramus pylzowi. The sequence continues at coordinate 1,459,210 of VZRH01002762.1, read as the reverse complement.
ACAGACAAGTGGATGTAATCTGAGACTGTCTCTTGCATGACCTCATTTTCCTTCAGCTCATGACAGTCAAGCAATATATAGAAAAAGTGTAAGCCTTTAACTGGGATTGTTGTTGGGAAACAGCTAAGATTTCCTAACAGAAAGGGTAGACAGAGGTAAAAAGTAGCATCTTTGGAGATCTTTTCAGCTGGTTATGCTTTTTGAACAAACTTGCCCTTATATCAAGGTCTTTTAGGATTCAGAAAAGTTTTTGCCCATGTTCTACTGTCATGAAGTATTTTTGCTGGGGTACAGGTGACAACCAAATGTGTATAGGATAAAGATCTAGCTGGCTTAAATTAATTCAAAAATACAACCCCAAAGCTATGGCAAGTGTTCTGTAGGCTAGATCTTGCTATGATATCTGCAGCAAACAACATGGCAACTTTTTTTTTCAGTATCAGTTGAAATGCATTTAGCAAATCTGGAGTTTCTGTTTCAGTAAAGAGCTAAGCCCTTTTACCTGCCTTTAATGTGGACCATTGATGTGGACCTTTGAATAGAAATACTGGTGATATAAATTTTTGAATGGAAAACATACTATTTATTATTAAGGCATGAAAAATTTCACAGCTAAAACATGGGGGTCACTTTCATGGTTTTACCTCTTTTCTTTTCAAGTGCCTCTAAGTCCACCAGCAAACTTGAAATTTTCTGATGTTGGACACAATAGTGCTAAGCTGTCGTGGGATCCTGCTTCCAAAACCATAAATGGCTATCGCATCATGTACGTTAAAACAGACGGAACTGAGACCAATGAGGTAAATTGTAGCAACACTTTCCCCTTAACCAGTCTCGAGCCTCCCCAAACTTCTGTAATGTAATGATTACTAAAATTACTAAAAAGCTACCATGCAAGCTCTAAAAAAAAGACTTGCAAGAGAATTCTGAAACTTGGTGTAAATAAGAGTCTGCTTAATGTAGGATGTACATATGGGTGGGGGAGAGTACTCTGGGCAGTTGGGGGCACAGAAACTTAGGGAGACAAGGGAACAGTGGTTTGCTAGGAGCAGGATCTTGACTGAATGTATAGTATGGAAATATTTATTATTGATTCAGTTCAGATAATAAGACTTGATGTATCACCTATCATGGACTCAAGCTCATTCAAAAAGACCATCTGAAGGCTTTGCCACATTTTCTCAGTATTTACTGCTTTAATTATATATTGAGACTCTCTAGAAACAGGATTTGGCTTGAACAGAGTGCTAAGGCAATACCAAGATGTTCCAACTTAGATTCTTATATTTAATAATTTGCATTATTTATTTCTGCCTTGTTACCAAGGGTGCTTTATAATACCTTTTAGCAGCATGAATTCTGTGATAGAATGCAAAATGGGATGGAATGATTCCTACTGAAATATTAATAATTTTTTTTTTAAATACACATTTTTAAAAAAAATTGCAATAAGTGGGTTTGATTATTAAAACAGTCTAGGTCCCTTAGGAAATAAGTTGTCATGGATAACTTGGCCCTCAAGAAAAAGAAGTCTTTAATGGTAGTTATCTGTAATTATGTTTCTTCTGGGACATATCTGGCCTTTCATCTGTATAAGGTGGAATATTTGTATTGAACCTGAAGAAACTGCTCTCAGCTTTAGAAGGGAGCATACCTATGCAATGTTTTGTTTCTTTTCTTTCTGCTAGGTCCCTTAAAATTTAAATTAGAAATCGTTTGACCTCTTTCTATTGATTACCCTTAATATCAATAATATGCCTGACTGTACTGATCACAATGATATTTGAACATCTCAGGCTCATCATAGTATACTTTGTAATGTGAGTGAATGTTCAGTTCACTTTTTGTTTGTTCAAAGAACAGGTGGCATGTTCTTGTTTGCTCTGCACTGGTAGCATTTTCCCTGTGGTGCTGAGCTAATGTGGCACTGAATAGTTGGACTGATAAACTGTTTATACAGCTTTGAGTTTTATGTCCCTGGCAAAGTCACTTCACTGCAGCCTGGAGAGAGACCAGACAAAACTCTCATCTGTCTCTTGACATATGTTAAACATAAGGGTTTTATGCAGTGATTGCCCATGATAAGGGTTTAATAGCCCAAAAAGCTCCTTCCCCTTCTGGGTTCCTGAACATGCAGTGCTGATGTCAGCTGAACAGCTGGGCTTACCAAGGCTGAATTCTCCTTTTTCATGGTTGGCCATAAGTACAAAATTCTAATTTTTCTATTGTAGCTGGTTTTGTCAGCTTTGATGGACCTGAGTTTATACTTGTTCATAGTTTCACTGAATTTCTCTACTAATTGCATGATATTCTCCTTCTGTATCATTACCCAGAAGAATGTCACATACTGATAATGTATTGTACAGTCAATATCTACTAAAAATTATGCTTCCTCCAGGTGGAAGTTGGTCGTGTTACAACCCATACTCTGAAAAGTTTGGCACCCCTCACAGAGTATACTGTTGCTCTTTTCTCCCAGTATGATGAGGGACAATCTGAACCACTTACTGGCAGCTTTACCACAAGTAAGTATTGCTGAACTTCTGAAGGCTTTCCAAGAAGAAATGTTATACTTTCTTATGTTACTGGAAAGTAAGATTAGTTACAGCATAGGTCTCTGGCTGTGAATTCAAATGTATGGAATGCTTTCTGTTATTTTCATTGCTGCTCTTGGCTTCTTTGCTCCCTTACTATGGGGCCAGTTGCCTCTTTACTCACATGAGTAATCTTTTGACATCATGAAAACATCTCCACAGCTTTCTGGAGCATTATTCAGTGTGATGGCATTTGTATCTCCAGATGAAGTGTGATGAGTTTTGAATCATACATTTAACCATGCATTCAACCTGAACTATCCAGGCACTAGAGGGTAGAACCTTATATACATACAGAGGAACTACATCAAAAGGAGAAAATACAAGACATTCAAAGTTGCTGCAGTTTGTTTAACACTGTTACAGTTTCTGTAACTGTAGTTCTGCATTAAACAAATGGCTGATGACACATATCAATGCTTCCCAACAACAATGGGAAGAGAAAAGAGGAAGGAGAGGAAAGAGAAGGATGAGGTGGAAGAGGAAGAGAGAACATACCTGTATGGAGTAAGATGTTGGCACATGGAAAGTGCAAATGGAAATGTACACAGAGTCTGGAAAGGACAGAGACTGGGATGTCACTGTGTGACTTGGCTTTGAGGTACAAGAAAAGAGCCTTGTGCACAGAGCTCTGAGCAAAGGAGGTGGACTTAGGGTTGCATGTAGCTCCTTCGGTGGAGAGAGCACAAGGAGGCCAGGCCTGTCCTTGAGTCATAAATAAAGAGTCTATTGACTCTTGAGAATAAAGAGTCTATTACCTTCCTTGAACTACAGAACTACTTCCCTAAGAACAAATAAGTGGGCAAAGAATTCTGTAGTGCCTTTGGTGTCTGCCTGCCATGTTATACTCTTTTAAGAAACTGCAAGTAAAAAGGTATGTGCCTCATGTTGCCATCTATGGAAGTATCAGAGCATGATTCACTCTCACTTTTCTTGTGTGTAATATTTTCCAGAAAGAGTTCCAGCTCCCCAGCATTTGGAAATTGATGAAGTATCAACAGATAGTTTCAGGGTCAGCTGGAAGCCCACCTCATCAGATATTGCTTTTTACAGATTGGCATGGATTCCTTTGGATGGGGGGGAGTCTGAGGAGGTAAGTTGCCTTGACATCCTGAGGGGTGAAAAGGAGGGAGAATTCCATTCTGAGGACAACTATGCAGCAATGTTTTCTAATTAAATATGGTCAATTGACTTCCAGAAAAATCTGCCCCACTGCAAAGCTCTCTAAACAAAAATCAAACCAATATTCCAGTTTTGTTTTGAAGAGGAAATGGGAAGAAAAGAGAGGGTTTGTGAATAGTCATTCTAATCTGTAATGTGTCAACAGCCTGAGAACTAGCATTGTTGTTTGGGGCCACTTCAGTTTTTAGAGGTTCATGTTCTTCACTTTGATGTGAAGATGATGATGGTAGCTGAGCCAGAGTAGTGATATCCTCACATGAAGTTCCAAGTTTGTCTAATGTGCTGGCCACAGTAAAATTGCCTCTGAAGCCTTATTAGGTGACATTACAAAGGGAAAAGTGTGCACATAGTTAATTTATCGGATTGTTCATCTATTCCTCTTTTTGTTTTCTCTTTTTTCCCTCTCATGCTGTACTTTTTGCATTAAACCCTTGTACACCTTTTCCATAGTACCCTTTCCATCAGTCTAAATTTTAAAATTATTTTAGTCCCTTTAGCTTTTCCTTTTTAATGTTTTTTTTTGGAGTAGAAAGACAGACACTTTCTCTCCTTTCCCAAATTTTCATAGTCTGTCTCATTTCCTCTTTTTCTTTGTTTATTAACTCATTATTTCGGCTTCTTTTGTACTTCTCAGTCTTTAGTGACTCTCAAACATCTCTCTCTCTTGGCATCAGCAGTGTGTGGAGAGGCCACATCTGCAAACTGTTTATCTGGGTACAGAACTCAGGGGGAAAAATGACATTTCCCACCTGGCCCTAGGTTTCATGCACTATTTTGTCATCCATTAGGGCAGAAAGCAGTCATTATAGCTTAGGTTATGTGTAATTTTTTCTGTAAATTTAGCTTAGCTTGATTCTTTTTCTCTCTTTCACCTAGTGAGAGGTATTCATGCAAGAAAGAGAGAAATTAGAGGAGTGAGCAGGGAAAAGAAGGAGTTGGCAGATGAGTGAGTGGACACAGGTCATCCACTAGCAGTTTCTTCTGCAGTAGATGAACTCATTTGTTTCTATTTCAGTTCCAGTGAGTAGCTGCCAGTGAAAGCCCTCAAGTCACACTTTTAAGTGAGATTTGAGGTATCTGTATTCTTTCAGTGTGAGAATATATTATCAAGAAATACTTGAACTGCTAAGGTTCTACTTGTTCACTGTATTCACAAAGAACTGCTGGAGGCTCTGATATTTCAGAATGCTGAAATATTAAAAATGCCCGAGCTGCTTTCTCATTCTCTTTGCATGACCTCTCTAATGGGGTCAGGCCTAGGATAGCACAATACCTCCAGGCTGTTGCCTCTTTAAGCTTCTTTCCCAGCTAAGTGATCAGTCATGCAGACAAAGGACATGCACTCCCTCCTTCTTTCTCCCAAGACCCAACTTGCCAATTAGCTGAGAGGGGTCAGGGGACAGTGGTTAATCACACACACCTCTCATCCCACTCTGCTGAAGGGTGAGGAGCGTGCAGTTGGGGGTTAGCACTAAAAAGCCAGAATAAATTTAAGGGGGACCTTTTATTTCTAGCTTACAGTAGAGAATGCATGCTGTTGTACTGGTGTGCTTGTTGCTGCTATTGTCCTGACCACTTGAAAGCTCAGCACTTCGTGGGTTTTTTTTGTAGCTGGGAGGGGAGGGTGAAGGAAGTGATGCTTCAGAAAGTATGCCAAAGTTACTTGTGAGAGAGTAATTATGCATAGATATTTTATAATAATTTGATATACAACTAGAGGCACTGGGGAGTTGAAAAGAAAGGCATTCCATGCACCTACTTAGTATACAGCTAGATTCACTTAAAGTTTATTCCTGAAATTTTCCCAAGAAAATCTGTGCCAGAAAGTGTGCAGCATGGGATGCCTGATTCATTACTTGACAGTTGTAGAAGGCATGGCCCCAATTTATTTCTTTCTGTTTTCCTTTTTGTATTTGAGTTCAGAAGGTCTGCAATTGTGTTATGGGTTCTTTTTCCCCAGGACCAACTCAGGAAATCTCCTGTGGTAGTTAAAAGAAGGAAGTGTGATTCACTGTTTCTGCAAACCTCAGTGGCAGATTTACACAGGACATGTCTATTGTTTGATTTCCATTATAAGTCTAACTTTGATGTTGAGCATACTGTGACCACCTTTAAAAACTGGTCAATATTAACCCAGAGAAAGGTTGTTTCATTGTAGTGTCTGTTTGTGTGACCTGAAAACTATTCCCAAAACTATTCCCAAAATGGGCCAGCCCATTTCACCAGAATTACTGCTCAGGCTCCTGTACCTTCTGTTTTATAGTCTCTTTTGTTCCAGTTCCTCCCCATCTGGTGATCCCTTCCAATAAAATAAATTAAACACACAAAAAAATTAAGTGAAACCTGCTTACAGTTTACATTGCATGTCAATCTTCTGCTGCTGTCATAGCTAGAAATGAGGAAAAATGCTATTTAAAACTTCACACCATACAGGAAACTAATAATCAGCACATCTCTCCTAATCCTCAAGTCTGAAGCACATGTTCTTTCAAGTTCCATTCAGAAGTGTGGAACTATAACTGAGATTACAGTTCTGGTATTGAAACAGCCTTTTTTAAGGCAAGGCAGATACTGAATGCATTTGTCATAACAATGTTTGAATAGTAGAAATATGAATGGAAGTTTATCTATCCTCTTATGTTGTTTTTATTGATAAATGTTTTGAATGGTAGTGATAAAAAAAAAACCATTTGGTCGGCTTTAGCAATTAAATAGCTGTTGGTGAAAACATAATACTATAGATTTTAAATATTCTTAAGTGTTTTTTCCAGATGTACTCTGTGATATTAATAAATTTTTTGGGCAGATCTGAGTGTACATTTCATTTATTTTAAAGGAAAATAGATTTTCCTTCTTTCATTTCAGTCAATTCATGTAAAATAATCAGATGCACAACTGATACTCTTCAATCTTGCTGTGTAACTTAGGTTGTCATAAATGGAGATGCAGACAGTCATGTTATTGAGGGTCTGTTGCCTGACACAGAATATGAAGTTTCTCTGCTGGCAGTTTTTGATGACGAAAGTGAAAGTGAAGTTGTTGCTATTCTTGGAGCTACCTGTAAGACAAACTCTTGATTGTAATTTTAAAAAATGTTTAAGTGATTTAAATTTGAGGCATCTACCTTATATGTAAAACATAATTCATTTTGGGTAGCTGTAATATTGAAGAATGTGGTGGTTTAGCACCAGGGCTTTGCTGACTAGTTTTTGCTTTTCCTATTTAATATTATGTGATAGATGGCATTGAATCAAAATAGTGGTTTGGCTCCCTTTCTGAGCTGTGCTATTAATAACCTTTGGATCTGGGTAGATATTCTTCCATCCTACATTTTAATATTTAGTCTTTGAACAGGGTTCCCTATGAGAAGATACATCAGATTTTGGAAGGGATGTGTGTTAAATGTTTTAAAGTAAATAATTTGCAGCAATTTCATTTAGAATGCTTGGCATTTTCAATCTACTCTTTTCTTATTGATGTAATTTATAGTCATTAGAGGTGAATTCACTCTTAGCTGATGAAATAATGGTCCCAAAAGCTTACACAGGCCTCCTGTGGCATTGACATGAAAGCAACAAAGATAAAACTTGATAATCATGTCCAGCTTATTTTATAGTTTATTATGAAAACAGTGGCCGGTATTTCAGGAAGATTGTTCTATTCTCTTTTTATCGATAATTACTTGGATAAGTAAATTATTACATTTCTTATATGTGAATTCTAAAATTTATTTGGTTTTAGTAATTTAACTGCAGGAATCTTCTGTTAAGACAAANATGTTTCTTATATGTGAATTCTAAAATTAATTTGGTTTTAGTAACTTAACTGCAGGCTTAATTCTAAATCTTCTGTTAAGACAAGAAGCCCACACCCTTCCAAACGATGCTGATACTTCCCAGTGTTGCTGAGTGTACTTTCTGTTTCTTACATGGACAGAAGTAAAACACCCTTAAAAAAAACTTTCAGTTTAATTAATTTGACAACCTTAACAAATGGTCAAAGTGGAAGTCTATTGTGCATAGTTCAGCCAGAAATTTGTGAAAATATATGCATTCTTATTTGATTATACAGTTTATGATTATGTCTTATCTGCAGATCTAAATGCTAATCCTACAAATATATGTGCCTAAAGTAAACTAAATGAATAATTGCCTTGTTGTCTCTGAAATGTCTGAAGTGTGTGGGATACTTGTAGGTGTGAGCACACAGTTTCATTGTCATAGTTAGACATACAAGAAGAATACTGTGACTTCCATGTTTTGTTGAGCTGTCAGTGACTGAGTCCTGTTTTTCAGCTGCAAGTGCTACCACGGTGCCCAGCACGGTGACCACCACCAGTGCCACGAGCCCTGAGCCCAGCACAGCAGGTGAGCCAAGGCCAAATGCTGAGTGCAAAGCACTGAGGCACCCCTGGGGCTGGGGACAGGGCTGGGACACTGCTGAGGATGCTCCTGGAGGGAGGGCAGGTCACTGCTGAGAGGTGCACACTGCTGCTCTGCACCCCTTTCTGTGTGTGGCCAACCTCCTGCAAGGCCTGGCAGGGATGAGGAGCCAACTCCTTACTCAGGATGGGGACTCTGAATGTTGATACCTGTGGTATTACTTAGGAGTACAGAGACTGATTTGGAAAATTCACCTAGAATTTCTCTTTCCCTTTATAAATGCGAGCTTGGGAACTCTTCAGAATTCTGTTTACTTTGAGTGTTCTCTTTCCTTTCCCTGTAATTAGACAACTGACTTTTATGGAGCAACATTTCTGGGTTATTTCTCTTCTGTAGCATTCTAGCTTGGATTATTTTAAAGCTCCATGAACTAAGATAAACAAAGCAGATGGGATATTATATTTTAATAGAAGTATAGGATGGCTATTATTTTAATAAGTGCCTACAGTTTTTATATTATTGTGCCCAAATATGACTGAGCTATAAGGCTTTGCCCCACTGTGGATCTTCAGAGCCACCATGACTTTAATAGAGCTTGCAGCTGCTTGGTGATAATCAGTACAATATAAAAATTATATTAAATCTAAAAATATAATTGAGAAAATTTTAATTAAGTATTTCTGGATTTAGTTTTTAGAACAGGAGTCAGAAACCTTGTTATAGATGATGAAACAACTTCAAGCCTGAGGGTGACGTGGGACATTTCTGACTACAGTGTTCAGCAGTTCAGAGTGACCTATCTCACTGCCGAAGGGCACCGTGCTGAGGAAGCGGTAAGAATGGTCTGTATGGGTTTTGTCACTGGCTTCACAAGCTTCTTTAATAATTGCTAAGAAATGGTATCTTCTTATATGACAATTTTGTTGCAGTTAGTTAAGGATCTGTCTTTGATATTACTGTGAGCTTGAACTTCAAAGTTCTGATTGTGCAGCACGTGCTGCACTGCAGGCAGCAGCAGTTGAATGTCAGATCAAGGCCCAGGCACACAAATGTTTAATGAGCTCACAGTTAAAAGAGGAGCTGGCTGTCTTTCTTTTCCTGTACTTTTAAAAATTCACCCAAGTTGGGTTTTTTGTTTTTAATTTCATTTTTTACTCCTAGGCATTCTTCTATCCTGAGATTGTGTCTTAATGACACTTAAATGTTTGTACAGACTCAAGCAATTTTTGTTTTCGTTCAGCAATTTTACTTCTCCTCTTCTCCTCTCTTCTCATGTTATGCTAAAGCAATGAAATTAAAGTTCAAATGCAGAGTTTTCGTACTTCTCATTAACCCAAACATGTCACAATAAGGACAGCACTTTTTAATCTAAGTGCCTGAGAACATTTGTTATTTTTGCCAATGCAGTGTGATGATCAAGATGAAACTTGTCCTACACTGAAAAATTTCTGGTCATTAAGATTTTAGAGAATATTTGAAAGAATGAAGAGTACTGCATGTACTCTTTTGAGCATATAGCAAACAAACCAAAACCCACACACTCCCCCACAAAAGAAGAAGCCTGAGCTCCATTATTTTAACATTTCAGAATTTTTGAGATACTTTCAGAATTCAGCTAGGCTAAGTGCCTTTTCTAAAAATAATTTTTAAATTGGGGAAAACTTAGTATTGTAGTACAGTATAGTAGTGCAGTATTGTAGTGTAGTATTATTAGTGTTCCACAAAATCTGTTATAAAATTATGGGATGGCTCCAAGTAAGTACATTTAAAAGATTAAGTTGTGTATTTGAAGGTTGTTTCCTTAGTAAGTAGCTCAGAAAAACATGTTCCCTATCATTCTCCCTCTGTGTCTGCCACTTGAGTCACTTCTTTTTGTAGGGCAGTTAAAAAAAAAGGGTTATTCTTTTTGATGTTTAGCAGCTGACATTTTTAGCCCTATATCAGAATATTTCAATAAAAATATTAAAAGGAGTTGAATATATATTTTTCAAGGAAAATATGAATCGGTCTTTTTCCATTTCAGTTTTATTCATTTTTATGAGAGCCTGCTGGAAATGTAATTTTAACCACCTATTTCAACTATAATCTGAAAATGAATTTTCAGTGTAGTGGTGTCCTTTTGGACTAGGAAGCATGCTCTATGGTCTTACCTCAACTATATGTTAGTATACCAAATAATAAAGTGGAAAACCTGCACAGTATAATGGCACAAATTGTACCATTCTGAGAATAACCCAGATTTTCTGAAATTCAGATCCTGGATTCACTGTTTCACCTCTCTTGTTCAATTGGATGGTATAAATGTCATTCTGCTTTAGTGTTCAATTACTACTATGTTAAAATGAAATTAAAACTGTAGGAAAGGTATTAAAATTGTGGTTATCAGAAGGACATTAGAGCTGACTCAAAAGCTCATTAAATAAAATTATAAAACTGTATGATTAGGTAAGTATCTTGGGTCTGTTCTCACAAATTATTTAATTTTAAGTACACTCTCAAGCCTTATTATCTTTGGTCATAATTCAGCAAACAGATTAACCACATTTCATCTTTGAAATTAAGCACATGCATAAATACTTTACCAAAAAAGGATTTATGTAAGATTATACTTAGAATTAGGCACATTTTAATTGAAGGAGTTTATTTTACCACGTGGCTTCAAGCACCTGAGAAGTGCACAACAGATGTCAATAAAACAACACAGATGTTCAATTTTAGGGGAGTGCTTATATGCTTAGTACATTTTTTAGACAGAAACCAAAAGTTTTGTGGAATTTGGGCTTACGTGTACTATAGCGTGACAGTTCTGTGGTGAGTACTTAAGTTTTTGGCTCTGATTTCAGTGATATAAGTTTCAGTTACTCCTCCCTTTCCATAAAAATATGAATAAGCTTTATAATTCTTGATGCAATTGGCTGAAAATCAGGGACTAGAAAATGTAATAGAATACAGAAGGGTCAAGCTCTAAATTGCATGTGTGTTCTTGGGTGTGCTGTACATACTGGAAAGATCAAATTTTTTCTCAACTTTAAAGCCAAAAATGTTTCTCACTGCTGAAAGCTATACTGATCTATGCCCATGTGGAGAGGAGAGTTCTCAATGCTTGCATCCACTGTTCTAAAAACTCAAAAAATTTGTTGGATTTTTTCAGAAACTTAGTTTGTGTGTTTTGAATGCTTGTGTATGGAAGAGGAAAGTGGAAATCTTTCAAGAACATTTATTAAGGGTTTAAGTTCAGTTTTGATCAAAGAATGAAGCACTGTGACAAGTCTCAACACCTGGGTGCAGTAGATACATTTCCTTCTTTGTATCACTTGCCAAAACTAGAAGTAGTTTGAATGTATCCCGGAGTGTTAAACTGGTGAGACTTTTCTTGAGCATATGCTTCAAATCTTTGCCATCATCACATGCATTCTTTGAAACAACAAAATCCTTTTATAGACCTACTCTCTGCTTTCTCCCCATGAGTTTAAAGGGCTTTTGCTTCTCTCAGCTTCTTGCCAAATCCGTGTAGTTGCTGGCTCAGGTGACAGATTCACACAATGGACATGGGCCAGGGAATGTCCAAAATGTGACGTTGGACCTTGGGACTTGCTTCCAACAGCATCACTTCAGAGCACAGATCTCTGCACAGGAAACATAGGACTAGTTTTTTCTTTTTTACCATGCCCATACCATGTGATGTAAGTGGCTCCCATACAGGCTTTGGAGGCTCTCTGAGATTAAATTTTACTGGCAAGTTAAGCAATTGCAAGGCTTTGCTTGACACTCCTGCCACCACTATTGTGATGCTGGTTTTTGAGGCTCTGCCTAAAATACAATAATATATTGAAGAGTTTTAGAACTAGATGCTTACAGGGAAGCCTTTCACTGTGCTTAATCCAGCAGACTGAAACATGTACTCTAGAACCAAAAACTGCCCAGAGGAATTTCTACAGCTGCTCTATTACCAGGTTGCCTGGTTGGATTTTTCTGACAGATCTTCCATGTTTCATGGCAGTTTGGGATCCTGTGGTATTTGAGAGATGCCATCCTACTTCCTCTCCTAAACAGCTACCTTCATTTGCTTGTCTCCAGACTAGATCCAAACAAGACAAATATTTTTTATTCCTGCTTGCTCAGTTCAATGTTTCCAGATCTCATAACCTGACTTTCCTTCCTCCCAGGGAAGGAGGATTTTTTTTGTCTCCAGAGAACAAAACTATCAGCCTTTATCACCAAGCTTCAGAAAATTTAAATATGTCCAGAATTAATACATCAAGAGGATGTATTTTGTCTATACAGTAAAATAGTTTAAGTATTTATGATACAAACAGTACCAGTGGTTTATGGACCTGTAGTGGCTCATAAGTTTAATATAAAACAGTGTTATCCCATTGGAAAATTTCCTTTATTTTGTTTTGCTATAATGGTAGATCTGTTAAAAGGGTGGATAATGTAGTGGTTTTATTTTACTGTAGAGCATCAATAATATTTGAAAATGCAAGCTATATAGTAATGCTAGTGGAATGTGTTGTCAGAGACTAAGTAAGATAAAGTGGTTTGGCTCTAGTCATTGAGCTTGATTGTTTCTGCATTTTCTGACCCTCCAGGTAATGGTGCCCGGCAGACAAAACACTCTTCTGCTTCACCCTCTTCTGTCTGATACAGAGTACAAAGTTACTGTAACCCCCATCTACTCTGATGGGGAGGGAGTCAGTGTCTCAGCTCCTGGCAAAACTTGTAAGTACAGACTTTCCGCCTGTCTTTGGCCAGGATGTGCATGAATAAAGACTTACTCTTTGTGGCCTTTTTTCCTGTAGGAATGTACTTTAGTATAAATGTGGGCTTATTTTGCATGACTTGTATGACTTGAACTTTAAATTAATCTCAGTTGATTGATTTATAAACAATGGGTTTCTTCTAAAAGACAAGCTGTATTTTATATTCAAATACTCTGAGTTTGCAGAAACTTGTTCAGTAATAGAGCTGGTAAATGCTTGATAACCAGCCCACCAAGGACAAGCCAACTAATACAGAAAAAAAAAAAAGTAAAAGCCTGCTGAGATGGTATCAAACCAACCATTGTACTGTTAGATTTTTTTTTTTTGTGAGATCATTGAAGGGTCATTAGAAATGCTGCTGAACTTTTTATAAAAAGTGTTTGCATTATCTCCAGAGTTATGACCAAATACCAAAAGATTACTCAGCTGTAGTCTAAGCTTCCTCTCTGCCGTATATTGTAAAAAATCCTTTCATTGTGCACTTGTAGTCATGATAGTATAATTTTATTGAAGTGTTCTCCTAATTTACATAATTTGTCTTAATTGAAGTGCTATTTATGCAGAGACTTAAATCACTTGTAAATAAGTCCTTTGATTCCATTCTACAGAATTAAGTGCTCAAAAGAGCATGATTTATACATTAGTGCACTTGGATTGGAAGAAACTATACAATGAATAATTGTCTCTAAATTACCTTACATTTTTAGGAAACAAAAGTAAGGTTTTTTTATAAGAAATGTAGAGACAAATTTTGGAATTAATTCAAAAATTCATTGTTTGTTGATCAAAGTTTGTGGTTAATCCACTGAATAATACAAAGGATGAATCTCATTAAGAGTTTCATCCTGATAATTTTACATGTAAATCTGAGAGTAATGGGTATCACACTCTTTTTATTTGCATACCTTGATTTTGCTGTATAAGCTTGTATGAGATAAACTTGTAAAATCCCAGTCTGGTTTCTTTTCAGTGCCCCTGTCTGCTCCTAGGAACTTGCGTGTCTCAGATGAGTGGTACAATCGATTGCGCATCAGCTGGGACGCCCCACCTTCAGCAACAATGGGTTACAGAGTTGTCTACAAACCTGTCAACAGTGAGTTTTTGAACTGATTTTTTTGGGGTTATTTCTGACTGAACATCATCTTTCACTCAATTTTGTTCTTGAATCTATCAGTTGCAGCTGCAGCCTTGAACGTGTTATTAACTTTGGTGCCTCATATTTTTGAATATGGAAGTTTAATAGTCACAGAATGATGCAGGTTGGAGAGGATCTCTGGAGATCATCTGGTCTTCCTCCCTGAGCAAAACAGGGCCAGCTTGGAACAGATCTCAGTGGACCCTGGCCAGTTGAATTTATAATATCTCCAAGGATGGAGATTTTAAAACTGCTCTAAGCACCTCTCCCAGTTTTTGACTACTGTCACTGGCAGTGTGATTGCTAATATATGATAAAAATTTCCTGTGTTGCAAAATTTGTCTTTTTTCTCCTACATTTTCCTGTTTGCCTCTGAAGACATTCTGTCTGTATCTTCTCTACCACCTTGCATAAAGTAAGTGTTGGCAGCAGTAGATTTCCCCTTAGACTTCCCATCCTAAGACTGATTAATCCCAGCTCTTTCAGTCTGTGTTTTTTCATTTTAACATGACTCTGTTTCAGAGACTGTTTGCTTTTTCCTGTTCCTCTCTTCTGTGTTCTCCTGTTCTTCAACTTCCTTCCCCTCACAAGAAAAGATTTTCACTTCTTCCCAGACACTTGACATTTTATTCATTGTCCATTTTGTGTGTGCTGCATCCTTTGCCCGCCTGTACCTTGCAGCTAGACAAGACATCCAGAATCCTTCAAATTTCTTTAGAAAAACAGGGTCCTCTATTGACAGCAAATCACAAATCACAGATGTGTGACCATTGAGGGACTAAAATACTGTCCAAAGACAATACTGCTGTCTGGTTTCTGAAGTGTATCCAGAACAACTAGGGGAGGTGATGAAGGAGCTGTTTGTGATTCTGATTTGGGAAAGTTTGATTCTTTTCTATTTTCATTATCATTTTTGCACAGTATTAAATGATGCTGATGTATAAGAAGCCCTGAGTGACTGTAGTGCTGGCTGGCATCTGCTGTCCCCTGTTGGTCCTGGCACACAATCAAACTGGGGAGATATTGGGCTGCCTCTTTAGAGCAGTTGTAAGTCACTGAAGCAGAGCAAAAGGATTTAACAGATGCCAGTGTCTAGCTCTGCCTTAATGAATCCCACTGCTGAATGTCCCAAGTGTGTTTGTTGTGTCATCTTTCCATGCTAGGATTGAGGAGAATGTCTTTGTATTTGTGTATAGTTAAAAAAAAAAAAGGTAAAAATTAGTAACTTTATGAACACTTGTAATTTTTTCTAATTCAGTGGATAAGCAAATGATTTTCTAATTTATTTCATTTTTTGCAGCTCCTGGTCCTGCATTGGAGACCTTTGTAGGGGATGATATTAATACTATTCTCATTCTGAATCTCTTCAGTGGAACGGAGTATAGTGTTAAAGTATTTGCTTCGTACTCAACAGGCTTCAGTGATGCCCTATCAGGCGTGGCCAAAACCTGTAAGAATGATTTCATGCTGCTCAGATCTCTACAAGCTGGTTTTCCTTACAACTGTGGCTTTCTGCAGCTCCCTGAATAAATTTTCATGTGGAAGACTTTACTTTGTTTTCCTGAAATGAAAGTTTCTCTTTATGAGACTATACCAGGCTTTTAAGTGCTCTGCTGGATGATAGCAAGACAGGAATCATAAAGCAGATATAATTTATCAGCCAAAAATGTATTTGCCTAGTAGTAGATATAAATTTCCTTAATGAAAAGTCTATTTAGTGTATTTTTTCTGGTTCCATATATAATATTATTTGCTTTATATATAGCTAAAGCTCTGTTTTAAATTAGATTTTGACAGACATTCTGCTGTTATTATACTTTTATACTTATTTGTAATACCTGAACTTTTTAGCAGTATTCATTATTTAGTTTGAAGTTAATTGCCTTAAGTTCTAAACTTTGGTTTTAAGGTTCACTGCTTTTTAAAATTCTTCTTTTAGATTTTCTTGATTTTTTAAAGCAGCTATGGACATTATTTGTTAAAAATGAATTGGCACTGGTTTCACTGTAATAACTTTGTCATTTTTTTCTTGTATGTCTTATTAGAGGTATAAAGCTATTTTTTTTAATATTTAATTTTCAGTGTATTTGGGTGTGACGAATTTGGATTCCTACCAAGTGCGCATGACAAGTCTGTGTGCTCAGTGGCAGCTTCACAGACATGCTACTGCTTACAGGGTACTTATAGAGTCACTCGAGGGTAAGTTACTAAATAATTTGATATGCAGCTCCAGCCCAATCCAGAGAATTGAATTGCATAGAAAATGGATGCAGTTAGACCTGTAGACTGGCTCCTGGAGTACTGGAAATGACGGACAGGAGAGAGGTGTGTACACCCTGACAGTTTCAGAATGGAGCAGCATCCCTGTCCTTTTATGTCAAACACATTGACAGCTTGTGCATTTTATGTCAGGGACTTTCATCTGTCAGTAGGAGAAAGGTGATTACCTGAGTTTGTCACTGCTGTGAGGAACAGAAGATGGATAAGGATGAACTGAATACATCAAAGTTAGTAAATATACCACAGGCAGTAACTTTGTATGATTAGGATAGACAGGAGAAGAGAGTAGAAAGGCAGAAAAGCTCTGAATGAATCCAGACTATGCCCACAGAATCAGAACAATGTCATCTTTTGTTTGTTCTCATTCTTTTGATGTTTCTTTGTAGCTTATAGTAGTAATGTTACTCATATGGATAAACATGACACAGTTTTATGCAGTCACACAAGGAGCCTTGATGCTTTTAGCACAGAGTATATAGAGGGTAAATTACAGCCTCTTCAGCCTCACTGGTTCTCAGGTGTGACCAGAAGACATTCTGTCACTATTTGTGCAGACCAGCTCTCTTATCCCAGGCAGACATCAGTGGTCTTCTGACTGGCGGCAAATTAAAACCTTGGATAACTTGAGAGAAGTGCAGTTAATGGGCTGTATAAAAGGTGTCATGGACAGTAACACTGATCTTAAGGTAAAAAAGGCATGACCTTTCTGTGGAATGGCAAGTGGATGGTGATAAGGTTTATTTGAAGCCCTGAAATACAGACAAGCTATTCAGATAGCAGAGATCTTGGCTCACATGAGACAGCACAGACACCTCTCTCATCTGGGAGCTAGCCAACATCCTATTTTCTTCATATAGAACTGCCAGAATGGTTTTAGCTGAGCTGAAAGCACCTAAATGTGAGCAGAGCAACCTAGAGTGTGAACAAATGTTTCTTATTAATATTTATCCTGAAGGGACTTGATTGTCAAATCGGGTGTGTGTCTGATTCAGACAGTGATCAAATATTTTTATACTAGTGTAACACCTGATAAGCATTGAGTGACTGTTTGTCATTTTTTATGCACTCTGTAAAATGTGAGATCAGTTGCTTGTATTTCACTTCTTCCTGGTGCAGATTTTAAATGGTGATAAGGTTTTTCCTTTTATTAAAACATGCCTTATGCTATTTCCTGTACTCAGCCTTTTTCTGTTGTCAATGTATTTTCCAATTCAGAATTCAGTGGAATCAGTTTTGGAACCCTGTAAATGCTATTCCTTAACTATCTTTAAAGGGGCTACTAGTGAAAGCTGGAATATGATATCTAGTTCAGTCTCTTGTGTTGTGACCAAGCACAATACATATGCTGAGAACCAGAGGCATAGACAGAGGATGCCATAGAATTACATAATGCAACAATTCCTAGTTAGACTCTCATAATTTAGGACTAGATCCAAAGCCTGTTCATGACAGTGATTTTTATTGCCTTTAGTGCATGGGGCAAAATTAATATTTTTTTCCTGAAGATGCTTGACACATTCCTCAGCTCCTACTTAGTATGAATAATGAAATGTTACAGAGACCTCTGCACAGAGGTCAATTTCCAAAAGGAAGGCAGCATGTAGTTTATTAACTTATGCCAACCTCTTACCCTTCATATGCTGTCATGTACTCTTCTTATTTATGTTTTAAATTCATTATTCGATAAAACAGGAAAAAAAAAAAAAAAAGAAAAAGTTTTCATGGTTTCTTTTCTAATTACAGATGGAAAAAAGAGAGAAGTAAATCTTGGTGGAGGGACACCTAGACATTGTTTCTTTGAGCTGGTGCCTGGAACCAAATATAAAATCAGTGTTCACACACAGCTTCAGGAGCTGGAGGGCCCTGCTGTGAGCATCGTGGAGACAACCTGTGAGTAAGACAGAGGGGACAGAGTTCAGCCAGCAGCAATAATGCTCAGTTGCTTTTCTTGAGTTCTGCCCTTTGCCCACACATGTGTTATTCCTACAGTTTCCTCTAGCTGAGCTATTAATTTTTAAAGTACATTGTGACTCTTCCATAGATGTGCAGGATTCTTAAACCACTGCTGTGAACTTACTGTTAAGTCATGTTCAGAAACTCTATTGGACTTCTAATGAGAATGACACAGGGAGGATGGTTTAGTTTTCTTCATATTAAGTCCCACTATGGGATACTCTGAATATCTATGACTTTGGGGAAAAAATACAGAAAAATGAGCAAACAGAGAAATTTTTGTTCCTGCAGCTCTTGTTATTTAGTAAAATTAACTAGTGTTTGAATAATTTGCAGTTAAATGGGACCTCAAAACCCAATTTATTTAAGTATTTTGAAACAAACCAACCAACTGGACTTTTTAAATTATTATTACTAGTAATACAAGACAAAAAACAAACAAACAAAAAAAAACCCCCAAAAAACCACCAAAACCTCACAGCTGTTTATGAAGGCAAGGTCTTGCTGTCATGAACTCAAAATACTGCAAAATAAAACATGGGACTACTAGAATTAATATTTTATCTTTCTTTGAGCCCATTTCCAATCTCAGCATTACCTGTCTTCTCATAGTATATTGCTATACACCATAATACTGTTCCCTTTCTCTCAGGGTAGAAAGTGTTTGTACTTTTTTTCTTTTCCTCCCACATTTATGGTTTCACATAGGAAAAACTTGCACAGGTGCAAGATTCCAATTCTTCCTAGTCCAAGGCTCATTCTCTGAGCAGTGAGCATAAAGCCAAGCTTCTCCTGCTTTTTGGGGAATTGTGTTCAGTGTACTTTGCAGGTCAGGGAGCTAGGAGACATGAGGAAGAGCACACCTTGACACATATGTCCATTTGAGAACGATGGTTTGTGATAATTTGTCTAAACTATTGTCTCATCTCACCTTAAAGGGAAGCAGTCTTCAGGGTGACCTGCATCTCTTTGGTGCTGAGAGCAGCCTTTCAAGTTGCCTCACAGCAGTTGTGACCCTTTTTTAGTGGGTCTGGTCCTGTGCTGCTGTGGCCATGGAGGTCCTGGGCACTCCTTTTGTGTGGATGTTTCAGAGTCCTAGCCCTTTCTGTTGCTGAGGCCATTGGGAAAACCCCCATCAGCTGCAGTGGGATGTGGACATGTAATGAATCCTGTTTGCACTGCTCTTTCCCAAATGTAGGTTCCTTTTCCCAGGTTGCCATATCTAACACTCTCCATTGCCTATAAATGTAACTTAGGTGTTACAGCAAATAAGTTTAGTATTACTTGGAGGACTGATGTTCTGTCACCTGTGGCTTCTTATGCTTAATGCATTGAATAAAAATGGGAAAAAAAACCCTTGAAAGAATGTGGAAGCTTTTCCTCCACTAGAATTGTGGAAGTCAATGCATGTGCATTTTATCTCTGGGAGTTCAGCTGGGCTGTATTGAAAGGTGCTAAATAAACCTGCTGCATTCAGAAAAGCTGTCAGTCAGTGGTTGGATATTCACCTAGGTCTCTGCAAGGCTGAAATTCCAAAGTCAATTTTCAGGAGAAGGCTGAGAGACACTTTTTTTTATAGAAACTATAAAGCAACTTCAGTAGAAGTTGCTGCAAGCAACAGAGCCACAGTCCTGTTAGAGTTGGGGTCAGAGCTGTGTTTCTGTCTGGAAGCATAACAAGGTCTTTGACCAAATTCAGAAAAGTCTTCATCAGGGAAGATGAAGATGTGACCTGCTTTGAGTGCAGGCACTAGCTTGCTTTTCCTCTCTGCCTTTGCATTTTGGACTAAGATCTTTTTCCTTCCAGGGTGAATATAGACCTACTTTCTGTTACTGAGGACTTTTGTTGAGAAAAGAAAAGGACGCAGACTTTTTTCAAAATTAATTATGGATTCTCGGTCAAGAATAGTGCTGGGACATGGTCTGCTACACTGGAGGATCTCAAAAAGGGGCAGTTCCAGTAGTAGTTCAGTTGTATTCTTGTATCATTCATACTGCACATACAGCCATTAATTGTTTTGCATTAGTAATATTCTCTTTCAGGTGACATTTCTTTTGTGCACTCACCTATATTTATCTCCAATTGCATAACTAGTGGATTAGGGATAATGATTTTTTTTCACGTGAAGATGAGTAGGAAAAGCTGTTTATTAAAGATATTGGGCTTTTAAGCATGTTTGAATATTCCTTCTTTTATTCTCTAGTACCATTTCCTACTCAACCACCAACAACGCCTTCAACACCACCTCCACCACCTACAATCCCACCTGCAAAAGAGGGTAAGTGCTACATGTGTGAGTTTCTAGTAATTTTAAAGTGTTGATTCAATGTTTTTCTTGATGGTATTTTAGACCTGTGGGGAGCAGATCTCACGAGGCATTTGCGGTAGAAACACTGTTAAGGCAGCTGGCTTAAATGTAATGAGCCAAAAATCTGACATCATTGTTGTACTGTTAGAATTTGTGGAAAGGTAGGTTAATATATGTGACACTTTCTTTTTCCAAACCTCCTAAACCATACACATTTTGCAACTGAAGCAGACATCCTAGGATAATTAAACTTGAAAAGCAGCATTATTTTTAAATATGTCTACTTTAGGTAATTTGAAAAGTATGGGCCATGTTGAGACTCTCCTCTTTAAATGCAGACTTCTTTTTATTATTATTTGAATGCATCGTATTTTGTACAGAGGCTTATAATATTTCTGTGAGAGGAGCATTATTGGTGGAGACTGAGGATCAAGTACATCAGTTTGAAGTCTGTGGACCAAACTGACAAGTATAAATTGAGAATCTAACCCACAAGTACAGGGAAAAAAAGACCTTGTGTGTGCATGTGTTTAGAACTGCACAGGAGCAGATAATGAGGGGCTTTTGTTATTCGAGGAGTAATCAACAGAAAATGAAAAATACTGGTTTGTATCTTCTTGTCCTATTCTCTGGATTTAGATGAAATATGAAGATGAAATATGTTGAAAAACATAACTTTGGTTTGAGACAGTTTGCTTCTGACCCCAAGCAATAGACTTGGATTTCTGTGAAGTGTTGCAGGTTCCCAGTTCCCATGAAAGAGTAACCAACTTGTGTGAACAAATGTACAGCTCTTGTTGCAGGCCATTTTGTGTAAGAAAGTGCTGCAATCAGATGAGATGGGTGAAACCTGCATTGCTCCTACACGGGGCAGTTGAAGTGCATTAGGCACTGCAGACCTTAGGGTCACTTTAGGGATGGAATAGTTTCCCAGTGGCAACCTCCACAGTTGAAATTCTGTCCTCTTGCTTACTGTGTCATGCTAGGAGTCTGGCATTGTATAAGTTCATGTGTGAGTTTACTTAACAAGCTAAATAAAAATATAAATTATAAACCAGACTTTAAAGAACCTTTGAAGTGTGTTCTCTGATAGGTTCTGTTGATGCAGACAATTCCCCCTTGCAGAGCTCAGCTGGTTCTACCCCTGCACTGAAGTCAAGGCCAGCAGGTCTGATGACTAAAGCTAACATTATCAGCTAACATTAAACAAGGGCTTTTCATGATGGTTGCATTTTCTTAGGTGATTTTTGAGATTTCATGAGGAGTTGAGGCATTGCTCTAATTCCAAAATTCTTGCTTTCTTCCTCAGTGTGCAAAGCAGCCAAAGCTGATCTGGCATTCCTGGTGGATGGGTCATGGAGTATTGGAGATGACAATTTCAATAAGATAATTAACTTCCTTTATAGCACTGTGGGAGCTTTGGATAAGATTGGTCCTGATGGAACACAGGTAATCAAAGTGTGCAGAGATGGAGGGTGCATGGGTGTTTTAGACTAGACCAGAAGTGAAATGATGCAAGAAGTACCTGACATCATTTCACAGTTCAGTGAAAATATAAAGTGCTCTAGGTCAGTATCTTTTTTCAATATCTTTTTATGCACACCATATGTTAAATTTCACGAGATAAATCTTGGTAGCATGAGGGCTAAGTATCATTTCAGTCTCCTCTAATTCTAATGACATTTAAGTTTGTTAATGCTTTTGGTACTCATTGTAGTGTTTATTTATAAATAAGCTAAAAATTGCATTGATAAGGAAAATTAAAGGTTCTGTTATTTTAAATCACACAGGCTGCAGAATCTACAGTGCTTGAAATAAAATTTGCAACAATTGTTCCATTTTTGTATTTGTTTAGAGAGGTGCTCCAGAACATAATATTGGCAAATACGTTACTGGTTTAAGTGTTACCTGTATAATATGTGGTTTGGGATCTCATTGGAAATTAATTTTAACTTGTCCTAACCCTGAAGAATACTTTTTACTGTTTCTTGCTGTACAACTATTTTTCCAGAGTATAGTTAATGGTGCTTCAGAAACTTTGTCACAAGTTTAAACACAATAGCTCCTTTTAAATGAGAGGCACCACTTATGGAATATGAAAATCAATATATGCTTTGTGAGTTGTAGGGGTTTAGTGTACAGTATTGTAATGCAGGGTCTTAACTCAGTAGTGTCATATTTGACAGAGGCAATTTTTCAAAATATATTCCTGAATCTTTCTATTACTTGCTTCATTCTTGCTCCCTAGCTTAAGTTACTTATGTGCAGTTATTAATTCATGGAGACTGAATTAAGTCCCAGCAGTTTTGAGTATGAATAACTGTACACATGTGAGCAGCTGTAACCAGGATTTTGCTTTTGGGCTCAACTGAGTGTGCTTCTGCCAACGTGGGTATTACTGTTCTCATCCTGTTTGCTGCAAAATTAAACCAGAAAGTGTTAGATGGTTGCCAAGGTTGCAGAGAGTAAAACTGAACTTTATTTACTGAAAGCTTTCTTAAAGAGAAAAAAAGTCTGGCTTCAATTTAAAGATGAAGCAAAGTTACAAGATGAATCCCTGTTTTAAGTGGTCACATTCACTTACTTTTTGCTTACACAGTGGGTGGTGCTTTTGTAATGAACATCTTCTATGTGCACAGGTGGCAATAATTCAGTTTAGTGATGATCCCAGGACAGAATTTAAATTGAATGCATACAAAACAAAAGAGACTCTTCTTGAAGCTATTCAGCAAATAGCCTACAAAGGAGGAAATACAAAAACAGGTGAGAAAGGATGTGGTTGTAATGCAGATTTTTTCCCTGCCTCTCTAAGCAATATTTCTTTCCCATTTGCTAAATGGTTTAATCAATCACTGCAAACCAGTGGTAATGTGCTGTCTCCACACTGGAGATGAAAAGTTTGGTTCTGAAATTAGAAAGTCTTTGTAATCTGTATTTTAGACACTTCAGCCCCTACTGCTGCATATTCACCCCACTGACCAACAGTGATAACAAGGATCAGGGAGGCAGGGAGAGGGGAGGAGGGCTAAAGCAAATTAATTTGGGGGTAGTGGAGGGTGAAATGGAGAGTAATATGAAATCAGCTTGCCAAGTGAGCAGAAAAGTGAGAAAGGGGAGAGGGTGGGAGGGAGCTTGCAGAGCACATAGAAAACTTGAGAGAGTGGAGGGTCTGTTTGGGTATAAGCCAGAACAGTTAAGCCTCTGTGGGATGTTTAAGATTGGGATGGGGAAAAATGTTTGTTAAGGTTGCATTTTAATTAATCCCTTAAAATAGCTTTCTGATATAAAGAAATTATAGATGAGGGTTGAAAGGGTTAAAATCTGTTTTAGTTGGAAACCATATGTTTTATTATTTTCAGACTGCACAGAAATTTCTTACAGCTGTTGCATTGCATCCAGTTTCAGCATTATCAAAATAATTTTCCCTTTACTAAAATGACATTCTCAGTTGTTAATGTAGGCAGTGCCCTACAATCCAGAAAAGGAAAGTTTTGTTATCTCTAACCCAGCCAGTAGCTAAATACCACACAGTGCTCACTCACTGCCCACCCCTGGCCCTGGTGGGATGGGGAGGAGAGTCAGAAAAGGGTAAAGCCTGTGGGCAGAAACAGCAGTTTCATGATTGAAATAAAGTAAAATACAATGACAGTAATAATAATTAGAAGGGGTATAACAAAGAGAGGGAGAGAAACTCTAAGAAAAACAGATGATGCTCAGTACAGTTGTTCACCACCTGCTGACTGATGCCCAGCCCATTCCAGAGCAGGGATTAGCCCCTCCTGGCCCACTCCCCAAGTTTATACACTGGGAAGGATGTTCTATAGCATGGAGGATCCCTTTGGCCAGTTTGGGTCAGCTGTCCTGTGTACACTCTCCTCCAGTCCTCTTGAGCAGCTGCAGAGAGTGAGACACTGAAAAGTCCTTGACTCAGGGTAAGCACAGCTTAGCAACAACCAAAACATCATTATCAACATTAGCCTCATATGGAGTCCAAAACTCAGCATTGTACCAGCAATAAAGAGGGAAATTAAGCCTATCCCAGCTGAACCCAGGACACCCACACAAATCATGTCTGTGATCTTCCCCTTCTGGATTGAAAAACAGGGGGCTGAAGCCATTGGAACTTGAAATGTTATGGTCAAAATCAAACTTTTCTACATCTCGATTTTAACAAATACAGAATGGACAAATTGACAGATTGCTCAGGACACAACAGATTTCTCTTTTTATATATGCCTAACATGTGATATGAGAAGCCAATAGAAATCAGATTTATATCACAGTCAATGTCAATTTTTGTGTTACAGGCAAAGCCATTAAACATGCACGAGAAATCTTATTTACAGGAGAGGCAGGCATGAGAAGGGGCATTCCAAAGGTTTTGGTTGTCATCACTGATGGGCGATCACAGGATGATGTGAACAAAGTCTCCAGAGAAATGCAACTGGATGGTAAACTGGGTGGTTTTAAAAACAACTCACATGTTCTTTTTTCTCGTTAATTGCATCTAAGTAAGTGTGGGCATGAGGTAAGGAGAGCTTTTGCTCCAGATTTTCAGTTTTAAAGAAAACAGCAATTGCTGAGAAACACAGAATATTACTAGGATATGATTAGATTCTGGATATTTTTGGTGATTAACAGAATTATTTTTCATTTTGGCAGCAGTGCTAAAATCATGTAGTAGTTAATGGAATTGTTCCCAGAATGAAGAAGTTGGGGAATATGATCCTGAGAATCTGGATTATCATCTATAAAGTGTAGTCTTGGGGTTATGAGCAAATTGAGCTATTTTGTTTTCTGCACAAAAGGTCCATTGAAAATTCTTATACTGTTTCTGACCTGCTCTCATGTTACACTAATTACCTCTAGGAATTTTTTAAAAGTTTCAGTTTTAGAGATTTAAGCAGCCACACCATGTTGTGAGTCTAAGAGTAAGAACTGGATTAATTGTTGTAGGAGTTGTAGAAGTTTGTACCAAAACCGAAAGGGCAGAGTGTGCCATCTGGAACAAAACCAAAGGATGGAAGAAAAATACTATCTTCCTTTTAATGTGAGGCAACCTGAAGAGAAATTACATTTGTGCCTTTTATTTGCTTTTAGCTTTGACAGCTATGAAGTTCCCAGGGTACTGGGAACTTCCCAGTTCACTGATTTCTGAAACCAAATGTAATTGTCCAGTTTGGCTGCCTCCTTGTTTTGTTGCTAGATGCTGAGAGTAGGGGCTTCATCAATAAGGCATATGACAAAATAATGGGCTTGCATGACCTGTTTTAAGTAGCAGTCAAGAAAACTGTGTATTTGTGAATAAATTGGAGTTTGTGCCTAAGCTGAACAAAAAATGTTCATCTCTCAGGTAAGTCTTGCAGTTGCATTATTAGCTCCTGCACTGGGAATGGCACTTTGTGAGGGCTCAGTTGCTGGGATGTGGCACATGACTTCCCCTCTCCCACTTTCCCTGGAGTGTGCTGCACAATGAGGCTGCAGCTAGGTTGGAGCAGGTACTGATGGGCATCTGTGGTGGAGGCTGGCACAAAGATCTGCTGATTTTGGATGAGACATGAAGATATTGCTATAATGTATTAAGTCAAAGTTTTGTTATGCTAAAAGCTCTGCAGAAGATGATGAATGCCCCTGGTCCTTATTCAAACTTGAAGATAATATTGCTTGCCTGGAATAAATTTGTGACTGAGCCATGATAGAACAGTATATCCATTAACTATATTCAGCCTGATGTAGAGAGGTTTTTCCTTCATCTCTCATGGAAAGGAAAATGTTGAAAAACTTATGGCTCTTTTGTTGCTCCTGAAACATGTAGAGTACAGTTTCCATTTGATTTAAATCCTTTAAGTCAGGCTCCTATTTTGAAAAATATTCATGCTAAATATATAGAACAGATGCAACCAGTGCAGTTAAATTGCTGATGAAATGAGGATGCATTTATTTCAGTGTTCACTCATGAGGCAGCAGTGCCTTGAAATAATATATATACTAACACATGGCACAGAAAAAATCTGTAAAAAACCTGCAGGAAATTAATTTCTCTACTTTGTATTTATTCTGTACTTGATACATGGATATTTTTGTGTAATACAGTATAGCATTAAATTTTAAAAGTATTTAAACGTTTTCTAAAACTTTAAACTGTTGAATAGTCATGTATCTTCAAGAAAATGCTTAAGGTTTAACTAATTAAGCATAAATTGCCAGAAGAAATATTTCACAGGAAATGTTTAACTTTTATTTTAGATTACATAAGTGAATTTTCTTGTGCTATAGGATAATGTCCATGTTTGTTTTTAATCTGGAAAGGAGTCAGTGCAAATACAGTTGTGTTCATATTGTATTTCCACTCTCAAAATGAATTGCTCACTGGAGTGTTCTTTTTTGCTTTACAGGTTTTACCTTTTTTGCTATTGGAGTGGCTGATGCTGACTATTCAGAGTTAGTTAATATTGGCAGCAAGCCCAGTGAAAGACATGTCTTCTTCGTGGATGACTTTGATGCCTTTACAAAGATTGAAGATGAGCTGATCACTTTTGTTTGTGAAACTGCATCAGCAAGTTAGCCATTTTGATTTCTTTTTGTTTCTAAAATAACTGCTGAATTCTGGGGAGATTTTAACTCTTAATTTTCTATTTAGACAAATTATTGATCTTTTTAATACAATTTACTGCTGACTTTATAATTCTAATGTTATTTCAGAAGATTAAGGAAATGAAGGTGTTGTGACTTCAAAATAATTAATGGTTGTTTCTGTAAAGCTAGAATACAATCACTGGTTGTCAAAAACTCATTTCAAATGTTGACATTTCAGAATCATTAAAGATAATTATATGTTATTTTCTAGGCTACTTTAACCCTCTCTAAGAGTACTGCTAGCTACATTCATTCTTATTAAGTCACATGGTTAATTTATTAATAGAGATCCAATCATTAAAGTTTTTGTTATGAAAGTAGATGAGTTGTAGCCTAAGCAAAAGCATAAAACACACTCAAATTCTGAAATCTTGGAGAAAGCCACACTTCTGCCTCTTTATGAAAATTAAGGAATAGACTTATTCCAGAGCAACACTTAATGATTATTGGTCAGTAATTCACACGCTTTCAGGTGTGTGTCCACAATACATCTCCTTGTGTGTAAGCCAGGGAGCAGGCACTGTGTGGTTGATGTGAACCATTTGTGATTGCAAGGAGTCCTTGTGCACAGGGCTGTGAGTTATCATGAGACTCTGAATTGTCAGAGCTGGTAAGCAAAAACAATGTTGCTTGTGAGCCATCAGTTCTGAGATTTTCACCATGAGGTCTACTTTCAATGGTAGAGAGAATGTTAAACATTTACAATTCTCAACAGTGTCATTTATTGGTCACTTGTGCTTGTTTTCTGAAAGTGATCTTCAAATGTGAGTCTCCTGGGCAGCTGTATTTGGTTGATATGCTGCTTTAGGCTTGTTGATTTCCCAGGGCACCTTTCCTGAAATATATTAGTGACCTTTCTTCCCTGCCAAAAGAAATTTACAAATCAGATTTACAGCTATTTAAAATGTGAGCACACATCTTAGGGATTGTTCTGGTTTCTCTTGCTTGTGGAAACTATTGTGGAGTTTGAAAAGGTACAGAGAATGTCAGCTCTGTGAGATGGGTTAGGCTGGAGAAGCTCACAAACAGAGAATTAGGGAACACTTGGTTAAATCCCAATATAAGACATACTTTATTTTATGCAACAGGCAACGAATTCATTGCTTTTCTTCCAACAAATTTGAAATTACTGAAGAGGTTATGAAGGCAGGTTTATAGGAAGGATTGGACAAATTAACGGACAAGAAATCCATAAAAATATATTATATGGAGCACACAGGGAGCACCCCTTAATATCTTTGCTACAACCCTTGGGGATCCTGAGAAACATTGGTAGAATGGAGTAGAAAGCAGCCAGGTTTGCCTGCCCTTCCTACCCAACCTCTCCTTCTGCTGCTCTAGGGGGTAGAGTGCTGAGTTTAAGTGCATGATTGTTCTGACTCTGTGGGACATCTCTTGTATTCTTAAATTATCTTTTTTTCTTTTCCAGCCTGCCCCCTGGTAGTTAAAGATGGAAATAATTTTGCAGGTACAATATTTTTGTGTTCATTTTTGTTTTGATTTATGGAATCATTTTCATTACATTATTTTCACAGTATTAGGCAATACATTTCCCTTCATGCTAGCAGGCAGCAAAACTGTTAGATACAGTTGGCGTTGTCTTTTTTTGCATCCTCTGATGCAGTATTAATTTAAATTAATAAAATATGCTTTTTGATATCTTCCAGGATTTAAAATGATGGAAATGTTTGGTTTGGTTGAAAAGGAGTTTTCAGCTGTGGAAGGAGTTTCCATGGAACCTGGTACATTTAATGTTTTCCCATGTTACAGACTGCACAAGGATGCTCTGGTATCCCAGCCTACCAAGTATGTATTCACATAGAAATACTCAAAAAACACATGAAGATCATTTTCTAGTGCAGGCAATTATTCATTTCAGGGACTAGTATTTTTAAGTCAAAAGAGCAGAGGTGCTAGTGTATATCTGTGATATATTGATGAATAGGAAAACTGGTTTGGTGCTCTGACCCTTCAATCAGTTTAATTCAAAAATAACAATTGTAGGTAGAAGTAGGTAAGCCCACTGGCTATTTTGGTTTTCCCACAAGCCTGTTTCAGTGTAACACCTGGCAATTTAATGCAGGCCCATGTCTGGGCAGATTCCAGTCTGCAGCACTTTGTGGAGGGCGTCTCTGGAATGCAGGTTGAAGTCTCAGAGAGTTCAGCATGTCCTTGAAACAAGGGTCAGAATGAGCCTGCTTCAGCTGTCCTCAGTCACTTTTACTGCAGTCCCTGTCCAGCCATTAGTTACAAAGGAAGATTAACACCCCTATGTTGAAGTGAGTCTGTGTGAACCCCATCTAGCACCGTCCTGGGAGGCAGGACATCTTCCAGTCACAAGGACAGTGTCTTGGGAGGGTTATGGAGGAGGCCATGAAGAATCCCCTGACTGAACTTTTACAGTCATTCCTCAGAGAAGTGATGGAAACCCTGTTTTTGTATAAGCAGTGTCTGTGTTGTGTTGTGTTCCTCTCAGTCCAGTCCCCCGCTTCATACTAAGTGGCACCAGAGAGAAGCAGTGGCTCTGGTGGATTACACGTGGGAAGGTTAATGAAAAATATTCTTTAGCTAAGATAAATAAAAAAGAAACCTTCAATTTCCCACTGTTTTTCTATTAGATATCATCAGAGTGTGTGATTATCCTGTTGTATCCCAGTTGGTGCTGTTTCACATTCTCCTTGTTTTGTTTCTTCCTGGGCCTTGATGGACTGAAATGTTGAGGGATTAACATTTCTCACTTCTTTTTCTGCTTCTTTCTAATTTGATCTGCTGCCTTTATATGCTGTTCTCTAGCTGCCACCCCAGCCCAGTCTTACTGCTTCATTAGACTTTCACTCCTTTTCATGGTTCAGAGAACACCTTTCTCTTGATGATCCACAGGTATGTCTGAAAAATACCACTTGGCTTTGTCACTTCATCTGTGCACTGAATGCCATTAATTTTATTCTCCTTTTTGAGCTCTGCATCCCCAAACCTTGTGTTTAACCCACCCTGCATATTGAATTGGTTTTCATTCTTGTACAATGGACACACTGTAAAGGCTTTTTTAAAAAAATCTGTTGAGTTCACCCTCTTTCTCTATGGGAAATGGGCAGTGTGACATCACATTTGATCATCTACTGACACTGTGCAGAATATATTGATGATATATCATGTTAAATCTCTTTTCAGCATGATTCATACTATGTGCCAGAAACACTTAAAAAGGAATGGGTCATATTTGGGGAAAATAAATTGCTTTAATAACTCTTGAGACTTCTTTCAGATCCCCTTACTATGGTTTTAAGGAATCAGACTAATTAACATTTAACATACAGCCAGTTGTCTCAGACACTTGACCAAATGTTTCACTTTGGGATTTGACAGAAAGTGTTAAATTGAACTTGAAGTAAGAAATAATGAACTTTTGGAAATGACATAAAATAAAGTACTTCTTTTATATCATAAACTTCCTCTCTTCTGCATAAATTCTAGGAAACCGGATTGTATTTCAGTATGTGATCTGTTCTGACTTGACTTTCTTTTGTATTGGCTTTGAAATGTATAAACTCCATTCTCTATATTTTATAAAGCTTCCTATAGCAGTTTGTCACTCCTAATTTTAATCAATTTATAATGGTTTAATGACAAAGGACATGTCTATTGAGACTGGTCTTCCAAGCAATTTCCATTGTATCCTAAATCAGACAATTTCAAAAGTCTTGAGAGTGGCTATTTTTTTAAAAGCTTTAAATATAATTAATTTCAGCTTTACTTCTGACTGACCTCTGATTTGATCTTCAAATAAAAAAGGTTAAATTTTAAGGTAAATTTTGTAAATTTCAAGGGAGACAATAACTTTTACTTTCTTCATAAGCATTCTTTTAGAATTATCAAGTTGAGTAGATTTTATAGACACTTATATCTCTTTTCATTATTGATTTATAAGGAAATATACAGAGTAATAGAAAATATGCCAAGCAAAATTCTGATGAGTAAATCAGCAGATTTAGTGTTGTTTCAGTTTCAAAGACATGATTTCTCTTGCAGGTATTTGCACCCTGAAGGTCTCCCTTCTGATTACACCATCACGTTTCTCTTTCGGATACTGCCGGACACACCTCAGGAGCCCTTTGCTCTGTGGGAGATTTTAAATGAAGCATATGAACCACTGGTTGGAGTTATTTTGGATAGTATGTGTTTTGTGTTTTATCAGTGATTTTAACTGTACAAATGATTAACTCTGTGTCTAGTTTTATTATTGTCAGTGTTTCAATCTGCTACCAGAACAACCACCTGAATCTGGCAGGGAGTAATCTCTAATGCATGGTTTTTAGATGATTCAACTTAACTGAGTTTAATTTGGAGTTAGAGCCAAATTTTGAGTTAACTGCTTTAAACTGGATTCCAAGGATCTGTACTAGATGCAATTTGATGTGAAGTACTCATCTGCTTTTAAGAATTCCAGTGCTTTGGATCTGATTCCGATCAAATCTGTCTTGATCTAAGCCAGGGGTACTGGGAGCATTTGTAGAGGAAATGCAATCTGGTGAAAAGCAGAGTCAGGACCACAGACACGAACTCCTGATGGCTCTTGGTTTCTGCTTGGTTTTACTTTCACAATTGTGAAACTGGGATGATAATTTACAAGGTTTTACTGTTGAGAAGATGAAGCTACTGTGATTCCTGTTCTTGATAGCTGCTGGTTTGTCACCTTGAAATAGGCGGGAATTCGGGATTTAGCCAGCTTGAGGAAGGGCTTTTCTTGTCCAGCTCTCACAGAGAATGAATGGGAGAGTAGAACCAGGTAGACATGGGTGATGTAGACTCAGAACTGCTGGTCCATCCTTCCTCTCAAACCAGGAAAGAGCATTTCTCTGATATAACTTGTTACCTCCAGCTCAGTGTGTTGTTTATTGATGTATTTTACAAACATTTGAGCTGTCATCTTTGGTCTGCTTTGTTAAATGCAAATTGACTATTTCAAATATTGTATCAGGACTTTAACACAGAGCCCTTCATTTTGATCTCACACAGATGGTGGAAAAACTCTGACTTTCTTTAACTATGACTACAAAGGAGATTTTCAAACTGTAACTTTTGAAGGTCCTGAAATAAGGAAGATATTTTATGGGAGTTTTCATAAGGTTAGTAATGACAATAGGGAGAAAATGCACTCTGAATAAACACTTGTGAGTTTTTAATGTTTCAAAAGGTCCATTACTGCAAAAAAAAAAGTGTATTTTGCATCACCTACCTTCCTGTCATATGTCTCTTTGCAGTATTAGATTAACATTAAACATTAAACAAATCATAGTTTTTATCACAAAGCTGCTGTGTTAAATTTTCATCTCATACTTTTTGCCTGTATTTTAGAGTTAATTTAAAAATACATATCTTGAAAAGTAATTTAGAAATATATCAGCTTTTCCTTTTAAGATTTGGATTGGCAGTGTCATTCAAAATAAAATGTCCGGAAAAACAGATAATTTTTTTATCAGTTGTAATTTTAAAATATATTTTAAGAGTTATGCCACGTTGAACTTTCTTTTGTTATTTGAGAACTTTTAACATTCTTTCTGAAAGCAGGTGAAACAACACTGGGATTTCAGCACCTATTTGTTCTAGAGGGTAATTTGTCATTGACTTTTTTTCCTGATGTTTGTATCTTTCCTAAACAGAACAAACAAAAAACAAAAGCCCTGAGAGTTTGCTCATGGCAGGACAGTTGTAGCTAGTCCTCTCTACTGGGAGTGTCTCTGCTGCATCAGTGAAGGATAACAGAGTATGATCAAGGCAGAAGGAAAGAATTTAGTTGTTGTGCTCTGCTTTCTGTACTGCATTTGATGTGATTTGATTTTTTCAGTGTAAAAGTTTCACTATGACAGCTTTTGCTGTCAATGTATAATTTACAAACTAAATTTTACTGCTTAGTTTTGGCTTCTGCAAGTGGCTGGCTATAATGGCTGTAATGGTGAAATCCAATGCTCTATGCAAGGAATGACCACACAAATCAAAGGGTCTGTGGGATCTGAGTGGTAAATAAACATTGTGCAGATCTTCTGTTGGGACAAATTATTTATTTATTGAATAAATTTTGTAAGTTGCCAATTTCCTTGCAGATGTTCCAGAAGTAGAAAAATAAACCAAATTCATTCAACAATTTACAATCATAGAGTAATTCAGGTTGGAAGGGACCTCTAGAGGTCATCTAAGTTATTTGGAGTGTTCTTTGAGTTGCATTAGCAAACATGGAGTTAGGAGCTCATTTCAAAGAATGCTCCCCTTTTCCCAAGGAAAGAGCACATATATCTCATATGCTCCTTTGCACATTAAAGCATCTTCTCTTTTGCTCAGTTGCATGTTGTTATCAGCAAGACCACGGCCAAGATAATTATTGACTGCAAGGAGGTGGGTGAGAAGACCATTAATGCAGCAGGGAATATTAGTTCTGATGGCATAGAAGTGCTGGGGAGGATGGTGAGATCCAGGGGACCAAGAGACAATTCTGCACCGGTGAGTGGAACAGTAACAACTCTTTCTAACATTTAAAATATCCTAAAAATCAACTGTTTGGGAACTTTGCAGTTAGTTTTAACTTGAAGCCAAGTGAATTCATATTTTAAATAGTAAAGTTCCAGCATTCCAGAAATTCTGCAAAAGCCTGTAGTAATTGTCAACTTGGGCAAAATATTTTTTTATTATTTTAATTAATGAAATAATAAGATCATTATTGTTGAAATTTTATTCTCAAAAAGATACATAAGCACAGTTGATACATTCAGATATTACTTGTGTTCCAAAAATAATTACATAGAGTAATATAATGTATAACTCCTTTGCCTGGAATTATTTAAACTTTGGTTTTTAAATTTTTTTGTAATTATTCCCCATGCCACTTATTCCCTCTGATTCTTTGTTTGCCCCTTAATTCACTGTCTGTTCACTAAAAAAATGAACTGGTTTGGCACAGGCTGTCCCCAAAAGCTCCCATCTTAGTATACCCAGCTCTTTTTCTTTCATAACATAAGACATTTTAAGTATGAAAGGTCTCTCCTCTCCCCCAGTTTAAGTGCTCATTCACTGCTCTGAAATTATTCTCCTAGAAGCAGCAATTGATTATTCTTCCTGCATGACAACCAGTGCGAGTCTTTCAGTTTTGTTTTGTTTGGGGGGTTGTGGCTTTTTTGTGCGTAGTAGTGTTTGCTAATTTTCCTTGAACTTTCTTGACCCTAGAATGAGTTTAGCAGAGAATGTGAACCTTGAACCGAGGATTGACTTGAATAGGAATGAGGTTTCAAATATGTATTTACTCTTTAATATATGAAAATACTCTTGTTTAGTAAAAAATAAGCCCTCAGAATATGTCTCTGTATGAAAAGAAAGAGCTTTTAGGGCTCAGATTGATGGATAATAATTATGTGAAGCCTGGAAAGACAATTACACAGAGAAACCTTTGTAGTCACATTCCAATAGAAACAGAAAAAGACAGACTTAGGAAAGCTTGGAATTAGAGAAGCCTTTGTAAAGAAGTGGAAAGAAATGTGTCTTTTGTTAGAACCTAGGAATCTATAAAAAAATTCAGACTGCCCACTCACTGAAAAATTTGATTTTGTTCAAGTGAACTGTAAAACTGATGTAAGATTAGAAATGTGTAGATGAAGATGAAAATTCTTTAGCAGGGTTAAGCTGTCTTCTAGTATTACCATATACACCAAATTAGAAACAAATCAAGAAAGCACCCAAATACCATCCTCTGAAGTTTCCATTCTGCACAATTTATTTATATTGAGCAGTACTTCTTTAAATAGTTACATTTAAGACATGAATGAGTTGGTTTCCTATTCCAAAATTTGGAGAACATCAAAGGAATCTAGTAGAAGGCAGGATAGAGGTTCTCAGAACAGCTACTGTATTAGATCTCTTAGTTTTAGAGATGCTTATTACATAAAATAAAAGTAAGCAGGCCGTTACTTTGGAACAAAATTGTGGATGTTTTGTTCTAATTGCATTCACATGAAACAGTTTAACATTCTTGGAGTGTTTTTAATGTATTTTTAAAATAAATCAATACAGAGCAGTCATTTGAGTTTTGCCAAACATTTCAATTTTGAAAAAATATAATTGTACCAGAGTTTTCTTTCCCATCTATATATATCGTGTGCAATGGTAAAATGAACAGGCAGAGATAGATAGACAGACAGATAGATAGATAAAAAAGGGGATTAGGCTCAAGGTGCTAACCCTTTTCACAGTCCTGAATGAGTCATCTCAGGATTAGATTGTAGCCAGAGCAATGAAACCTGACTGGCACCTGCAGCAAGTAATGTTTTCTATTCCTTCAGTGGGATTTAATGAAAAGTCCAACTTTAAAATATTATCTACAATTCACAGACCTTCTCTTTATTGATGTTTCCTCCTCTTTGAACTTGGTTTGCTTGCATGTATGTGTACTGTTAATAGTATTGTGTAATGTGGTCTGTTGAGAAGCATTTGCAGAGCTGGAGCCTGGTTAGATGAGGACTTTTCCACCTTACTGATTCTGCTTGTGGGGCTGGATATCTAGAAAGCAAAATCACTATGAATGCATAGACTTATGAATAAATGTTTAAGAGTAGCAAAGAAAGCTTTGTTTTGGGTTTTAGCTTGAGTCAGAGCAACCCACATAATGTTTTTTAAAAAGAATACTGAGTCATCCAACATTTGGTTGGTGAACACAGCATTTCAGAAAATGTCTGTTTGCTCTTTTACACCAACATACTTTATTCCTATTATCCAGATTGCCTAGTCCAGACAAAATGATTGCATGTACACATATATGTAAAATTTTGTCATCCTACCATTGTTGAGGATAACAGAATAGCTTGAGATGGACTGGATTATGGAACAAAATGGCAATAGAACTTAACATCTGAATCTAAGGTTCTGTCTGCAGGACCAGCTCTGGTGTTGCTGCACCCCATTTCTGGGATGTCTGATTTGCTTAAGAGCAGTATCATGCAAATGCCCAGGTATTCTGTGTCCCAGAGCAGTGTGTGCCTGCACTTTTATCTGCTGCTGCCCTAGTGAGGCCTCCTGGACTTAGGAGCTTAGGGATGTGCAGCAAAGAGGGAGGGTAAGCAGCTCCACATGCAGCCAGCTTCCATTTGACACAGACATGGACACAGACTTGCTGGACTCAGGGTGGGTCTCCATGGGGCCAAACTGAGAGTCCAAATGCTGCCCTCATGCTGCACTTCAGCTGTCTGAGGTGTTTTGCATGGTGCCAGCTCATTTTGTCTACATCTGTAGTACAGCAAATCTACAAACCAGCTATTCTGCTGGCAGGTGAGGAGAATGTCTATTTATATGAAAGTATGCCTTTATTTAAAATATGATATTTGACTTTTATAAGGAAAAAAAATGAGGCAAAACCAAAGGTGCACATATGTAGTTCATTTTAACAGCTTTAGAAGCAATGCAGTTATAAGAAAATTTTAAAATTCATTCCTCTGTTCTGATCTTAAAATAATGTCACTGAAAATAATGAGAACAAACCCAGCATTCTGTCTCTAGCAGTTCCTCAAATTTTTTAACATGTGGGGTTAATTTAATGGGATGTTCTGTTCCATACCATTCTCTATTCAGTATGCACATAAACAAAGCATGGAAAAAGAATAGAAATAGTAACAGAAGAAGGCTTCATCTCTGTAGACCCCTTTGTTCAGTGAGGGCTGTAAAGAAGATAATTGGTTTTACCATTGAGTCCTATTTAGTATATTGTTTCTGAGTAT
Organism: Urocynchramus pylzowi; assembly: GCA_013397555.1. Taxonomy (NCBI): domain Eukaryota; kingdom Metazoa; phylum Chordata; class Aves; order Passeriformes; family Fringillidae; genus Urocynchramus; species Urocynchramus pylzowi. The sequence continues at coordinate 1,422,225 of VZRH01002762.1, read as the reverse complement.
CTAGCAGCCACTGTTTTCAGCAAATGTGTGTGTTCTTGCAGATTAAATTCTTGTCCAAATCATGTTCCCAGACCTGTGATTTTCTTTTCTGCCCAATGTCTTTTCTGTTGTCACGTAGTGACCAAGCTTTTCCCCATTCTTAACCTATCATTGCCTGGGGATAATACGGATAAGGGAGGGCATATTCTAAAGTAAAATTAAACTGGAAAAAAAGAGAACTATTATTTATGGCTTAGCTCCAATGTAAGTAATAGTCTACAGAAGACCTTGTCCCAGATAAAATCTGAACAGCAGACCAGAGGGTCAAGAGTAATTATTCAGAGAAGCTAAACTCTCTTTCGTCTGACTCTTGATGTCCTTTTTGCTATAAAAAGATGCTGGTAGACACCATTGGGCAAAACAAGGAATTTAAGCAAGGACTGGAGGAAAATTCAACAAATGCATGCAGCACTTAACCTTGAACAGCTTTGCTCAATTCGTGTAATGTCTGATAGTTCAGATGAATCGGTTGGACACACATTTGGTAGAAGCAGTGGATTTACCATTTAAATGTGATATTTGTGGCTTGCTGCTCAAAGTCAAAAGCTTTTGTCTAATCTGAGGGCTTGAATCAAGTTGGCTTTGCTTGCTGATGGCTCCATTTTGCACTAATCTTACATCTAACAGTCACACTGTACATCACCCTTGTTTTGAAACAGCTGCAGTTACAGATGTTTGACATTATTTGTGCTACCTCATGGGCCAATCGAGACAAATGCTGTGAACTTCCTGGCTTGGTAAGAAACCCCTTTCAATAACTGTAGAATTTGCCTTTTATTGTCTACTTTATTGAGACAAATGTTTTATTGGGAATGGACGATTAAAAGTTTTCTAAAAGCCCATCTCTGCTTGGATTACTTGTCCTATTGAAAGTCAATTAGACGTATTTTTCTAAATCAAGTGGGTGCTCTTGAGTACTGTGTCTTAGACTGTATTAAATACTATGTCTTAGACTGATAAAATATCTAGCATTTGAAGTTCTGCACATCATTCTTTTCCTAACTTAACCTTTTCACAGAGAGATGAGGAAAATTGCCCTGCCCTTCCTCATGCTTGTTCCTGCTCAGAAGCCAATAAGGGTCCCCTTGGACCTCCTGGACCACCGGTAAGGTTTTATTCATCTTTGTAGTGAACTGTACCAAATAGTCCACTGGCCACCTTTATTTCAAAACTGTGAATATACTGTGAATATACATTGTGTGACTAATAAGGTTAAATCTGTGAATATACATTGTGTGACTAATAAGGTTAAATCACACTGTCAAGTGTTGGTAGAGAGATACAATTACATTCAGTTTATAATGAAGATGCTATGAATTATGTAAAGAAGGATTCTGCTGAAACAGTTGGGGTATTCTTTAGACCTGGAGTCTTTTAATCTGTCCATAGCATTAGATACCTCATAGGTAGTGCCATTTATTTTCAAATTTTTAATCACCTCTCTGTCTACTCTAGCAGATGTGTATTAAATATAGCTTGGAGTTTAGATTTCTGAAATGCTCAGTTTACAGAATTCTTATCAATTAAAGATATGGAACATGACAATACCACTTTTGTAGTATATGATGAAAGAAGACTTTTCTGTCTTAAAAGCCTAAGTAAAATATTTATTGGAAAGTAGAACTGGAGGTACAGGTTCTTCTGAGTGTTCTTAAAGGCAGAGAGGCATCCAAGAGCCATGAAGGGAAGAAATAATGAAATAATCTGCCTTTGTGGAAAGTTAAATTTAATATTTTTTAAAAATTTTCCAGTGAATGATGAAATGTACATTGTTACAACTTTTACATATGCTTAGTGGTGTCATTTTGATGGCACTCATTAAGAGTTTGCTGTGTAGGTGTTCTAAGTAAGTGTGTGTCTAAGTTCCTTGTGTGGAGCTAGATAGTCTCTTGTAGAAGACAGTTATTTAACATTCCCTCTGTGTCACTGTAGTATCTTAGATGGAATAAATTTCCTTTCTCTTTATTGATATGTGGAAACTCAGACAATGAAAGAGACCAGACATTGGAGATACAATGAGGCTCACTAAATTTTGAGAACTCAATCTTGCATCCCAAGGCTGATTTTTATTAATTTAGAAAGGCTTTGTGATGGTCCATTATAGATTTGGTTTAACAAGAATCCTGATTGGGAGATTTGTTGAATGGTCATTTTTTTTCTGTTACAACTAGATAAATGTGATTGGTATCTTAGGGCTGCTTGCTGAGTGAGTTTGAGGTGAGGCTCTCTTGTGAAAAGTCTGAACTGCATATTTCTCAGCTTATACTGTGCCCTGGATGCTCCAAGGGCATGTTTTTAAATTAAAGAGCCAGGGAAGAAAGTGAAGGAAAGTGTATTTGGTGTTAAAGTACACAAATTACATGAGATGCATGTTTAACAACAAAATTGACTTGCATATAAGGCTTTCAGATAGTAGGTCCTAGCAGGCATTGATCCTCCTGACAACTCAGAGGGTAGTCTTTCTGCAAGAACTGTTCTTCAAGCTCAGGTACAAAAAGCTGGAAAGAAATTCAAGAGGAAATTCACTTAAGTGCTGAATCTTGAACAAGGAAAAATTATGCTGCTTTCCTATTTGAATATAGGTTATTAAACAAGTATGGATGAAAGTTTTAATTCCCACTTTTTAGCATCCAGTTTCTGTTCTGTAAAAAATGGGATAATTCACATAAAAATGTCACTTAAATTGAGTAGCTTGACCACATTTCACAGTAAAATGAAAAAAGTTTGAAAATTATTTGACTGGAAGGATGTGTATTACTATAGTTCAAAAAATGCATGGATTAGGAATTGCTAAGGCTTAACCCAGTAGTAAAATAATATACTTCTATATATTACATTTAGGATTAACCATGTTTTGAGTAGCATGGTGCCAGGCAAGAGGAAGCTTAAAATCAAGCAGAAAATCACTGCCAAGGCAGGGGAATATGTGATTCTGGAACTCAGCCTGTTATAAGTGATGCTTTTTTTGCCAGACTGTTTAGATGGTAGAGCTCTGGAAAAAAAAAAAAAAAAAAAAAAAAAAAAAAAAAAAAAAAAAAAAAAAAAA
>VZRH01002762.1:1363767-1418989 GCA_013397555.1 Urocynchramus pylzowi | reverse complement strand
AAAAAAAAAAAAAAAAAAGGCAAAAAACAAAGAAGGTCAAGGCCTATGAAAAAAAAGCAGAGCAAAAAGAATAAAGTCACTGTTCATCTCTGCGCCAACCAAAAGTCAGAAAGTCATATGTGCTATGTCTGGTCAGGAGTGCTCCAAGTCATTAAAATGTCATGTGACTTTTCTCCAAGCCAAGGATTCTTCTGTTTAAGAGATCAGGATCCTACCATGTAGCCAGTTTTCGACATTAGGCTAAAAACACTCCAAATAAAATGCTTCCATTTGTTAGGGACAGTAACTCTAGAAAGAATTTTTAACCTTTTAGAAAATATATCTCTTAAGGTAAGACAAAGTGTTGTTTAGAGTTAAGATTATCTGGCAGTTTTCATCATAGGATACTGTTTTCATGGCTTCCTTTTTGGCAGAATTTGATCCTGCTGTCTGAAGTTCCCCACATAAAGTAAAAATCAGATATCATGGAAAACTAATGCCTGCATTTGAAATGAATGCTGCAGAATTGAAGAAGGTGAAGGAGACAAAATTGTTGAAGGATTGGAGAAGTTTAATTGCCAAAAATAAAAAAGGTTTCAGTGCTTCATAAGTTTTGGCTACTAAAAGGAAATGAGGAGGTGTCTTAATAACAGAAGATTAAGACCTGTTTCTGGGGGAAGTACTGGCTGCTAAGAAGTTATTCAGAATAAGGGCAGAAGGCATAATATGAATTTTTGGCCACAAAAAGAAGAAGCACAAAGAAATAATTGAAATTAATCACACAGGCTTAGTAGTGCTGGGCTATAACCACCAAAACAAGTTTATGAAAAAAATGAGGGGGCCTCTTCTGATGTTTTCATCTTAAATAAATGTTCTTCTGGAAATTGTGCTTTTCCCAAGCAAGGTTACTGGATTCAGAGCATGGACAAGTGTACCAACTTCAGCATGAATTTGAAAGCATATCATTTAATGGCTCAGTAACAGGCTGTTTCTAAGCCTATATTCTTAGTAAAAATGCAATCCATTTATGAGAACAAAATAGGAGAAAACTGTGATTGTGTTAAAAAGTTGCAGTTATTGTGCTGAGGAATTTTTAATCTTAGGAGTAAGGCACAGGAAGGAGAAAGGACAGCAGATTGGAATGCAGAAATATGTGTATCTGGAATTTTGCAGCTGGCAATTGAAACTTGGTTCCATGGAGAACATGGGATGAGATTTTAGGGTCAGAGCTGTCCGTGGTGGAATGAGTCGTGGCCATAGAGATATGGAATGGAAGAGAGAAGCCTGAGGGAGCTGGGAGAGGTAGTGGAAAATTGTTCTCTGATCACACATGAGAAGACCATGTCATAACACGTTCATTGAAGGGAAACAGTTCTCTGGGATTTCCAGACATTTCTGTTATTTCTCCTATTTAAAGTCTCATAGATACTGCATATAAGCACATTTTCTATTATTATCACTTTAATTTAACTGCTGTTATTTTTGTAAGTACTTATTGTAGCCCCTGAAGAGTTCTATTCAAGAACAAGGTCCTTTCTGAGTACAATGATAGGCAGAATACCTGTGAAGCTCATATTCCAAGAGATTAGGCAATATACTCAGATGGGGAAGAGGGAAATTGATGAAAAAAAAATTATTTATGCTGTCCTAGAACAGAAAGCACATGTAGATGCTGTTGCAAAACACATTCATGGCAGCCATCCACAGATATATGGTACTCCAGTGTCTCAGATGATACTAATAAAGAAGGCAAAAGTTGGTTAATAAATGATGAGCAGATGTAGGCATTGCTGAAGAAAGCAAAAAAGAGAAAAATGTCCAAAAGAGCATTTTACCTAAGAATGGCTCCAGATTAAACCATGGTGTAGGTCTAGTAGGCTCTGGAGTTGTCCTTGCTGAAAACGATCCATAAGTCATTAGAATCACAGAATTACAGAACTGTTTCTGTTGGAAAAGACCTTCAAGATGATTGAGTCCAGCCATTAACCTAATACTGCCAAGTATGTCACTAAACCACATCCCCAAGTGCCACATCTACATGGTTTTTAAACACCTCTGGGGATGGTGGCTCCACCATGTCCCTGGGCAGCCTATTCTAAAGCTTGACAACCCTTTCTGTGAAGAAATTTTTCAAAATATCCAATGGAAACCTCCAGCAGTTCAACTTGAGGCCATTTGCTCTGATCCAGTCACTGTTACCTGGCAGAAGAGCCTGACCCCCACCTGGCTGCAGCCTCCTTTCAGGGAGTTGTAGAGAGTGACAAGGTCTCCCCTGAGCCTCCTTTTCTCCAGGCTAAACACCCCCAGCTCCCTCAGCTGTTCCTCACCTTCCCCAGCTCTGTTGCCCTTCCCTGGACACACTCCAGCCCCTCAATGCCCTTCTTGTGGTGAGGGGCCCAGAAGTGGACACAGCACTCGAGGTGTGGCCTCACCAGTGCTGAGGACAGGGGGATGGTCATTACCATGGTCCTGCTGGCCTCTCTGTTTCTGGTACAGGCCAGAATGCTCTTGGCCTTTCTGGGAACTCAGCCTTTAACAATGTGAGTTTGGTGAGAACAGACAGATGTGCAGGACTTTTGAGCAACTGGAAGGGAACCCATGACCACATTTCCATCCATATCATAGCTTTCAGAGTTATTTTGATTCTTACGTAGTGCACATTCTTGGCTCTAAGAAGCAGTCACATCTGTGTTTAAATCTGTTCCTGTGTATGGCCACACTTCAGTATGTTCCCAGTTTAATTACTCCAGTGGAAGGATATCGACAGGATATTTACTGATTCTTGAAAGCTGATTCAGGAACAGGAAGAATCTGTTTGGGCTTCTCTGGATTTCATTTCTGTTTGGGAGTTTTGGCTTTCAGTGAGTCCCGTGCTTGTGCTTTACAGGGTGGTCCAGGTGTCAGAGGTGCCAAAGGTCATCGTGGTGATCCAGGTCCAAAGGTACTTTTTAAAGCACTCTGCATTTGACAGATGCATGGGTTCTTGGTTTATCTCTGCTGCATGGAAACCTTGAAATGAATTCCAGATTGTCTCTGGCGTTTTTCAGGAAAAAGCATAGTGAAATGTCATTGGCATTTGCTGTGGCTCTTTCTAAAACAATTACTTTTCCTATTTGTTCCTTGATAAAAGATATAAAATTCAGAATGCTTCTTTCACAGCATAAATCATCCTCTTTTTTTTAGTGTTTATAAAGAAACCAGACAGTTTTAAATTGAACCCTAAATGCTCAATCATGTTAACTCATATTTCAGATGTTTTTGAATCTATTGGTATTTAATTCTTCAAACAGAAGCTGCCTTTGTCCATATGATAAGAGTTTAACTTATGTTAAACTTATGTCCTGTGCTGCTTTAGGGACCAGATGGACCTCGAGGTGAAATTGGTGTTCCTGGACCACAGGGACCTCCAGGACCACAAGGACCCAGTGGACTTTCTATTCAAGGGCTTCCAGTGAGACTTCAAAAATCAACAGGCTTTTCTCTATGATCTTTTAAACAACAAATAGCTTAGACTAGACTGAAATAGCTTTTGTTGTTGTGATCAGAATCTGAATTTCAATATTTGAGGTGAAATCACAGATGTGGGTTTTACCTCTAGTGAACATGTGTTTGATGCCAAAATTTCTGGTTTTTTATTTTGAACTGAATTTTCAGTCAGCTGTAAGCATTAGACTGCATGTTGAATATGACCTGGGTATTAGCATCCAAGCCTGGAATCAAGTGAAAATAAACTGCAGTGGAGGTTGTGACATGGCACTAGACCAAAATGTTAATATTTTCTCTTTTTCTGGCTGTGCTGCTCATTGCAGATCAGTTCTGACTTGAAAGGTGTACCTAAGCAAGAACACCATATTCTCTGCCAAAATTAAGCAATAATATTCATTAAATAATAAAATCTATCATCAGAGGAAGTGATTAGACCTGGAGTTTTCAAGGCTGTTATGAAATAAGTTACAGAATTTCATCAAAAATAAACATTGTTAGAATAATGAACCAGTAGCACTTATCTCTGCAATAGATGTGTACAGACAAGCCTAGAAAAGTAGTAATACATATATTTTTTCTGCTAGTTTTTTTCCAAATTTACTACATTATAATACAATTTCATCCTTTTTCCAGCCTATGTGAGACTAATGAAAAATACAATGGCTTACCAAAGCTGTATATTCTTGATTATGTTGTCATAGAGAATAATAATAACACTTTAATTATAAGAGCAGTTATTTCATAGAGAAATTGTTTTTTTATAAAAGTTTACATTTGTTTATTATCTAGAAAAGTATATTCTTCTTGTGCATATGTACCATAGAAATATGCCTAGTTTCCACAGAAAATCCATTTTTTTTCACCATTATTGGAGATACTGCTGAGGCCTGAAGTGAAACAAATTCCTTTAAAGGGAAAAAAGAAAATCCCTACCATTTTTTTTAAACAAAATGGCTATAGTTTTATCAGGTTACTTATGAAACCTTTTAAAATTGGTTTTATTTTTTATGTTTATAACTTCTACATTTGCATTTTTGCAAATAAGAGTCTGTATCTTTGCTTGCAGAAAGAAACTTAGTATGTTTTCTTACTGGTTGCTTTGTTGTTTTGTTTTTTTTTTTTTGGTTTTTTTTTTTGAGAAGCTGAAGGGAACTATTAAAAATAGAAAAGTAACCATATATTTGGTTTACTATGTGTGATTGTTTATTTGCAGGGGCCTCCAGGTGAAAAGGGAGAGAAGGGAGATCTTGGTTTTCCTGGCCTGCAGGTATTCCCTGTTGTATACCCTGTCACTTACTGAGTTTGAATGTTGAATTGACATCATTGTGAGCTTAGGGCACATTTTCCTAACTGCTGAGAAATGTGTTGTTGGGGTGAATTTGAGCAGGGGTTTAGAAAGAGGAGGAATCCAGGGTATGCTGGTGTGCAGCAGCTGATTCACTTGGGCCTGAAGAGCTGGTTACTTTATTGTTTAATGCTGAAATTGTGTCTCTGTAGACTCAACACTCTGCATTTTAATGATGTGTCTTTACCCATCTCTCATTTCACAGAAAGACCTTCTTTACCGAATCTCTTCTGTGGCACCATCCATTATTGAGCTTCCTAGTTCCATTTATCCAGGTCATGTCATAAAGTTTCACTCTAAACAAAAATTGTTTAGTTGGATTCTGTTAATTTGATCTCATCATTTTCTCTCCTTTTATAATGCTTAGGGTGTCCCAGGAGCATCAGGTTCACCGGGAAGAGATGGAGCTCAAGGTCAAAGGGTAAGGTAAAATGAGTGTGTTTTACCTGTGTTTTGTTCCCGTTCTGTAAGGGAAATGTTTCCCAACGTGGTTGATTTATTATAGTTTATGCCACCTCTGTCCTTTCTGGAGATCATCTCTGTGTGCCAGTAGGCACAGGAGGGTGGACATCCTTCTGTCTGCTGATGAGGGTTGAGATGTGGGATGGGAACCCTGCACGATGCCTGTGCTTTATGCATTTGGTAGAAGCAGATGTCATCTGTGTTCAGCATTGCCAATTAATCTCTTGGCTTATATATTTAAAATTAAATGATTGTTAAATGGTATATATTTAGTATGCAATCCAAGGCAATGATCAAAATTTGCTTTCTAGCTAATTAATGAAACAGAGACAACTACAAGGGAATTTAACATTGAATGTAGAATGATACCTGCAGAAGCAGTTGAAATGAAGAAAAGGTAACAAATAATACCAAAATTCAGTCAACCTTATTCTGCTCCTGGTAAAACAACTTCAGATACTTACAGTCTGTCTAGGAGTCAGTAAAAGAAAATTCATTTTCATTTGTGCAGTTAAGCCTATAAGTCCTCTTCTTTGTCTCCTTGGGGAGATTTCTGTTTCATTATTACTCAGACTCTGGAAAGTTATTGTTAGCATAGTACTAGATTTCTGTCATTATGAAATATAACTTTTCAGTTTCATTTGAGCAAGATTTACATATTCATGATCCTTTTTTTGGAAATGTTAATATAACTTCAGAGAAATCTGGAATTCTTTGATTTTCTGATCTTGTTATAAAAAATCCCAAACTCTGTAGCAAAACATGTATTTAAACTCACTGTTATGAATTTAAACATTGGCATATCTTTATGTCTAGATGTAATTCCACTGAAGTTACTGTAGAATTTGGGCAACAGATAAATGGCATTTTTTTCCTCTAAAAATCAAGAAAATAAAGGCATTTTATTAATATAAAGATTTATGCAATATTATTATCAGATGAAACATCTACTTGGAGGAATAGCCTTCTAATTTTCAATTAAATTGTACTGAAATATGTAAGTAAATGCATTTTCCCCCCTACTTTATAACACTGTGACGTATTATGGTTTTGCGTGTTTTTATGTCTACTTTTGGACTGCATTGGAGTATTTCCCTCTAAATTGCCCAACTTTCATGCCACCTGTTCATCTCCAGGTCAATAGAGGCCTGGACCCTGATGAACATTTGGGTTTTTGCCATGTTCTGTCTGGTCTTGGTCCTGGACAGGTTGAGATGGTGCTAACCATTGTACACGTGAGTGCTGCGTGCCTCCTCCCACCACATTCCTGGTCACGAGGGACGTCGAGGTGCCTGCAGTTCAAGGAGAAAAGAACTCTGTGTTTTGATGTTATTCTGTAGCTGACTTCATGTTTAGCAGAGGATGGCCTCAGCCATGCCTGGATGCCATCCAGCAGTTCAGAAGTGGTCTAGTTCTCCCTGTGTGGGAGTTACCAGGTTGTTTTCCAGAGAAAAGCTGAGGAAGACCAGTGCAGCAAAGGCTTTTGGTACAGCCTGGAAAAGTCATGTGGTGTTTATTTTGTAGAATACCCCACTGTTGTCTATAAAAAGGTAGGGCAATTACAGAAATTGCCTGTTTTTATAGATACAGTAATAATGCTTTGTTTGTGCCTTCTCTTTCTTCTCTGCTATTAATCATGGGAGCTGGATAAACAGCCTAGAGCTCATAAAATTAGTTCTGTTAGCCTGGTATTGTCTCTGTGCAACCCTTATACAATGTTGTCCAGCTGTAATTATTTCTATGGCAAGAAATAATTATGCTATACTGATTTTATGGTGTTGTAACTCATTTGATTCCCGTGAAGTTATGACAACATGAAATTGCTTTTAATGGGCGAAGATCCAAACCAATTATTTCACCACAGTCTCTTTGAAGACCCAGCACTTAAAAAAGAGATAATTCTGAAGGGCATAACTGCAGCAGCAAAGGGGAACTGGAAAATTCCTGAGAAGTAAATTGCCTTTTTGTATAATGTTCCTTTCGTTGGATTTCCTCCTGTTAGCCAAGATGCCAAACTGTTTTGCAAGTATTATACTACTAGAACTGAGATTTTTCTGTGTTTTTCTTAGCTTAGTTATCCCTTCCTCTTTAGTATTTATTGATCTTTAAATATTTTAATTATAGTGGTACTAGTGCTATAGAGTACTCAGGCAGGTTGCTAAATCACACTGATTTTAATGGGTGCTAAGCATAGGGCTGATATTTATTGGGAGATCTCTGAGAACTTTGAACTGGATATAATGTGATATTAAACTCCTGAATTGCTGAAATAGAGATTTTCTTTCCTTCAGTTCCGGATAATTGGAATCACTTCACTTTTATAGTTTGTTTTCCCTTCTTTTTGTTTTGATTTCTAGTGTTCATACTTTCTGGTTTTCTTTTTGAAATTAGTTGAGGAAAGGGTTTGATTTTCTTTTCTTAATGTTGTAATTCAATACTTAATCTTTAAAATTCTGTTTTGTATTTCTGAACTTGGTTTTTAGTCCCTGACTTACTTGCTTTTTCTTGGGTTTTAGAAAGAAATAGAACATCTTCCCTGCTAGTTATGTGAATTCATTAACAGGTCATTTTCATAATGACATAACCTCCCTATGAAGCAGAATGGGGTGTAATAAAAATACTTTGTGAAGGTTGAATCAAAGTAAAAAAAAGTTTTTTCTGATTATAAAGCAAATATTCTGAATATGCATGACAATATTTTATACCTGTCTGGTAACCTGTTTAAATCTACATCTCAGACTCCACATGAGGAACAGTCCCCTCCTCTTTCATCAGCTTCCAGAGTGTCAGGAAAGATTTTATAAATGTAAAATAACTTATTTTTGTTGTGTGGCTGGAGCTGTGGTTGTTTGGTGTCCTTTCTTGCTGCCCCATATTTGCAGCTGGCAGTACAGGGGAGTTTTAGTAAAGAGAACAATCCCAAGCATTTCATGTTGAAAGACAGACCTTGAATTGGCAGTCACATGTCCCAGGCTGCAGGGTTTTTTTTAAAAGGCTCTACATGAAAGTCTTTCAAGCCTGGCTCAGTAGCTTCAGTTAAGTTTTTGCTGGTATCTAGTCCTACTTGAAAAGTTACCTCTCCACAAGTTCCCCCAAACAAATTCCAGGCTACAGAAAGCTCAAGAGTTTATAATGAGGTCAGCAGCAGTACTGATTTCTGCAGACTTGAGACTTTACTGGTGATACCATTTGTGTTTTGGCAAATAAAATCCCTTCTAAAAATTCTGTTAGATCTACACTCTTTCTCTAGAACTTTTTTTCATGCCATTAGCAAAATATGTCCTAATTTAAGTTAACTTTCCAAAATTACATAAACTTTTTTCTAAGACCTACATCCTAGGTCACACATCAAAACCTGTCCTGTCCTGCTCTTGCACAGGCAGTTCCATGGGAGAGAATCAGTGGCTTTGTGCAGAGTCATTTCTGTCCTGGATGTGACAGAGGCATTTAATTCCTCCAGAGTGCTATGCAATTCCTCCAGTCATTCCCCTTGGATTAGAGGTGGTTAAGCAAAGAGGAGAATTCAATAAATGGGAGATTAAATAGCATCTACAAGGCTTCAGTACTCAGAATACAACTTTGTGAATTCTCATTGTGCTCTATTTTCTTCTACATTACGCACACCAAAAATCATGAGAGAAAGAGCCAGAAGAAATAAATTCCCAGTCTTCCTGCCAATTCACTGGTACTTACTAATCTCTGCTCTCTGCTCAAAAGTTCAGAATGAGTGTCAGATCCATTCTGGCCATCAGGTGGTCTGAACAACATCATCTTCAAATGCTGCTGGCAGCACAAACAAATGCCTTCAGTCATTTACCAGCATGTGAGAATAGGTATTGCCATACTCTTTCTTGGACTAGGCTTCTATTTGATTTATTTGATTTATATATAACAATTTTCACATCTAGCAAATCTTTTGTGGGTGATACAGGCACAATGCCAAGAGAAATAAACCCTAGGAGAATAGACAGGAGGTGGTTACTGAGCAGCTAGGAGTAAGAGCACTGCTCAGAAGAAAGAAGTTGTGAAATATATTCCAAGAAAATTATTGCTGATCATACTGTTAATTCTATTCTTTGGCTGGGATGGGAGAAGAGAAAGACATACAGTTTTCTTTTTCTTTAGAAGCTTTTGTGAATCTACACTAGCTCCTAGAAGTCAGTGGAAAACACTGTATTTCCCTCCTCCTAGTTAAATTAAGCCCTTAAAAGGGTCAAATGAGTTTTCATCCTGCTTTGGAACTGAGCAAAAATAAATAGAGGTTTTAGATCTTTGCTTTAAAAAGTGAAACATAAATATGAAAGTCTCAGCTCCATCTGGCTGCACTGTGGAATATGAAGATATTTCTTTATCAAGTCTAATGATACCTAGGTAACATAATGTCAGTTGACTATGTGGCTTATTTTATCATCAAAACAGCCATCCACTAGAGTTTTTCAGAAAACCTTTCCAGATATATGGCAGATAATATTATTCCCAATTTTTATGCCATATGATTGCAGATTTGAATAATAGTTTCCAAATTGTGCAAAGCATAAAACTAGTAGAATATGGTATATTCATTACTAAAACCATGTCAGAAACAAGGATTTGGAAAAAAGTACAAACCAAAAAAGTTGTAAATTTTTCTTCTGAAGCTCCATGAGATACTGAGGCCTGGAATGTTCTTTACTGTGTGTGTCACCATAAACATTTTCAAACATTTCAAGCAATAAACCAAACACTTTCCAGCATAAACCACCTTTCAAACTGGTCTTGAGCCAGAGGTAAAACCATACATCTCCTGTTCAGGCTGTGTAGTAAGTAAGGAATTGCCTAATCTCCAGGCTGGTCAGAAACCCAAGCTTTATAGCATGTGGATACAAAATTGGTTAATTTGTAAGAATACTTCATTAATAGTGTATTTTCTTCTACATCTGTTTTTTTTCTCTGATGTACTCGCTTTCCAGTTTCCAAGTTATCTTTAGTTTTTGGCACTTGTTTCTGGAAGCTTTGAGGCACGTTCATAATGTAAACCACATGAGCATTCCTGCTGCTTCCTGAATCAGGACCTCAGTGATAGCTGGAGCACATGAACAGCCCTGCTGGGCAGAGAGATCCACTCTCTGTTGCCATCTTTCAGCACCTCATCAGTGGGACTGGGAGCACTTGCAGCCACTGAGAACAGATGTAGAAACGTGACCTTGTGGCAGAGAGGTTTGACAGCAAACCCTCTCATTTATTTCCCTGCAGAAGTGTTCTAAGTGAAATTCACTCAGAGGTGAAAATTGCCAGTATGAAGAATTTTGTATTGTTTTTTCTTCAAAAATATTGTGAGACTAGCTGGGTTTTGTTTGTTTGTTTGTTTGTTTGTTTGTTTTTAATCTTGGTGACACTATAGCTCCTTTTCAGAAATAAACCTTCCCCAGGGCAAAGAAGGAATTTTTTTCCTAAGAGATCACTACCAACAGGTATTAATTTAGAAAAAAAACCAAACAACACAACACCAAAGCAAAACGAAACCAAAGAACAAAAGTAAAAAATTTCTTCTAGATGAAACAGAACAGATTCATGAAGTACATATAAAAAGCTGATGAAATTGCATTTATTTATCTTTCATAGGGCTTTCCTGGCAAAGATGGACCCACAGGCCCACAGGGACCTCCTGGCCCAATGGTGAGTATTGCCCATGGAATTTCTTACTGCAAAAGTCAGCAGGATTTGGGGGGATTACAGGTCACACTGTTATCTATGCTACAGTGGATAGAGCAAGGCCAAGGGAAGTCAGAGTTCTCATGATGCACAGAGTTGGCAGAGCTGCTTGTCCAGTGTAATTTTTTTCCACTCCTACTTAGCTCAAGAAGAAAATGTCTCCCATGGGAAGGGGAGAGAGTTGTTCTGTCAATAGATTGATAGCTTGTTCTTAGTCAAGCAACTGCTTGACTATAAAGAGGAAATTACTGCTTTTAACATTTGAAACAAGATTTTGTTTTTGTCAAAAATTCCAATTAGGACTGTAAGCTGAAGTGAACCACCAAGTTTTACTTGGTTTAGAGGCTGGAGGTGAGCACAGGTGCTCTCATAGAGTAATCAAGGAAGCAGCAGAGGCTACATCCAGCCTCTAATGCAGGATATATGTTGCCTTCAGAATCAGTCTCTGCCTTCTCAGTTAGGGCAGCCAGGCAAAGTTAATGCCTTCTTTATAGATTTAAAAGATTAGATGAAGCTGCTGGTTGCACTGAGTATTCTCCAAGCCATCTTGTTGTTTTTTACAAAGATTCTGAGTCATCCCCCTGAACACAGTATTGACATCACAGGATTTAGTCCAATGGTTCAGCAATTCCTGCCTGTTCCAGAAAGCAACCCAAGTTATTTTTCTCAAGTGCTTTTCTCAGCACTGTGCTTATGGTTCTCTTTTTCCTGCAAATTGTATCTCTTAGTTCTCTCTCTGGGAATCTCCAGTCTTTGACTGACAGACCTGCCTGTGCACTTCTCCTTATCAGGGCTCTTGGATGTTGATTGTCATCACCACTACTTTCTTCTTCTTTTTCCACACAGGGCATTCCTGGTGCTCCAGGTGTTCCAGGTGTTACTGGAAGTCAGGGACCACAAGGTGATGTTGGAGTTCCAGTAAGTAAAACTAACTAATATTTCTCTGTCTGCTGTTGTGCACTGGTTGGTTTCTGAGCCTGGCTTCACTGTTTGAGAGAATGCCTCAATATTTATTGCCTATCATCTGTTTGCAGTTAGTGGCTAAGTTAAACATCATATTGACCTTTCTTTGTTCATTCTTTGTAATTAAATATATTTGTTGATCTTACATACAATGTTTGGAATATAGGGATTAGAGTCAAAACACAAGATTAAAACACAGAAGTTAAAAACACAACTATGTGAATTTGTAGTCTTTGTGTAATTACATTCTTCTTTTTCCTTTTGCCCTTCCAGCGACTCTGGAAATTCAAGTATTTGTTAACCTGAATATTTCCAAAATATTATTCTGATTTCCAAACTGTGAAAATAATATATAAATAAAAAACTGGGTTTTGGGCTTACTCTGTGTTTAAATCAGAAGAAATGACTAGGGCTTTTTATATGATTTATATAATTTTTGGAAAACTAAATTCTCTATATCTAAAATTAGTATTAGGAACCTTCAACATTAAGTTTATCTCTCAGATGTTAATTTTTTATGAATTATTTTAAAAAACCCCAGAGCAAAACATTTTGACTGGAAGAAAGGAATTCAAATATGAAATGAATGTGTAAATTATCTGAAAGAGAATATTTATAGTGGACTTCTTTGTCTCTGTAAGAGTTCAGACAATATTATGTATTCATATTTTAATATTTGACTCCTTGTTTAATTATAACACCTGCTTACCTTTTTCCTATCTTTTACAGTAAACATTCTATTTCATTTTTAAAGACATCAGAATGGGACAAGTGTGCATTTCTGACTCTATTTGTAAAATAGAAAAATTTTTTTCCAAAATTCAGTTTGGTTTGCAAATTTAGGCTAATGCAAGCATTTTCATTTGATTAAGTGGAAATGAAATGAAATTGACTGATAATACATAAACAAAGATAATAATCTGATGCCCAGTTCTGCATAGTTTCTAAGGGTAATCATGGAGTCTGCAAAGGAGATTTGATGAGCTATGGAACCTTTACTTTCAATATATGACATGTTGACTATGCAGTTCCTGTCCAAACACATGTTCCAGATACTGAACAAAATTTTCTAGAATGTAGATATTCCTGTGAGTCATGCAAGAGCTCTGTTGTGCATGGTTAGACTCTAGTAGTGCAGAAAAAAACAGGTGGCTGAAAAATTACTGAGCTTTCTATTCCAAAACATAGAGTTATAGAAGGCCTTAGAAATGGTCTTTTAGTCTTTGTAGGGGTTTCCTCTCTCCAAGGATGAAATAAGCTGTGCTTAACCATGTATCTGTCAGCTGGTTACCTACACAGAAGCACAGAACAGACTGAGTTGGAAGGAAACCACAAGGGTCATCAAGTCCAGCTCTCAAGTGAATGGCCCATAGAGGCATCAAACCCATGGCCCTGGTGGTATTAGCACAGGCTCTGACCAACAGACTGTCCTTGCTTCAGGAGTTCCTGAGAAATGTGTAGCCTACCCCAAAAACTGACATTGGGGAAGTTGCAACTGCCCTAGACAAGTTGTTTCAATCCACAATCCTCCTCACCATCGTTACAGTATTACATTATCCTTCATGTCAAACATGATTTTCTGTGCAGTTTAATCCCATTGCTCACTCTGTTCATAGTGGATGCAGAGTCTCAGTGCAGCAAATTTCAGGCTGCTATTTTGCAAAAATTAGACCTGTTTTTTGATGTGAAATGCATCATGTGGTGGCCTGACCTTGCTATCATTTTGAATAAGTGAATGCAGTGTGTGGCAAACACTTGTGAAAGTCATTGCTCCCATGTAATTGCCAAAGGTGAACATTTTATTGAGTACTGAAATGATAGAAGTGTATTTGTCACTGTCACATAACCTCCTGAAAGCTTGTTTATTGTTTATTTCTTCTCCCTTTACTATGAATCTGCAAGGCAGACAAAGTTCAGGTGTTAAAAATTTTGAACAGAACAAAATTAGAATTAATTTTATATTAAATCTTTTCATAGGGTCCTCCTGGAGCTAAGGGGGAAAGGGGTGAAAGGGTAAGTCTATGTTCATGTTAGCTGTGGGGTTTTTTTCTGCCTGGCCTTCTGTCTTATAAAGAGCTTTTCCAAAAAATTTATGTTTCTCTGTGTTTAAAGGCACAGTAGTTTTCTCTTTGCAATTAAGCAAACTTTACTTCTTTTCCAGACATGGTCTTTTATATAGCTACATTAATTTTTTGAAGGTGGGAAGTATGTGGCAGTAAGCATGCCTCCAAATCTCTCATTAGGGTTATCTTCTCAGACCTCTGATTGCTAGCCAAAAAGAGAAATGGAAACCAGTGAATTCACAAAATTTCTTTGGCTTTCCTTTCTCATCTGTGAGGGTATAATGTCTCAGCAATAATAAATATCCTTCTTTGCTCAAAGTGCTGTCAGCACAGAACTGACTCAAGAAACTGTTTCATGACTCTGCTGCTGTTGTTTTCCAGGGTGATCTCCAGTCCCAAGCAATGGTCCGGGCTGTTGCTCGTCAAGTGTGTGAGCAGCTCATCCAAGGCAAGTACATGGATAGTCCATATGCTTCTCTCTCTAGAATGGATCTTTTCCTGCCACAGCTACTTACAAATATGACACTTTTCAAAATATCCAGGGGGATCTGTTTGCTTTAGACTAGACAGTTGAGATTTATGTTTCAACTAGATTTATGTTCAACCGGATTTATGTCCAAGTAGAGCTGATTAGCATCAGCCTTCTGAAAAAAAAAGCTGGAATTGTCTCCAAGCTATTACAGTTTACAGAAACTTCTGTGCACCAGTTTTAAATTTTTATAGACAAAAAATACAAAAGCCCCCCAAACCCTTACCAAAGTAAGAAAATAAAGTCCTGCACAATAGTTCTTCCATTTTCTGTGCACTCCCTAACCTACAATTTCTCCCCCAACAAGTGCACAACTTCCTAACACCAAAGCATGACAGACCACAGTCTTGAGAACCTGCCAGTACTCTGCTGAAACTTTGCTGAACCAGATTTTCCACTGCTACTTAAAAATTACAACTTTTTTTTTTCCTGACAGGTCATATGGCAAGATACAACTCGATTCTGAACCAGATTCCAAGCCAGTCTGTCTCAACACGAACCATCGCGGGACCTCCTGGTGAGCCAGGTCGGCCAGGGGCTCCAGGGCCACAGGGTGAGCAAGGATCACCAGGCATGCAAGGGTTTCCAGGAAGCCCTGGTCAGCCAGGAAGACCAGGAGAAAGAGGTAGGCTTCATGCTTCACAAATACAAAATTATACCTCCCTTTCCTGATACATTCCAATAGCTTTTGTCTCCTGTCTACATGTGAAAGCAACATTTTCTCACTAATTAATTGGTGAGCATAACACAGACCATTATGAAGGCTCTGGAGACTCTGTCATGAAAGTCATGCAGGCTTTGCCAAGTGTCCTTTGGCAGGATCAGACAGAGGTTTAAACTGCTGAAGATTGGTGGAATCTATTTGTGCACATCCCATCATGTTTCTTCTTAGTAAGTCTCCAAAGTGAGCAGAATCTCTAAATGTATAAGTGAAAGAGCAGTTGTAGAAAGTCAGATGCAAAACTGACATGTATGTTGGGGAAATGCTGAGCTTTTCTGATAACTTCAAATGTGTCAGTCTAGGAATTTCTGAGTCATGACCACCTGAAAGGAGCAAGATTGATAAGAAGAGAGAAAAATTCCTAGTTTGAGGGATTGAGAGAATGAAGAAGAGGAAATGGTGAGGTCAGAGAGAAGTAGTCCACTTAACATTTACAAGAATTCTCTTCTGTATTCTCATATGCAGGCTGGATCCCATTCTCCTTTCCTCCATGAGCATTGTCTAATAATGAAACAAGCTCCATGTTTGATTTACTCTCTTTCTGTGCAGCCCTGGCGATTTTTTGTGTCCCAGAGTAGCACTAACCTCAGAAGATAATACTGAGTAGATCTATAATTGTGAAAGTGCTTTGAAGAACAGCATGAAGAGGTGACCAAAAACCCAAGAGACAAATGTGATATTCAGAAGCAGTGAATTGGTGTTGCTGTTACAAAATCTGCTAACTGGGATTTTTAAAATTAACTGCTGTGAAGACTGTTCAGGAACTTAATAGTTCCAGTTCACAGAAGCCATTATGACCATAGTTATAACATTTTTTTTAATAGAAAGTCTTTGAGTGAGCCTGTGAGTCTTGCCCTCAAGACTGTTAATCCCATTACCATTTTGAAAAAAGGGGCAAAGTTTCAGGTACTGACCCTTCAGTCCTGTTGTTGTCTTCTCCAGCTGAGCAAAAACCAGACACTGTCCAGAAAGGAGGAGGAATGAGGGAGTGTGAGACAAGTAGAAAAGAAGATTGGAAGAGACAGCAATTGAGGAACTGACTTTAAAATGGTGATCTGGAGACACTGAATGCAGATTTCAGGATATTTGATTCCACACTAGCATATTTTAGGTATTTCCCTTCTTTTTGGAAAGAGGTTTTTTCAAGCTAGGACTTCAGAAAAGGGACAACCAAAACGCCAGGCTACAAAAAAGGAACATGTCCAACATGTTCTGTACTTTCCATTGTATTTGCTGTGCTGGTGTCCAGACACACACGCTGTGGGATCACAGAGTGATTAGATGCAGTCATTTAAATGAAACATGGTGTGGGTCAGCCCCCTGCAGACAATATGAATGTCTGGGAAGCAGCACTGGCAGCAGAGAACAGAAAGAGTAAAAAGACATTAAAAAGAATAGTGCCCCTTCCCTCTCTATTACCCTTTCCTCTCTATATGGGCAACTGATGTTAGAAGGGACTGATTTTGGCAGGTAGTGCTTGTGGAGAGTTTTATACTTGGTAGAGAGAAAGCTCTAATCAAGCATCCTTCAGAACTGCAGGCAGACTTTCATAAAATGTGATACCAAATGTTGGGAGTGTTCTACAGTATTTTCAGCTTAAAATGAGGTTGTTTCAAGAATCAAGAATCCATGTGTAAACTTTAAGACAAAATAATTGGCTGGTTTATTTGGAGGTAAAATGGATTTTAGGACATTTGTATAACTGGAGCCTTGAACAGAAACTGGAAGAATGAGGAAGGAGCTCCTTCAGGAACTAGGCAAAAGTATATAATAATTTATCGCTCCTTGAGGATTTAGTTTCTTCAGAAACAACTGAACTTTCAGACTGATGTGTGTTTGATGCAGTAGCACTTTATTGAGAAGGAAGATAAAAGGAAGATACCTTTTGCTACATACTGTTGGGATATTTCTGAATAAATTTCTAGGAATTTCTTTAAGCTAACCCCAAAATGCAAACATTAAAATTAAAAATTGTTTAACCAGCTTCATGTGGAGAATGATTGAAAGTTCTTAATGGATTCCCAATTCATAATTGATTTGACATATCATACATGGAAGCAGCAGACTAAAATTGCTCAGCTTCTGGATGGAAGGAAGGGTTTTTAAGTTTCCAGTGACTACAGAGAGGAGGGTAAATGGAGTCAGACTCCATCCCTCGCTATGTTCTATGTTCCAAAGCTTTGTTTTCATTTAACTTGTTCAGCAAACACAATGTATCGTCCTGTCCTGAAGATTTCCAGCCAGCCACCTGGAAGTCTTTATGTAAAATGTCTTTCTTTTCACTAATGTCATCAGCATTTTGGTTGTATATGAAGCCAGTTTAATGTTCGAGCCCAGTGACAGATTAGCAACTCTGTAAGTCAGGCTCCATATTTAAGTTCAGAAAATGCCCTGCAACAGAGTGTGCTAAGAAGTAATAATCATTAGAAGGAAGAACCACCTGTTTCCTTATCTAGTAGTGTTGTTTTTTCCCCCTCAAACTGTTGGAATTGCTGCAGGAGCCTGTTCCTGGCTCTGAGCTGAGTGGCAAGGTTCTGGCAGAGCGGGAAGATAAAAAGGTGGGGGGAGGCCAGATGTTTCTTTCACCTATTCAATCCCAGCCTGTAAGAAGGGCTTCAGAAAGCAGCTTGTGGAACTGGTTAGAAATGGTGCACCAAAGAGAGATTTACTGGAAATGTCAGCAGTGAGAGACATCAGTGAGCTTCCCTGCTAACTTGCCTGGCCAACAGCTTCTTTTCCCTTGTTTACACTTTGTAACTCTGCCAAGCATTAATCACAGGCTTTGGAAAGAGACATGGATTGAGTGTATGGAGTTCTGTTAGAAACCTCCACTTGAACTTGTAGGTCCATGATGTCCCATTCCTGGTTGGGATTCCTCTCAGCAATAAGACACTGAGCGGGTCCTTCCAAGAAAGACCACCTCAGTGAGAAAGGACAAGGCATTCTCTTGACAGACTCAGTTCTCAGTGTCTGTTGCCAGCTGAGAGGCCACGTTGTATTACCAGGCCCCTGCAGTACATAATCCCAGATAAATTACTAGATAAATTACTACAAATTTTGCTCTTTGCTTATTTGCATAAGTATAGGAGTTTGGAAAAAAACCAAACACTGATTATTCACAGCCCTCATCTCTATTTTAATTTTAACTTGCTCACAGCATTTGTTTCTATTTTCCTTTCAGCTAGTTTGAACACATTTTGGGTTGGTTTTGTTTTGTTTATGATCTGGGACTTAAACAACTAGTGTCTGGCTTCTGAGTGCCCAGGAAGTAGTTGCACCTCTGCATAATGGTATAGAAACCAAAAGAATCAACATGTTCTTTTCTTCTTTTTGGTTTCCAGTTATTTTTATAATACATGGGTTGTTTTCTCAACTTTGTGGAAAAATGGAAAAGCCATAGTAAAAGTTATTCTGAGGCACTGCTAACTTTCAGATGCTGTGAAAGTGCAGTTCTTCTGCTACTGAATGGACTTCAGCTCTTATGTGGTCTGAAGTGGTGAATAAAACTTACAGCTACTCAGCCCATCCCACTATGATTAAAGTACAATAAATACCTAAGCTGTCACTGGGAAGGTTACTGTTCTCAATCACAGCTTCATCCTTATTTGCTTCCTGGCTTCATATGAAAGAGCCAGTTAAACATGTGCTATCAAAAGCCACATTTACAGCTGTGATGGCAAAATTTCAATGGAATTAAATGGAACTTTTGCCAGTTTTGTCAATTAAATATTTTTATTTCCAGTTTTAGCTTCATCTGGATTAAAAAAGAAAAAAGTATCACAACCATGTGTTATTTTACACTATGCTCACAGCTGAACATCTTGAAAAGAGGACATTTTTGGTAGTACTTTAATTTTTCTTAAGTGCAATACATAGTTCTCCTCACAGGACAGTATTCTTTTAAAGACAAAATTAGATAAAGAACACCTGAGATTTCCATTTGTGGAGATACCATGGAAACTAATTTTTCTTTGCTAGAGAATGTGTTCATGAGCTTGGTGTTGTTTTCAATAACTGATGCTATCAGAGTTATCTTTAGTGAAGGGTTGGAAATAATTGATTTCAGTTGCTTGTGATCTCCATGGGGCTGAACTGAAGACATTGCTTATTTTGGATGGGGACAAGACATAAACCCATGGTTAGCATGAAGAGGAGAGACAGTTTGATGGTATTGCTGAAGCATGTCCAGAGCACAAATATGAAAGCAGTTCCTGGGACCTGAAGGCATTCTTTACTCAAATGGCAGTTTTGATGCACACACTTTCATTCTGAGGGCAATTAACCATTGCAGTAACCCACAAGAGTGATGGCTTGTCTGGTTGGCTTTCTGTAAGCCATGCTTTGCTGGCACCAAAGATGACTTGGGTGAACTTTGAATATTCTGCAATTTATTAGGAGTGAGCCAAGAGGTCTGTGAGTCTCTTAAGCCCCTTAGAGAAGCCCATGGCTTTAAATCATAAGCATTTTGCCTTAGGAATAGGATATTTTTGCATCAGTGTTTATGTTCTCTTTAACTTGGATAAACTTTACTGGAAATCAGACTAAAAGAAACCTGATGCAGAGTTTTATCTTGGCCTTCAGTGTTTGCTTTCAAAGAAGGTTTGCCCTGCACGAGAGTCATCATTTATTCCAGAATGAATGTTTTCTTCTTAGCCTGAGTAGATTTGTTCCATGGTTAGCATTTCTTACTAACTTTTTATCCTGTGAACATCACATATTAGTGTGTAGTTTTGTGTGTGTTAATAATTATAATTGAGTGCATGGCAGGCTGTGATTGCCAAACATCGTGGCTTTTGCCTTTGAAGTCACCAAGTAATGTTACTATGCAGCAGGATAAGCAATGTACTAAAATCTATGTAAATTGCAGATGGTTGGAATGGGTCAGTCTTCTTAGGAAAAAAGCAATTCACACAAGTGAGACTTTGCCTTTTGCAAAGGGCAAACCTTTCCTTGCAGGGCCTGTGTGGTAAGAGATAATTTGGATACATTTACCTTCCTACAAGGTCTGCAGCACAGACAGAGAATTACAATAGATGAGTTTCTGCATATCTTTGAAGCAAGTCAGGGCTAAGCAAATTTCAGGCATCTGAAAAAACCACCATCACCCTTCCCCCAAAATTATGCAACTGAAGGAAATAAAAAGCAAAAAAAAGGGAAACAGGCAGTGCCTTAACTATGCCAGGACAGTGGCAAAGAACCTTGTTGAGGTAAGGTAAAGAGGTCATCATGCTTTGGTTAAAAATGATGTGCTCACTGTGGATTTGCTGGTTGCAGTGGTGTGGCCTGTGTTTTCCATGTGGCTGGGTCAGACACTGTGTTGCCCTGGAAGCCTCTTGTTCCTGCAGAAGACCCAGAACTCCTTCACAGATGCTGAATCCACTTCAGTTCAGCGGACTTGTATTTGATAAACTTGATGTGAGCAATTCTTTGCCACTGAATGTGTTTTAATTACAATTTTTTTCCACACTTAGACTCTTTATTTACTTATTTCCTTCCGTTACAAATTAACTTGAGGTAAAAAAGATCTGTGACTCCCTGAGGGGAAACCTGATGAGGAGGGACTGAGGCCACTTGGTTTGTTCAGGAGACTGTAACCTCATTGCAGTTACAACTTCTCATGAGGAGAGGGGGCAGGCACTGATCTTTTCTCCGTGGTGACCAGTGACAGAACCCGAGGGAATGGCCTGAAGTTGTGTCAGGGAAGGCATAGGTTGGATATCAGGAAAAGGTTCTTTACCCAGAGGGTGGTTGGGCACTGGAACTGCTCCCCAGGGCAGTGGTCACAGCACCAGCCTGACAGAGCTCAAGAAGCGTTCAGACAATGCTCTGAGGCACATGGTGAGACTCTTGGTGATGGTCCTGTGCAGGGCTGGGAACCAGACTTGATGATCTTTGTGGTGTCTTCCAACTCAGCATATTCTGTGATTCTGATTCCTTGCAAAAATGAGGTGTTCTCCAGCTGTTTTGCCCTAAGAGGTAGCAGTTACCTGAGCAGAGAGGAGGGAAGGAGCCCAGTCAGTTGGAACTGTAGATATTGCCCCATCCAGGCAATATCTACAGTTCCAACTGACTGTAGCTGTTGCAGCTGTTTTCTTTCTGCTCTGTGTTGATGAAGGTGCCATGTATAGACTTTGATTCTGAAAGCAGGCAAGCTGTGAAGCCAGGACAGCAATTACCAGTGCTGGGAGGGAGGTCTGGAAAATGGGGGGGAAGTCCCACAAACCAGCCAGGATTTGGTGTCTTTGAACCATCCAAATCAAACACAGACTTTATGAGAATTTCCAAGTCACCAGTGGAAACTCAGGGTCTGGAATTTATAGTTTTGACACCTACTATAGCTCAACACTGCTTATTGTGATGGCTGCATATAGAAAGTGTTTTTATAGGATGCCATAGTGGTAGTGCAGAAGGAGATGGAAAGCTGGAGGTAAGCAGTGCTTTCTCTGAATTACTGGATTTGTGATCTCCACAGGTCAGACACAAGGAGAGAAATTTAGTCCTGCGAGCGAGTGCAGGAGCACAACTCACTGGGTCTGCCTGTTGGAATATCAGAGATTCAACACTGGGAAACACTTGGGCTTTACTTGGGGGTCAGATTTTGACTGTGATGAAACTCCTTTCTCATGTTTCAGCAAGAATCTGCCATAACTGGTAACAACTCTCTTCATGAACAATCTTGTGCTGTGCCACTCTTCGGTGGGTGAATGTTTGAAGGAAAATTTGCTGCAGCACTGAAATTTGACTTTTTTGGGCCACAAAGTAATTTATAGCTACAAGGCTTGGAAGATTCTTCTGACTTACAATAGTTGCACGTTGTTGTAGTTCAGAGGCAGCTTTCCACAGGAAGTGCAGCCTGGAAACTGGCTGATGCCTCTGCATACCATCCTGATGAAACCACCACGGCAGCAGGAATGTTTAAGACCCCAAGAATGACATTTCCCTTCAGAGGTTGTTAGGGAAGGGACGGAAAAAGAACCAAATAATTTTTAATTTTCACCTCCTTCCTTCTCTGCCATCTGTTTTTAGATGAAAAATAACATATGGAACTATAATCCTGGTTAAATAATAAGCACTGCTCACACTTTTGATCAAAATGTGACTGAATACTATTTCCTTAGGTTTACCAGGTGAGAAAGGAGAGAAAGGTAATCCAGGTGTTGGAACACAAGGACCCCGAGGCCCACCAGGATCCACAGGTAAACTTACATTTGAGGCATCTGGATTAGACCATTCTGACCCATGTGTGAAGAAGCTTCCAGCAGCTCTGTCTTTCTCCTTAAGGAGAGCAGCAGAAGAGAAGCAGTTCAGGCACCTTAACTGTCATAATGCTCTTACTATGTAATATCATGTGGGGATGTACCACATGATGGTGTCATCCATCACACAAGTATTTTCATTTTCCATGTGGTAAACTGCTTCTCTAAGCCCACCTCTTAATAATGTTTCAAGTATGGTTTTTTTTTTCAGACATGGCTTTTGGAAGGTGATTATTCTGGACTAATTACATTTGTTTCTTGTTGACTTAGAGTCATACCTAAATGTGAGTTGACAGAGAAATGTATAGTAATTAAGCACAATATATCACATGGATTTATATTTAGGTCCTGAAAAAGCAGAGCATGATAACCAGGTCCTGTTGAAACAGGAGTAAAATTGCACTGACCTCAGGAGGATATCCTGGCCACTAGGCACTGGTATCAAGTCAGAGCATTACCCAGAAACTGTATTAAAAGGGATTGGGAGAAATCAAGAGCTGTGCAGGCATTCAGAGCTGTCCTTTCCCCATGAAAATCTTTTTCCAGAAGTCTGATGTTTGGTGAAACATTTGCTCCAGTTCTGCCTAGAAGCTGTCTCTGGCAAGGAAAATGAAGCAGCAGCCAGAGAGGAAGCTCATTGGAAATGGGTCTCCTCTCAGGCTGCTGCTCTGTCTTCCTTGCCAGAGGCTGAAGTCTTTCCCTCAGCTTGCCCAGGGGAGTCAGAGCCAGGATGCCTTGCTCCTCCTCTCAAGCTGTCTCCTGGAAGTGTTTATAACACACTCAGTGCCATGTTTTCCAGGCCAGGAAAGATGGCCTCTTATCCCTGCTTTTGTGCAAGACACTGCACAGATGTTTCATCTCCCCGTTCTCTGCAGGACCTCCAGGAGAAAGTCGAACTGGCAGCCCGGGACCACCAGGATCTCCAGGCCCACGAGGTCCTGCTGGTCACACGGGATCCCCGGGCTCCCAGGGTCCTGCTGGGCCTCCAGGGTACTGTGACCCGTCCTCCTGCGCTGGGTACGGCATGGGAGGTGAGTAGCGAGGAGTCGGGGCAGCTGCCCTTTGCAGAGGTGTGGGTGGCGTTTTCTAACAGCCCAAGTGAGATGGAGGCTACCCATGAAACTTGCACTAAAATGTGGTGGCTCCCTAAAAACCTGCGTGTCCAGTGGCTCTGCTGTGTGGGACTGCAGCACGAAGAGAAGGTGACCCAGCGTAGTGACCAAAGGAAAGTGACCACCGTCTGATCCCAGCCTGTGAAACCAATCCTGCCTAGTGGGTTTTGTCCTGTATGTGTTTGTGTAGTTGTATGAGCCTGCTCCATCTCAACATTCTGTGTTGAAGCCCTACCAACTCATGTTTGTGACAGCAGAGTTTTTACACTTGTAGTTTTTCAAATGTGTTGCTCAACCTCCCCTTCCATGTGCCTCTGAGTGGCATGAGAGCATGACCCTTACTAAACCTGTAGTAGTGTAACCTGGCACAGGGATGCACGTGTCCATCATTAACCAGTGAAGCCATCTGGAAAAAATGATTCTTTCTGTATCTTCTCTGTATCCTATTTTCCCATCTCGTTATAGCACGGAGAGGCCATGGGAAGAAGTTAACACAATTACCAAAAATGACATCACCCCACCTAAAATCAAAATTTATTAGTAAAGCGCTAAACTACAAATGTTATGCATAAGGCATATTTGTTTGATGTTTACAGTTTAATATGCCCCTGAGCTGATTTGTATGTTTTACTTACCTGAATGTTTTTGTTGTCGTCTCTTCCTGTCCTTTTCTCCTCACTTCCCCTCCCCGTTGTTCATTTCCTGTTTTAAGGCCCAATCCCTTACAATGGCTACCAATCCAGAAGGTGAAAGGCTCATTCTGGTTCAGGTCTCATTGGGCTGAAGGTCAGAGATGGATGCTGAACTGCTCTGTGCTTTCCAGCAACGATAATGACTACCACTAATGAACTTACAGCTGCTGTACATGCACTTGGCTTCCTGGCACTGCTAAAAATTATTGCCTGACCCATTTTTGCCTGCTACTCATGTATTCTAGCTCATAATTGGAATAAGCTATAGCAGGCAGAGTGTGCAGTGTATAATGAGCACAGTATTACAACTGGAATTTGACAAATTGTGGTGGTGGTTTCCAACTAACTTGGCTGTCTGTTGGTGGGTTTCCAATTGCTCCGGCTTATTAATTTTGTTAAATGTTTTCATTGTTCCTTTATGTGAATAAAAGATGTGTATTTAAAGATTATATATATATACTCACACACATGCTATAGAAATATATCTATATATAAAATGTCAATTTCCTAATGAATGCTTTAATTTTCTACTCCCCTTCTCCTGTGTTAACCGTATGAATACTCTTGGTGGTGGTGGGTTAAGGTGGATACGGTGAGCCAACTGATCAAGACATCCCCGTAGTGCAGTTGCCACATAACTCCTACCAAATCTATGACCCTGAGGACCTTTATGATGGTGAGCAACAGCCGTACGTAGTTCACGGGTCCTACCCCTTACCACCCCCATACTCCCAGTCCTATCCATCACCTCATCTTGCTCAACCAGAGTTTACTCCTGTTCAAGAAGAGCTGGAAGCCGTTGAGCTGAGATCCCCGGGAATCAGTCGCTTCGCAAGGAGGATAGCCAAAAGGAGTGCCAAGACCCCAGCACGCACACAGGCGAACGGAAAAAGCCCCCCTCAATGAACTGTTTAAAAAAGGGAAACATTTTATGCACACCTGTGTTTGGCCTTTTGTCCCAGTGCCTCACCTGTCACTGAAGATGTTTACAGGCTCTTATGTTAAAGGAGAAAAAATTGACACGGCCAGTTGACACAACAAATAATGGTAATTATCTTGCATGCCAGAAGTTTAGTATGTTAGTGGGTTGGTGCTAGCTGATGATGAAAGGTCACTTGTAGATCTTTCTCTGGAGTACTGTTCCATTCACTCTTCAAACTGTATCTGAAAAAATGCATCTGGCTAGTTGGTGTCTGTAGAACCATTTACAAAAGTTAATGTTCTGTTATCCATTTTTTCCCAGTTGATTACTTTCTGTTTGTTTTGGATGAATTGCTTTACTAGCAGAGTAACCTGACTAAATCCACTGGAGAACAATGCATCAGGTGTCCTTGCACCAGGTTATTATCCTTTTGTAAAGATTTCTTACATTACAGACCACTGATTTCTTAACTCACCTAAAATAAATACACAAGACTGTTCCATGGGAGCACACTGATAATTTATTGTGAACCTCTTTCCTTTCTGTTTTGTATGCAAATAAAAGTGGCAAGCTTTTGTATGGTAATTCTGTATTCATTTGAGTTTTAACTCAAAACAATTGCATTAGATATTCAGGGGACAGAATGCAATGAGAAGGAAATACATTTCCACTTTCCAACACTTTGGGGCAACAGTTTTATTTTAAAGGATTTAGTATAAATTACATATTTAGGTGTACTACTACTACATTGTAGTACATCCTACATATTTAGCCATATTTTTTAAGTATGGGCTGAGGTAGTTGTACCAACTGCAGATGTGAGATTCCTTATACTGACATGCCCAAGTCAAAAGACTGGCAGGTGTAGTTGGGATGGCAACTTGGATCAGCTAACTAGGAGAGGAAGACAAAACACCAACCCAACCACTTGAGCACAGAGCAATTAATCATCTACAAACAAGGTAAGTTAAAAAGAGACTGAATAAACAGCTTTGAACAGCACTGGAGACTGAGCAAGATTTAGCTCAAGAATGGCCATTTACGTTGAAAGCACAGGTTTTGAACACTTTTTCTTCAGCCCTATACAGACATGGAGAGGCTGTCCTGTACATCTCAGGACTGTCCTCCTGTTCATCCCTGACTAGGAGGGGGTCTAGTCATATTCTACAGTAAAGAAAGGCCTGTCAGGTTTGGCCTCTGGCCACTGCCAGCAGCTCCCTTGACTCACCAGGAAGAAGATGAATGGGTACCTTTACTGTGTAATCTCCAATTATCTCACCTAGAATTCAGCCTCATTAGTAGCATACACGATTTGCACATGTGACTAGCAGGCTCTGGCTGGGGGCTGGATACCTTCCTAGGTTCTTTCTCTTTTCCCATTACTTCTTTCACCTCTGACTCCACCCATTTTCTTGGGGAAGGGCGATAAAAGTTGATAGAATGTGAGTTGAATGTAATTTTGTTACCTGCACTTGTATTTAAAATAGAAAGTAGACAAGTATAATGTAGTTTATGGACTTCATTTTTTAGCAGCTTAACCCCACTTGACAGAACATTGATGCTCCAAGTGAGCATGGCTCTCTTGGCCACAAGCAGGTACCACAGCCTGGCACATGCAACTGATACTCAGAGGTATTATTAAAACTAAACACAGTAATGCCTGGGGTCACAGGGTTAATTTCCCTGCTGGCACTGGCTGTGAACACCCATGTTAATTTACCCCAACTGCAAACTCTTTGCCCCTCCCTGGTTAGCCCACTCCCATCCATGTTCTAGTGAGACAGCTCAGAGTTCTGCTTGAGATACACTGACCTGCAGGTCCTGTGGAAGTGACTGAGAAGGTCACTGATGGAAAAAAATCACCTTTCAAGCACTTCTGCCTGTTTTGTCTTTGGAAGACTTTGACTCTCCTGCTAACAGTGTGCAATATATTAGTCATGACTGGCTGTCCTGCAACACTGTATCCAAATCTCAGGTTCTTGTGGGACCACAGGGAGTGACAGGGCAACACCAGGGATGTAGTGACACAGCATAATCAAACTGATCAAAATGAGCAATTGGTGTTACTTACTCCGTGTGACAGCCTGACCAAATCCCTGAGGGTGCTTCTGGTGTGCAGTCGATGTCACCTGTGCTATGCCAATCTGAAAGCTCCCACACCAGTCTCCTGGCTGGGCTGGGGAGCAGCTGGAAGCAGCACAGCCCCCCCTGCTCACAGGGAATTCAGGTGCTCTGGGCCTGAGGGATCCCCTGTGCGGGACACCCACACAATCGGCTGCCACTGCCACCTCCTCCCCACACCACATGATGTACACAGAGTGAATTAAACAAAGGACTTGGGGAAAATAAAGTGGCCATACTCACTCCAATTTTATAACAATTTATGTACTAAAGCACACGCTTCAATTGTAATAGTTAATTTATTTTAACTTTTTATTTACTGTGCCATTTACTGGCACCATGCTGACCAGAATGCTTCTGGTATCATTAATCGTATATAGTCACTTGCTGGACCTATCTTGGTAATAAAGAGCAACTAACTAGTTACTCTCTGCTCTACCCAATTATAAAAATACTATTCAGGAATTGTATCTTTGCCAAAAGAAGTAAGACCCAGTAAGTCAAGATTTTCTCCAAAATCCAGTCTCTGAATAATCAAGAGTGTCTCATATTTCCAGACCTCCTAAGAAACTGAAGTTGCTGACTGAAGTATTCAGCACATGACCAACAGCTGATGCCACACAGATCTTACCAATAAACTGTGTACAGTGTCCTTACACAGAAAAGAGCATTTACTGCAACCTAAGCCTTTCAAAAAGACTTTCACTAGTTAATGCAGTGTAGTAAGTGACATGGAAGTGAAGGCTGCACATTCCCTAGACAGGAATTTTTCCTCAGATAAGCCCATCTGAATGTCAAAGAAAGGCCCAATACCAAACCATTATTTCATGTAATGAAATATGGTTATAAATAAACAACTGGTTTTCTTCCTGTATGATGCTTGTATGAAACAGATGTAGAACACTCAAATTCTCCTCACCAGACATTGTAATATTTGGCAAATAACGTACCAGCATTTCCTACAACACAGAAAACATCAGGTGCTTTACTTATCTACAGAACAGCTCTGGCTTGAGGGTTTTCAGAGCAGGAAAACAAACAAGAATTTCAGGGAAGTAGCTTGCAAAAGTGAAGTAAATTTTAAGATTTTTTTTGCATCATTCAACACTTAAGTTTGATTTCCTCATTTGGTTTTCGTAATAAAAATGTTGCTTTGTTCTGTAATATGTTCCTTAAAGTAAGGCACGTTCCTGTAACTTGAATGAAAATCAGATTGAGGCTGAAGGGGGAAAAAAAGGAAAAGTATCTCTCTGTTGATCTGCCTTTAATGCCTGTTATTTCAACAAGCTCTTTAAGGAAATCTATCCTACACTGGGCTGTCAGCTCTTCCTAGTGAGGAAGAGCCACTTTGGAAAACTGCACAGCCCCAAAGGGGTGTTGTGGTTGGTGATAAACAAGAGCTACCAACACTCTGGAGTCCAGAGTGTGCCATCTTCAAAAGCCATGCCCAGTGGAGCAGTGCTCTGCCTGGCTGCTTTCCAAGGCAGACAGAACCATAGGGATATTAACTCTCCCAATGACAATCATGTAACTTCTCAACATCAAGAATAAAATACCATTAGAAACACATTTAATGACATTCAGCAGCTAGAAAGTAGAGTCACCCTTACTGTGGTCATTCAGCACACCCAAGATTTAGATGCAGATGAACAGTAGTCTGAAAAAGTAAGATTATAATAAAAAATAGTAGTTGTCATTTTGTTCCTTAGAGCACAATGTATCAAAAGATGGCCAAAACTCAAGGATGAAAAATGATGGCTGGTGACCATAATTATTCTCTGCTCCTCCAGCATGGAAAAAAGTTTTGCAACTTTGAGAGTGAGCTACTTTGTAGCAGTAGTCAATGTATTGTTTCTAAGAGATGCAAATTCTCCTTACAAAGGTATTAATTCTTTAATAACAGTATCAAATCAAATGTCATTAAAAAATACCAGATCATAGAATGCAGAGTACAGATGGCTTTGACAAGATAATACCTATTCTTAGCTGTTTCAAATACAGTAATTTCTATAATCTTACCAAGTCAAATTTGCTAACAGCTGTCAGAAACATTCAGTATAGAAGGGTTGACTGAGCTGCACAGATGTTTCCATATTAAAAGAATTTTCTTTGAAGGAGGAGAGCCACTCCTGATGGCACTTCTTTCATTCTTATTACTTCCTTCGAAAATCTTTAGGTCTGTGGGGGAAAAAAAAAAAAGTACTTTAAGAAATGCATGTGCACTACAGTGGCTTTGCTTTAAGGCTGCAGTAGCAGCCTCATCTAGTTTTATTTCCTTACTCTGGTGAATTTTTTTTGACAAAGAAGAATATTTTCTGGATTACACAAACAAGACAGAACAAATTAAAGAAATTTACTAAGACCTCTAAGAATTTACAGACATCAGGACTAGTTGGTCACTCCTACTTTCCTAAGCAAAACAAAAAACATCTTGAACTGAATGCAGTCTCACAGGGCTTTAAACACAGGCACTGATTTGTCTCCACTTTTAAAAACTGAATAATCCATACATAAGGTGGTAAGTTTTAGTTAACTGCAAAGTCTAACACAACACTACTAAAATAGTTAAAACCGATGATTTAAAAAAAAACCCAATTTGAATCTCAGAAGTTCTGCAATCCCCTTTGCTTGGATGACAGATGTGGAAAACATTCAGATAGAAGCAGACTGCTGTTTGCAACCCTCTGTGATATCCTATTCAGGCACATCCCTCTCCCTGCCTGCCCTGCCACACATCCACTGGCTGCAGGAACCACATTCTTCCTGAAACTACACAGCTCAGAG
Source organism: Urocynchramus pylzowi (assembly GCA_013397555.1). Taxonomy (NCBI): domain Eukaryota; kingdom Metazoa; phylum Chordata; class Aves; order Passeriformes; family Fringillidae; genus Urocynchramus; species Urocynchramus pylzowi. Next base: position 1,388,863 of record VZRH01002762.1, on the reverse strand, counting down.
CAGCTTAAGGCTTTTAGAATGCCGAGTCTGCAGTCTAGATGCACGTCTACATCCCTAAGATGTCCTGCAGAAAAGCTGCACATCCTGGACTCTGCCCAGTCACTCCCAAACCCCCAGTGCAGGTCAGGGTCTCTGAGGTGCCCAGGTCACGCCCGGTGTTGGCCCAGCACGGAGCGGCCGCTCCTCCAGCCCCATCCCACACGCAGCTGCAGCCTGCGGGAACACAGCGCTCCTCGCTGCTCCTCCCAGCTGTGAACCAAAGCAGCTTGGGGAACTCACCAGGGCTCAACAAGACAGGTATTAACAAAGGTTTCAGAGACATCTAAAGGAATACAGGGCCAGATTTGCCATGAAGTTGAATGAAAAATTCTGGCATACAGGAAAACCTGCCAACAGCTACAGTAACCAAGTTAAATTTCCAAAGGTGGTACATTTAATCTGCAATTTAGCTCAATAATGGAAATGAAAAGCAGACAGCAATGGAAGCAGACAGCTTACTTTAAAGACTGAGAGTACAGATGGCTGCAGAGATGCCACATAGAAATCCAACACTTGTTTAGTCCTATGCTGCAGTTTTAGAATTTGCCGAGCAATAGCACTGCAAAGTGAAGTCATTCACACAACTCTTGTGTGAGCCCATAGGTTCTCACATGAAAGCAACTCTGGAATCCAGTTTGTGTTACTTCAAGAGTGGCATATAAAATTGTGTGAATTTTATTGAACAACTATAAAGAAGAGCTAGTGTTCATGCTGTGATGAATCAAAAAGCTGCTTTGTTCCTCCTTTAAATAGCATATTCTGTTTTAACATTTGGACTTGTATCTTTTGTGCATGACAGAACTGCTGCAAGCACCAGATATATTGTTTACATACTTGCTTAATGTTGAACTTGAACGTACTCAATGTTTGATGGCTGCTGTGCGCTGGGAAGTCAAGTCACATTTCCTAGAATCCCAAACTTCAGTACTTGGAGATATTCATAGAATCAGAGAATGGTGTGGGTCAGAAGGGACCTTAAACATCCTCTGGCTCCAGCCTCTCTGCCACTCCACATTTCGTCACTCAGATCTCACCCTGCACACCAGAATAGGTATTTCATTATATCAGACTGTTTGTAGAGTAGTAAGAGTATGGGATTTTGAAAAATTCTCAGCAGTGACTTAGAAGTTTTATCACTACATCAATCCTAGAGAGGTGGACAGTGCTGGAAGATTTTAAACAACACAGCATGGCAAAGACATCCTTGTCTTGCAGCTTATAGTTATTACTCTTTCTTTTTAGAGACCAATCCATTCTCTTGTACATTGCTCAAAGGATTTTGCATTTTTCTATAAATGGGTCCCTTAAAACTTCCATCTAGGGTTATGCTGGAGTGCTGCAGAGCTGCAGGTCTCACAGCACTTTGTTCTGGGGTGAAAAACTTTTTTTTCCTTGTTTGCTTGTAATCTGCATTTCAACTTTAATGCTCATTGTCTTAAAATTTAAATGCATAAAAATGCGTAAAACACTGGACTCTTAGTTTGCAGTCTTATGAAGTTAATGAAGCTTAAAGACAGGATTTTCCACACTGAAACACTTCTGTGAACAAATACAAAAGTTTTTAAAGCCTTTTCTATTGCCACAGTAGGCTTTTTATGCCCACTAGTACTTGGCTTTTGGACTGCTTTTGAAGAATTCTTGGCACCAGGAAAGCTAAGCCTTGGAAAACACTGCCTTTGGCAAAAGTGTTACAGGCATTTTGTCAGACGAAGAATATGAACCCACAAAAATGCTGTCTACTCAGAGAGAATTATGAGCATCAATGGGTAACTGCTCATTGATAAGTGACACAAATCCATGTGAGAGTCTTCTTCTTTGATGGCAGCGCTTTTGCCTTTCCTCAGCAAAGGCCTGAGTTTAAGCACTTGGAACAAAGGAAATGCTATCTCCTAGAACAGACAGTTCAGAAATTCACCCAAAGGCAAGACTTCACATAGCTGCTTCTCCTCTTCTTTTTATTTTTAAAGTAACATTCAAGGGCAAAAAAAGCTTTGCTGTATAGTGACAGGAGACTCCAGGACAATGGGAAATGGGGAAATGTGGGAACCAATGTCTCTGCAATCTATGCTGAAATGCAAACTATTATGGGTTCACTGAAAATATGCAACATTAGTCTGTGCAGCAGACGTCTGCCACCAAAATATGTAAAAAATATTTGTCTCACTAACATTTTTATACTCCACATAAAAAGTGTTAATACAGTTCTGTGAGGCAAAATTTTCCTAGGCAAAATACTCAGCAAATTAAATCAGTAACCCATTTGTTACAGGAGGCCTCTCAGTGCTTCTCTCTTAACAAATAATTTACCACTGAGTAAAAGGCACTGAAGAGCTGGTCCTAAACTCTGATTACAGCTTTCAAATCTATTAAAGCTGCCCAGGGAGGTCATTGAATTCTCCCTCTCTGAAGACACTCAAAACCCACCTGGATGCATTCCTGTGTAACCTGCTCTAGGGGACCCTGCCTTGGCAGGGGGGTTGGACTGGATGATCTCTATAGGTCCCTTCCAAACCCTGACAATTCCGTGGTTCTATAAATTCTCCCAATTATCCATACTCACAGCTATCAGAAGATAAATACAGCTGATGCAAAATGCTGACAATCCACAGCCACTGAAACTTACAGAACAGATAAACCTGCACATATGTCCAGCTCCTAGGATCAGCTTTTGTGATGGAAAACAAAAGGGACTTAGTGGTCCCCACTGTAACTGGTAGAGAGCTACCTAAGCCTCTGGCTGTATTTCATATAAATGTTGTCCTTTGATACAGGTGCCAGCCCTACACTCTGCAGTGTTGAAAAAACCAATGGACTGTGAGAGTTTTCTCATTTACAGGAACAGAGTGACTTCTTTGCTCTGTACCCCACTTCATGAAGTAAGACTGAGGTTGAACTAAACCCTAGAACATGGAGAAGTCCTGCCTTTCTTTATGGACTTTAAAGATGACTTGAAGAACCTTGTCTCCTTGGGCTAAAGCTTGCCATTGTAAATTCTGTCTTCAGTGTCTCTGCAGATTTCAGAGTTACAGTTATGTTTTGAAAAGCACTGCAGAGTGTAGGGCTGACATCTGTATCATTAATTAATACTGAAATTTGGTGACCATACATGTGTTTCCCTAGCAACTCCAACCAACTTCAGCATACACACACCCCTTTGTGCAGCTGCAAGGTTGTCTTTAACCTAGGTCAGTTCTCTGATTCTCCATTCTGTTGCCACACAAGCAGAATGGAGAGGCAGGAAAATTGATGGATGATTCTTAAAACCGAGCCTTATTGCCAGAAAAAATGCTCACAAAGCTATGACCTCAGCCTCAGAGCATCTCAGATGGCAAACAGAAACTAACAGCACAAAAAGACCTACTTGCATATCTGCAACTATGATGGGACCCCCCACTTTACAGAATATTCAATATTCTTTTTCAGTATGATGTGAAATATCCTCTTTCAAGGGTATTTTTCCTGTGAGGAACGACAGGACAGAGACCCTCTGCAACAGTTAAATGTGTTCAACTCTCAACTCCTGGAGTGAATATTTATTTCAATCAATTCTGAATAGACTTGCTGCACAGCTCCATCTTTATTAAATTCTTGTCAGCACATTCCAGCAATGATGTTTGCCTTTGCCTAGCAATGCTTTGTGGAGGTAAAACAGCCTCAGAAAAAATAAAATAAGGGGGGTGTGTGTTACACTATGAAGGCCAAATCTAAGTAATCACAAGTCCATGTTATACTGCAACTAACTTGATTCCAAAAATATACAGGACAACTTCACCATCTTATTTCTAGGCAAACAAGCTAAAACCTGGTAGCATCTTACAGCAGACAGGTTAGCATTACTAACCTCAAAGAAATAAAAAAGGTAAGGCTGTAGAGCAATATATGACACTGTCTATTCTATATCTACAGCAGTTATTTTACAATCCAGACAACATTTAAAAATATTTTCTCTATTTTTAATGACTTAGAATACTTCTTTAAAACTATGTATTTTAATCCAAATGACTTTGTTTCTTAGAACTTCTAAATGCACTGGGATTAGCTATAACAATATAATTTGTAGTCAACATTGCCCTTCCTTCTTCCAAAAGAAGTGACACACCTCCCTAGTTTCTCCTACCCCATGCTGCTGATAAACAGCATTTGATAACATGACCATATCTTCTTTCAAGCTCAAAAACCCTGGATAGCCATCTCTCCACAAACAATCCCTACTCACACAGCTTTGCTGTTACATTGCACTGTCTGAGACTTTTTACAACAAGTTTCATGAAGGCAAATCTCATGGAATTGTTGCAGTCATTTGTGTGCTTGCAAGCCTGTGTTAATGACTGCTGATGGTTTCAAACCTGCCTCTGCTGAGGAATAAGACAGTCAGCGCTGCACAGTAAGTGACCTGTCAATACCTGCTCTTGACTCAGCAATGCACACCTGGTGTGGAAGCTCTGTCTCAAATTGCAATTTTCTCTTCACCTGCAGGCAATCATCTCACCATTGGAGCACATGACCCAGAGAGCTGGACTTCCCTGGAATTTCTGCACTCTCAGCAGCACTAACAAGGAGTGTTCAGAAAGGATTTACTTTTCCATCAGCACTGTGAAAGGTTGGTGCCTTAAGGCTAACTTATGTCACAGGCTAATACAGTAACTGAGATGAGAGCAGTGGTACAAGAGCAAAATTTGAAGAGTACAGGCTTAGAATTCTGTTAAGATTTTACTGCTTCCATGAATGAGAGAAAGCACTCCAGATGCATGAAAACCCCAGTAAAATTAATAACCATCCAGTAGGAAAGGCACATCCATCTCTTCCATTCACAATCTGTACAACACTTTGTATTACGTGAAAAATGTAATGTCTGGTAGGATTCCTTTTTGCATAGGTTATTCATCAAAAACAAAACCAAAGAAGTATTGGTCTTAACTCACACTTACCAATATGTTTTAAGAGTAACTCATCACAGAGGGTTTTAGGTCTGTGGCTGCTATGTTACTTTTTATTCAGCAGCCTTTTTTCCTCCTTTCCCCCATCCTGTTTCCTGAATAGTGCAGCATTCCCCAAAAGGCTGAAGGAGACTTCAGCATGACTTGTGTAGTTTTACAGAAGCTCTACCTGACTTACTTATACAAGTATCAAGCATTTTAAGACACAATAAGGATAAAATCTCTCCAAATTTGGCTGAAAAACTAGACACACACAAAGAAATAATTAGTATTAAAGTACTTCTAACCTACCCCTAATTTTTTAAGTACTTAACAAGTGATATCCACTAGCTCATAAAGGTCTCATTTAGGGGAATTTAGAAACAACACTGTTTTGAACAGATGACAGACTGGGGAAGACCAGTTAGTGAAAAGATCTTGTGGACTGATCATGTCCTAGTTACTCAGTTACTAGCCCTCAGCCACTTTGATCCCCTTACTCTGTGCTGGCAGGCACACTCGATCTGTATTACTGTGATGCTCTTCTCCATAATTCTGGAAATCACCATCACAGGAATGTGGAATTATTGCTAACTGATGACAGTTGTCTGCTTATACAGAATGGTTCTATGGCTCATCTTTCATATCTGCTTATTAAGGGCAAAAGGTGGCTTTTAGCATTTTCTTATAACAAAAGGTTCCAAATAATTTGGTTTTGTCTAAAAATTAGCACACAACATGAAGTTTGTTGTCTATCTGGCACACATTTTAGGATTATTTTATGAATTAACTATGAAATTTTGAGTATTTAATATTTGTTTTTAAAGAAAAACTTCAACACACAGACAAAATCTACTGTAAATTCCGAAACAAGGAATATATGTATTTTTCAGGAAAACTCTGCAAGTTGTGCCAAAATCAATAGCTATTAGGTAAGGGAACTATAGCTAAAGGAGATTTCTGAACACATTTCATCTTTTTCACTAACCACACTAGTAAATCAAAACCCAAGGATCAGACATTGCTATCATTCCCTGGAAAACCAAACTATGTGGTTATACTCAAACATCAACAGTTTGGTGCTGGGGGAGGGGGGAGAAGAATCATTCTTCTACTCAAGGTGTACCTATTATCCCATGGTAGCTCTATGCCTCTGGTAAAATAATCAGTGAAATAGCTAATGATATTTCAACTATCACTAAATTCCCAAGTCACACTGTGGCCTATTCTAAACCCTCAATTCCTCTGCTCAGGGCACATGAACCATTTCCGTGTTGGTGTTGTTCTCATGCAGACTTTTGACTTGCCTAAAAAGCACTTCTACAAGTATAACTTATTTTGCTTGGAGACCAAACCACAGTAACAGAAGCTGCACTTTGTAACAAGCGTAAGAAAGCTGATACTGCTATGACAGTACAGCTATAGTGACTAATCCTCTTAAGCAGAAACAAAACTCAAGATGTATATTTTGTGGTCCTCAGCTGCAATTCCTTTGCTTTTTTCTACATAAAACTAGCTCTTGTTGTAATTTTTAAAAACTGTCCTTAAATCAAGTTATCTGATATGCATTTAGGTACTCTTAGTAAAATGAAGAATGGCTTATTAAAATTTCAACTAGGGGACCCTGCCTTGGCAGGATAACCTGAGTTATAACCTCAGTTTCTGTAAAAACAAATTAAGCAAAATTGATCTAAGCTTTTTTAAACTTACTGTAATTCCCTGATTTTGACCATGCTTATATGAATTCTGTCTGGAAAAATATTTAAGTTAAATCAATGGAATATAGTCGTAAGCTTCATCTTGTTAAGATGATGCTTTTTGAAAATAGAAGGTTACTCTTTTGGTGATATATTCTGCTAAGAACTATAGGACTGTATAGAGAGCAGCACTGTACACTTGGCTTTGGACAAAGAATTACGTTATTCTTCAAATAAACAGAGAAGTGGGTGAAGGAATGGTGAAATATTTTCCAGACTTACTGTCAGCCACAGAAGTGAAAAAAGGAAATCTAGACACTTATAAAAGAGTGATTAAAAATTAATCTAACTCCAATTTCATCTGGGCAGGTACTTCAACAGTATCATATACGACCATTCTCCTATTCCTTGTCAAATTTCCATTAATTTAGTTTCTGTTCTCACATATGAGATAAACAGGTTTTAAGGGAAGTAGCTTTGGAACTTTCTTTTTGGGATCCTCTTCAGAAAGTTCAAGAAAAAGAAAAATGTTCCAGTTACCTATTTATTATCTTCTACCTTCAACACTCATTTTAGAAACAACCTAAGCTGCCCCCAGGTAAAGGGTATGAGAATCAGTAGCACTGATCTGCTTTTTTTCTCTNTTATCTCCTACCTTCAACACTCATTTTAGAAACAACCTAAGCTGCCCCCAGGTAAAGGGTATGAGAATCAGTAGCACTGATCTGCTTTAGGCATGCCAGAGAAAAGCCAGTAAGTGAATTCAATAGGCTAAACAATCTGAACATGGATGTGCTGGATTTTTAAGATGACTGAGTTACTGACCCTTCTTGATTAGTGTCCAGTTGCTGCCTGCAGCTAAAACCTAATGTAGACGAGAGCAATTTTCTTCTTAAGTATCTGTGTGGCTTTATGCACAGGAATTTAGATCCAGCTCTGGTAGTCTGAAATGTGGGACTTGGTTACCTCCAAATCTCCTGTTAAATGAACACAAATCTGCTACATAAAATCCTGAGATATTTTATCCCCTTACTAATAAAAAAACCCAAAAGTTACCAGTGATAGTTCCTAGATTTGATTGGGGATTAATGATCTCCAGTTAGTTCATGTAATTTCTACCAAGAGGCAAAAAGGCCACAGAAAATGAACTGCCAGAGGGATTCCTCAAAGAGTACATTGGAACAGAACTGGGCTGGATTGGCAGGATAGCTTTCCTGGTTTATACAGTTTGTTTTTTAGGAAAAAGTAAGACTGGCTGCAGTCTTATACAGAAGTTTGTGTTGGCCAAGAATCCTCTCAACACTGCTACATGCTAGCCCTGCTTTGTGAGAGAAGATGAGCACTCAAGTTGGAGGGGCAATACTTAGCGCAAGATAAAAACCAAATATTAGCAAGTGAGGTATAATATAAAACACAATACAAATCCCAAGAAGCTGCAGACACACTCTACAACTGAACAGGAACTAAGAAAAAGACTAGAGAAATTTAATTTGGTACCAAATTTTTAAAGGCTAATAAATAAACTTGAGATGGGCCTTATAAAAATGGCTCAAGACCTCACCATCTTTAGAGACAGCTTTATGGCTTTCCCTTTGCTCTTCTCAAGGTAATTAGAGTGACCACTCCAAAACTTTTTCTTTTATTTTATCTCATATTTCATTGTAGGGAGAAAAAAAAAATATAAACTTAGTAAAAACTGCAAGTTATAATTTGTAACACAGCACATCACTGGAAATACACCAAATGTAATTTCTCTATGCAATACAATATGAAGTGTCTTGTGGTGTTGGCTCCTCATGAAATTATCTGAAGAAATTAACAGACAAAAAACCTAATAAAACCTGTTAGCATCTTGCACATATAAAAGTACTGTTTAGAACATCCTTTCAGCCACATAATCAGGATATCTCTGGCTTCTTCTTCTGCTCAATTACTGCATTCCAGAAATAATCTGTGTAACTCAAAACAGAAACTTGCACTAGAAATTGTAGAATTGTGCAAGATAAGTACTGCTGCAGTTCTTCTAAGAAAACAGAAAAGGAAGTGGTGGCTGGAAAGATTTTTTAACCCAAAAGCTTTTCTGTTTACCAGTGCCCACAAATTTGTTTGCTGGGAACATCACAGGTGGCTTCGGGTTGCCTGAGTCTGGCAAGACTGGCTTTAAGGACACAGAACTGGGGAGGAACTGGAGTGGCACAGAATATGTAAGAGGATTATCAGAGCCATCTGCAGTTCACAGGCAGCCAATATGCTTATGTTTCATCACCTACAAACTTCTGTCTGAGAACATAGTGATTTTCTGCTTTCAAAGCCACAGAGTGTTGCTGACGAACTTCCAGTTCCATGCCATGGCATGGAGGTGACAAGCAGTGTCAGTACTGGGACCCTGCCTAACCCATGCTGCTTGGCTGGAACAAATTCATGGCTTCACACCAGGCTCTGCAACCCCCTGCCTTAAAGCAGGATGTACAGATGGGGACAAAAATCAGGAAAGTTACTCAGAAATATAAACATTAAGGAGGTGTTTGGTTTTCAAAAACCAAATTGCGGAGTTTACAATATATCAAGTTCTGAAAACTTCAAAAGTGTAGAAAAACTTGTTCCCCCAAGGACAAGCAAGCAGCTGTCTGGCCCAAGGGGAGCTCCTAGGAGGCCTGGCAGTGGACCAGGCACTCAGTCTGCACACCAGCACCAGCCCAAGCACACTCTATGCAATCAGACAGCTCTGCTTTCTTAAGGGAAACTCCCAGGAATGCATCCATCTCTCTGGAACAACACAGGGCTGCTGTTCCATGTATCTGGTAACATTCTTATTTAAATACTTCTTGAAATACAATTTCCTGCCTTTAAAATTGTCTCAAAACACATATATACCCAGACAGTTAAACAACTTTCAAACAGTATATAACAGAAAATTTGCTCATGAATCTGATGTATCCTTGCTTTCATGGAACAGAATTGTTTGCTTAGTCATATGTAACTGCTGAATTCTGTGATGATTTCTGTTTAAAACTCATTTAAAAGACATATAATCTGAAATTTCAAACACACTTGAAATAAAGGTTTCATTCACAGTACAAGATCAAACTCTGTCAAAGGAACTTGTTTTTGATCTTTTTCACCAGAAATATGTCTGGAACAGACATAATTTACTTTCCTGTATCTACATGGTTTTCCATCCCAGTTCAGACCTCTCCATGGAGGATCTAAGTCAGAACCTCTGGACAAGTTGGAAAGTCAGTTGGCTCTGATTAGGAATAAAAGGAAAGAATGCTTGAGGAAAGCTTCTCTGACTAGGAATATTCTGGCTTTTAATTCTCCACTTTCATGGAGCAGGATTCCTCTTGATGTCCTGTCATGGTGGAAGGAGAGGTGATGGGAAGGCTTGCCACTGAAAACCAAACGATTTGCTGGGTTTCCACACCTGTGCTTTCCTTAAAACTATTTCTCTATTTTAGTGTCCCACTCGTGTCTTTCTCTGTGGTGGGTCAGTCTCCAACTACCAGCAAAACAGCCTTTAAAGAACCCACTATAGCAAGACATTTTAACACAAAATATAGCCAAAATGTCCAGTAACATTAGCAGCACTGAGCAAGTTCTTCACATTCCAAATGAAAATTTACATTATTATTTGCAAATTAAGAGAAAAAGGGTATCTTCCTCCTGATATTAGTAATTTCTCATATAGATTCAGCTACTTACATTCATTCCCTATTATCTTATGTCTGGTTTATATACAGTAAAGTACAGTTCTTGAGTATAAGTTGCAATGTAAAACCTCAAAGATTAATATTCTACTCATAATTGTGTTTATCTGTATTTATAGACTTACATACCTTTAATTAAGCTCTGCTTTTCATTTGATCTTTTCCCTTAAAGCATAGAGGTATCTTAAAGGGCTAATATTAACTAATTTTTGTTCTGCAGAAAGAAGCTGAACCACTAACACTGTCTCCCTTTTCTAATGACTCTCAGAGATATTTCATTCCATTTTGAACATCTACTCTTTGGTGAAACATCTACTCTTTGACCAAAAGGTTGACCACCAGGCTCAAAACTTCATGGAAGATAAATAACAATTAAAACCAGAAGTCACATAAGGCAGGAAGAATTACTAAAACCATCTGAAGAAGAAGAAAAAAAAAGATGCTTTAAGCTTTTTAAAGCTTTTCTGTGTCCTTCATTTTCTGCTTCACTGTAAGGACTGCTCATAGTGGATAGAAGCTATGGATGGGTTCTGCAGAAGCTCATGGATCCAAGTCCACAATAAGGTTTTTTACACACCAAATGCAGAATGCAGGGGACAAGAAGAGGCTACTCATTTTAGCACTGTGTGCTCTCACTCAGATTTCTAAGATCCTAGTACAGAGTAACAAACAACAGCCAAAGGAAAAGCCAAACAGGACTAAAAAGCCCAGTGCTTAGGTTGCTAATCTTATTAAACACAGTTTATTAAAATATTAATCTATTTTACTATGTTTGTTTACTTTCCCCATATATAAAGAACCATATAATTTGCATCTGAAAGAACTACACTCAAAGAGGAACTAACTTCAACATTACATCAGGTTGCTCAGGAGCTGTGCAGTGAGTTCTGAGCATCTCCAGGGCTGGAGATTCCACAACCTTCCTGGACAGCCTGTCAGCTGAAAAGAATGAAGTGGCAAGGAACCCAAACAGAAAGTCAGTTTGGCATTCTGAGACACAAGTATATCTCTGCAATATTTGGATTTCTACAAAACAACACGTGTTCCCTTTATGTTTTCTCTTCCGCAGTAATTTTCATGTCAGTTGTTTTCTCAGTACATCTCAAATTATCAGATTTATACAACAATATTTTAACCTAAGTTCTCTCTGGTTTTTTGAACAAAGCTGTCCATTTTCTGACTTCTTTTTAAAAGAATATTTGTGCCATATGCTTCTAAAAAGAAGAAAATGTAAATACTTGTATTTTTGTTCCTTCTCCAGTCTTTCACAGGAATACTGTAATAATGCCAACACTACTTCTCCCACAGGTTCACACACTGAAAAAACTCAGAACAGATTCTATTACCTCTACATATTCATACACCCTTTCTTTTAATGTGTTTGGTGCAAAGCTGTCTATTCTCAGACACTCCAGCTGGCATTTTAATCAGAACAGTGTGGGCACATGGCTATGATTCATTTGAAGTCCCCTTTTACAGCCTCTGTATTGTACTTATCACGTCAGAAAGTTATTTTACCAAATTTGCTCAATTCTTCTTATTTTATTTGTCAACTAAGCCCTCCTCCCTCACTAGCCCTGAAATATGAATGCCAGAGAATCAAAATATACTTTCTCCTTCAGAGAGGAAAAACACTAGTATTCTTCCCATTACTTCATATTGGAAACTCTTCCCAAGATCAAAACTGCTAAAAAAGTGAGCTGAAGGTTAATTTAAAATTTATCTGACTCCAGCAATGGTCTGGTTGCAGGCCAGGACAAGAAGCTGAAATTATAACAGCAATGAGCCCTGCAGTTAGCAGAGAGATGGAAGATAACCATCTTCATTCTCCTCCCTCTGTTAGATCTTACCAGCTCTTGAGAGCATAAGAGCAAGTGGGACAAAAGTCCAACACAGCAAGTGTTAGGTATGTCTCTAGGCCTTTAAATGTGGCTCTAGATGGAATGGTTGGTTGAAGGGAAGCTTCTGTCCCAGTCTCTACACCCAGAGCATTAAAATTCTCCCAAACTCCCATCTGTTTTTCCCCACCCCACCCAGAGCCCACTAGCTCCACTTCTCTCTAGCATTCTCTCACTCATTTTAGACCCAGTATTCTGTTCCTCTCAGGCCCACCTATTCCCTGTTCTTTCTCACCTTAATACCCACTTGAGCTCCCTAGCTCTCCCACAGGAGAAGAACTATGATCTGCTGAACTGAAAGCCTCCACACCTGCTGTAGGATCTCTAAGGCAGTTGCACACCCCAGACCCCATAATTGGCAAGAAGATTGTATATAGAGTGCAGTCACCAGCAATCAATCCAGATGAGACTGCAGAGGAGAGAAATATAAAAAAAGGAGATGCTTATTTTCTCTGTGCTTTGAATTACTCCAGAGGGAATGTTCTAAGAAATTATGGGAGGGGAATTCTAACTGCAGTAGTTTTCTTAGCTGCAGATTTTCCCCAAAGTTAATATGCTGACATGAAGATAGTACAAAACTTAGTTTGACAGCAATGACTAAATTAGATGGCATCAAGTTTATCTGTCCTCTGCCCCACACATCTGCAAATCAACAAAATTAAGGCAGCCCAGTCCTAAGGAGATGAACTACGGTAATGTGTGGGGACAAAAAAAAGCATTTTCAAAGCTCTGTCAGCACAACACTATTTCCTTTGACAATACATATACTCCCAATTAGTTAGCTAAAACTAAGTGCCAGCTCATCATTCAAGCTAAATTACTGTGGAGAACCTCTGTAAGTTTTAATATTAAGCACAGTTACAGAAGACTATAGCATACCATACAACAGGACAGGCTTATCAGCTTTACTGGAATGTACTGCAGAATTCTGGTCAATGGTGCAGAATCTAAACTTCTTAGGGGTCATCCACAGAAATCTCATAGAAACCAGGAGGTCTCAGGAGGTCTCAGCTCCATTCAGTATTGAGGATAAAAGCAAATATACTGAGTTTTATCACTGACATAGGTTACAAGAAGGCAAAATTGATCTCCCTGTTTCAGCTCAGAAGAGGGTGTAATGTATTTGCTGGATTCTGTTTCCTTTAATAGAGACTGTAACACAGAGGTGCTTCTACTACACAGAACAGATGTACAGGCTTATTTTAGTATTATCTAAGGTGAGGAGCCTAAGTACAAGTGATTTTTAATAAGCTTTTGAAAGTTTACAGACCTGAGTGGCATTTCCTTTGGCTATGGCTAACAGTTATTCATTATAGAGCACATCCAACTCAAAACAGGTAATGAAGGTTTTTACTCTATTCATTTTGATGAAGCAGGGAGTTGAAAAAATAAGATTTTAAGTAAAGCTTTTCTTATTAAAAAACAAACAAACCAGAAATAGAAAATTTTAGCAACCATTGTTCTTTGCTTTAATGACCTTGTCTCTCCAAAAAAAAAATTACATAGAGAAGAATGACTACTTTTTTCTTACTAATAATATGGGAGCCTACATAATACATATTCAGTCAACGTGTCCTCTTAAAAAATCTAAGATACTTACGGAGTCCAAACCTTCGGAAAGGCAGCAATTTCTTCTGGTGTATATTCATCTAACCTCTTGGGAACTGCACGTGGCTGAGGAATCTCTTGTAGAAGGTTCTTCTCTATATCTTCTGGAATAACCTGAAACAGTGAGAATAGTCTTAAGTACTTGACTGTTTAACAAATAACAGCCCTGCCCACAAAGCCAGACCAAAATTTGTCATTAGTACTGCATTCTTCAAGCTAAGTGTTTGACCTAAATACACCAATCTCATATGTCTTGAATCTCTGAAATAATATGGAAAATACCCAACTACACATAAACATATATAAATAAAAGCAGTTTGATTTTGTGTTAATTTACTTGCTTATGACATGAGTGCTATTGCTAACACTCCCTCTTCACCTCTATATAACACAAGGATGAAAATGTAACTGCATGGCTACTCACATCTTCGGGGAACAGGTGCAGCCTCTGCATCAGAGTTCTTCTCTGAAGGTTTTTTGGAAGCATTCTATAAACAGCCAGTTTAACAATCTGAGGAAAGGTAACATAGTAACAAATAATCAGGGAGATTACTGATAACATGAAATAGGTTAACTGTATTTCCATCTGTCCACTCTGTTCATCATTGAAGCTCTTAGTCATCTTTCAGGCTGAGGAATTCTGGCACCACACTCAGAAGGAGCTCTAGACCTAAATTTTATAACAAGAAATACTTACTCCTTGTCATATAAACACTTATTTTAAGAGCCATATAGAAAATTTCAGCTTAGAAAGTTAAGAGCTATATTTAGCATTTTTGTGGATGACTGTGTATGATCATTCAACTTCAAAGAATTGAGAAGCTTGTGGTATATTTTGCTGCACATTTACATACACACATTGTTTATGAAAAAATAAATGCTTAAACAAATTTCCCAAGTGGTCCCAGCAACTAGTTTAACAGTGCAATTTGCTGTGTTTAAAACAATTTTATAATTAATGCTTTGTACCTTAAGCAAAGCTGACATACCAAAACACTACATTATGAACTTACTATTTCTATTTATAACCCTTGCTATTAGTTCCAGATGAACAATCTCACTTCTAAACATCAGGAACGAATAGAATTTGCACATCTACTCTGGATGATGCTTATTGTAAAGTAAACAAATGTCAACAGGATTTTCTCTTGGACTCTAGTAAAGATGCCTTTTATTTAAATACAAAACACATTGTTATGGACTTCATCCAGAAGGGGAATATTTGTAAATGTAAAACAATGCACACAACTGTAGGAGACAAAAAAGGTTTTATAAAAGACAGTAAAGCACTTAGAGGCAGACCTATGTGCAATTTTGTAAGTTAAATGTTTGCTCCAGGACACCTGGATATAAACTACCTCCAAATCAGAAACTACCCAGGCATGCTCAGTGCAGCATCAAGCTCAAGCCCATAAACCACACTGAAATGCAGAGCACTAAGCACAAACCAATTTCACAGGCATCTGGATATTTTCTAAGGTGTATTGAGCAAAATGACTTCTTTTTACAAAATTAACTAATGGATTTCAATTGAAATTTTAGAGACAATCACAGAGTTCCCAGGTGGAACCACATTAAGATAAGATTTTTAGGTGTTATGCAGCCAGTACCATAAATCTGTGGACAAATACAACAAATCAAGATGACAGGACAAATATAGCAGGTTATGCAGTTTAACACACAGTTTTGATACCTTCTCTAATAAAAATCAGTAATTATGTATTAAAAACCAAAGATGAAAACTAATGCTTTTTAGGGATAAAATTTATTCATGCTTGTAGAGCAAATTATAATTTATTTAGGTTAGTATACTATGTGTCCTGTCACTACAGGTCTTGATAAAAGGTCTGGCACCATCTTTTTTTGTAAGCCCCCTTTAAATTCTTGAAAGGCCCACAATAAGCTCTCCCCAGAGTCCTTTCCTCTCTAGGTTGAACGACTCCAACTTCTTCAAACTCTCCTCATAGGAGGGGTGTTCTATCCCTCCCATCATTTCTGTGGTTCTCCTCTGGACCTGCTCCAACATGTCCATGCCCTTCCTGTGCTGGGGGCCCCAGAGCTGGACATGGTGCTCCAGGTGGGGCCTCAGCAGAGTGGAGTAGAGGGGGAGAATCACCTCCCTCACCCTGCTGGCCACACTGCTTTGAAAGCAGCCCAGGATTCTGATTTACTACAAAGTCATTAGTCCAGTTACAGAACAGAAGGCTAAACAGGGAGCCAGGACACAGAAGGTGGTGCTGGAAAAATTCCTTCATTGTAACTTCTGCCTCAAAGACTCTTCTACAAGCCAAAATAAATCCAAACCCAGCTACTGGAAAGACCAAGTTTACATCCAACTTCTTGCCCAAAATTCTGCCTACAGCCATAACTTTAATTTCACTGCTGTGGTGTCAAGTCAAAGAAATCAGTAGGCTTAAGTGAAGTTGTACAGACTGTTGTGCACCTTGAATAAGGTTGTGTCACAGAAAAGGCAGATCCAACCAGCAATACTTGCAAGGTGTTAAGTAAGTAAGGGCTCTTCTGTTACCTGAACATACTCAAGTTTTACTAAAAATAGACCAACCCTAAATAAACAAGTATGGAATTGCATATCTGCCACTGAACTCACATGAAACCCAAACTCAGATTCAATGCTCCCTGAAAACACATCAGAGTATGTTGTTTCTTTCAGAAATTAACAATAAAACCCCTTTTTATACATCCTTGTAATGCACTTGTAATAAAAGGAAAACCTTACTGCTTTCTATATCATAATACTTTGAGCTATTAAAATAACAAGAGTTTAATTTTCCATGAAAGTTAAAAAAGCTAGTGATTTCTGTGGAATTTCAGACTGGCAGAGAGGTCTACCCACCCACAGGTCTCACTGCAACCTTGATCTCACTTTGAAATTGATTAGCACAGATTAAGAGTTTATTCAGTTATTCATGGACTCTTACTGCCTCCACCCCCTCTACTTTATCTTTACTACTGGCAATATGGAAAAAATCCTTATCCTCATAAATACTTACTCCTAAACACCATGACACTTTCTCCATCACATACACAGCCACCCCAGTGCTAGTATTTGGGGATTTTTATCCTACTCTAATGCTGTTTGCTCCAGTTTTTGGTGGTGGTTTTTCTTTTTGGTGTTTTTTTTTTTTTTTTTGAATTACAAAGTTCCCATTGGCTCTAATTGCAATTGTCATCTTGAATCTTGAACATTGCAGTATCTTTTTTTCAGCTTGGCAAATTTATACACTCACAGCATAGATATGCTCTTAATAACACAGTTATATGACATTATTCTTTTAGTTTCCAATTTATAGGGCTAGTTAGAAGGAAAGGAATCTGAAGGTAGCTCTATTAAAACTCTTGCACTTTCAGTCCCTTACAACACATCAATACATTTTATGAGTACAAATAAATTAAAATACATTTATTTGAAACACTGTGAGTCCTAAACATTTCAATTTTTGTGACACGCTTTGGCTTATGTGCAACTTGTAGACTATGTCTGATGGAGACAGGCTTTGAGAAAGATTCGTTGCCAGATAAAACATACTTTAAAAATGGAAATCAACAGAGCAATACCACTCCTAGTACTGAGAAGCACAAAATAATTGGCTGAATTTCCAGAAGAAAGTCTACCCTAACAGCTGAATTAAGTCCAATAATCAACAGGAAGCAACTCTAGAACATGGGAAGGACACAATGCTCCAGAGAAAACAAAGTGATTAATTACAAGGCATACCAAAATAACCCTAGAAGAATTTCAAGAGATACAGCAGTTACTTGGAGGTACAGTTTGATACCACATCTTCTACCAGTCCATGGTTTTCAGTTCTGTATACAATATAGTTTTCACCCACACATTATAAAGTATAACACAAAGAACTTTCTAACTCTGACAAGTAGTACAACTTGTACAAGCAAGAATGAATGTATTCAATACTGCCATAAGAACCATTTGATCACAGACAAATCAAACTTCCATGCACATGCATGTCATTTGGCTTTCCACTGCTGTCTTCCACTTAACAAAAATGTGGAAGTTTAATGTTTTCTTTAAATTATTAACTTGACTCAAAAATAAGGAATGGATTAAGACTTTTTAATACTAGCATTTATTTTTGTGTACTATGAAGAAAATGACCAAGTCAGCTCTAAGACTTACTCAGATCACCTAGAGGTTTCAAGATAACGTGTTTCAAGATAGCATGTTCTCCTCCCCATGCAAAACTAACCTGTATGCCTACTAATCCAGTCTCTGACGTTTTGTTCTACCTAATTAAAATCATTACTCCCTTGTAATAGAAGAAAATGCTACTACTTCTAGTGGTTCAGTAACTGACTTCTAGCATGCACATATTATTCTATCAAATATCCCTTACTGATGCAAAGAAAATAAGTTCTGAACAGCAAGATTTAACTGTGCTTTCTGTCTGAGCTTTTCTTCAAAAGACCATTATTAGGCAGATATAATGGCAAGCCTATACATGCAAGCAGTTGCTAAAGGGCATGCAAAAGGAGAATTAGAACATTTTAAACCCCTTCACACCAGTGCCAGCAGCTAAACAAACCAAAACCCGGACGCCCTGGAGGCTCCCTCCCAGCACATTTCCATTGAGCTACCCTGCTACACTTAATAATCTTCCCTAGCAGGTAACATTCATTCTGAAAAATTATTGCCCATTATTTCTCTGTCACAGGCAATACAGCCTCTGAATACTGCAAAGGTCAATCCTCTCACTGAGCACTTGGTCTTAACCAAATGTAATTTCTTTTTTTTCTTTTCTGGGGTCAAGTTTCTGATGCAGCCAGAAAAAAAAAAAAAGAAAAAATTAAGCTGAGTTTTGGCTACCTTTCAAATCACAAATCAAAGAAAAATTGATTGAAAACTGTGTTCTCACAGGATTACTATCTACTTCTGCAGATTAAATCTGACAACATTATTTTGCAGGCATTTAAATGAAAAGTTACAAGATTTTTCTAGGAATCTTTTTCAAGTAATCTTTGCTCCCTCTCAAATCTGAGATTTAAAACTACATCTTTTAGTCTTTTTGTATCAAGTACCTAGAAGTCTAATTTTGAAAGTGCTGGTCTCATGCCAATCAGCAGTTTTCCAGCTAAATAAAATCTCTGAAAGTTTTATTAAAAAGTCAAGAAATTCCCAAACCTCTATGATTTCCAAACACCTACACCCCAAATCCAAAGGTTTACCCATTTCCTTTATTTTCAAAAGATTGTCCTGGCAAAGAAAATACACCAAACCGGTCAATCAGATTTTTTTTTAGCAACCTCCAATGGAAACTAACCCTGCCTGCCCACTTATATCCTAAGAGATTATTGCTGCCATAAAGAATATTAGTATTATATTAACCTGAAGAACAGAGTGGCTGTTTTGAACTACAGCAACAAAGTTTCATGGTGCACCTAAAGAACATATTTAATAGTTTTGCTTACGGGTGGTCCAAGAATTTACATTCAATCTAAGTCAGAGAAATGTGAACAAGCTGGTTTTTTTTCTTCAATAAGTACTTCTTAAAGTAGCCCAGCCAACTTCATTAGATTAGTTCTATTCTCTGGTATTTTGAAGAAGAGCAGGCAACTGAAAACACTAGAAATTTTAGACAGATTCAGAGACACTCCCCTCCTCATGTTTCCCAAATGAACTCAGAAGTATTTAAGGTAAAATGTGCTGGACTATGTACTTCTGATATCTTTTTGTTAACACACTAATTTCCACCCTTACATAAATGCAAATTTTTCTGAAGTGCTGAAAAACCTGGTAAAATGAACAAGGAATGTTAAGCTCTATACAAAACACCAACTACAGAGACTTCTCTCTGCATTCACTGCCCCATATTAACATGAAAGATACTTAGCAATGGAAAAAAAAAAAAAAGTAGTCTTTTTCTAATCTCAGGTACAAAATCACACATCAGAGATCAGACACATATGATTGGACAGGTGAGGTTTTTTATTCCTTTCAGCAAAGAAGAGAAGTCATGGATACAAACAGTTGCCATGAGAAGCTTTCAAGACCTGTCTGGATAAATCCCCAGCAGCTTTATCTGACCTAATAGTTGACACTGCTTCGAGTAGGAAGTTGGACTAGAGATTTCCTCAGATTCTCTTCAATCTGAATCATCCTATGGCCCTCTGAAAAAAGGCACTTGTAAATTCAAATTAAGCACAATCCCTCTGAAGCACTAACTACCACCTGCAAAGAACATAAAGCTCCAAAATTACTAAGATAGATACAATGAGGTCAGCTCCCATTACGTGAGAATATCACTCAGCCTTGGTGGCACCGTAGGAAGGAGCTAGAAAAGATCAGGGATGATACTACAGTAACCTTGTCTAAATTCTGACAACTATACTTATGGCTTTCTGCTTCCCAGGTAAGCATAAACTATAACATTTTGTATCAATTACTCATTACCATCTTTTTAACTAGCCATTAGCTGTGAAGCAGGTTTTCCTGAAACACCCTGTATACTAGAAACAAAACTAACAGAAAAATATTTATCTTGGGGATTTGCATGTTTGAATTGAGATATATATAAGTAAAGACAGTGCTAAGCATTCCTGCAGTCCTACTATATATACACACACAGAGTCTTATATAAACTGAAAATAGTCAAATCCATTGCAAAATCTCTATGCAGCACCATGGAAGTTTACAACTTCCTTTTCCTTGGAAGTAACCTCTTCCATTAATTTACTGCCCTAATTTCTGTAACAGCACTATTTCCAAAAGCAATGATGACTCATCTAATGAAGCACTACCAGGATGAATTAGCAGGAGGCAGTTAAGTCCAAGGGCAGAGAAATAGCAGTAGCCTCCAGGATGAAAGTAACACTTTACCAAATGAAGATTCAGATGCCACAGGAAGATACAACCTGCTTCCTACAATCTTCCTAATTCCACTGGCTTCACAGGAACTGAATTTAATGTGATTAAAAGAGAAAGAAAGTGAAATAAAGTGATTTAAAAAGCCTCCATAATAACTATGTGTCATTCAGATTATGATTTGAAGATGTGTATGTTACTTAGGCTGACACTGTTCTCTTTACACTACTACTTTTTCAGGTTTTAAAAACTAGTTCTAAAAATAAGCCTCTTAATAAAGCTTCATCATAATTTCCATTTTTGTCATATCCCAATGCATTTCACACCAATATAATTCAACTAGTAAACAAATGTTTCTAGCCATAAAAACCCATTAGAGCTACACAAACAGACTGTATCTTGCCAAATTACCACCCGCTACTACTAATTATGACAGAAACATGTCTGAGATATCTTTATGAGAGAGGCAATGGAATGCTTTATCTTCAATAGAATGACAGAGTTAATTGCTCTGTTAAGATTCTCCACCATTGTGTTAAAAAAATAGTGTCTGCTGCTAAATTAGACCAAGACTTGAGCCACATCACCATTTGCTGAGCCTTTGTCCAACAGGCTTTAGTTTTTGGCAATGCATTTAATCCTCTTCTGTTTGCAGAGAAATTAATCTATGAGTCTGGCAATAAAAGAGGTATTTCAGAACAAATGCCAGAAGGTAATTTAGAGAACATCCAATTCTCATGCCCTAACAAGCTGTGTTACACTGCCTCCCAGTGCTCAGCATCTGTCTGAAGCTCAAATGAAATAGACTGAAGAATCCATTTTAGACATGGAACTATCAGTAATTCCCAAAGGAATAACAACTATCTTAGAGGCTGTTTGCAAAAGCATTTGTTTTGAAAAATTCTAGACAGAACATTAATGGAAATGTAGGATTTAGTTTCATTTTATTTAAAGAAGTTGTGACAGTAAAAACAGAAACCAGGCAAATTCATATGGTGGACTACTTTTTCATTGAGTACTTGCACTTGTATAAGGCAGACCTGGGACAAACCAAGATTTCCAAATAATTGATAAAACCCATGAATTTTACAGCAGACAAGATTTCTCTAGGTAAAGGAAGAAACACTTTAATATTTTATACATAAAGCGAGCCAAATGAAAGCATTTCAAAGTCAAAACTGAACATAAATATCTATTAATCTCTGTGGGTCTTGTATCATGCTCTGAAACATTAATACTTAGAGAATTCAGTCCTCCAATCTGTCCATTCAAACCTCTAGAAGAAGTTACTTCATAACTTCATAACTGTGTAAGTCAAAATGGTCATATCTGGCTCCCTGTTTTTTTAATCAGTACAAACACATGAACACTGCATTTCAGAATATACAACAGTCTAACACAGTAAATAGGCTTATGTTCAACACAATCACCATTTCCATTTCTTTCACAGACCATGAACACACAGTATAGCAGAAAAGATTTAAAAAACCATCATCACTTAAAACCTACCATTGAATTTCACTGGGAGAAAGAGACAGATGCACTTTTTAACTTTTTTAAGATTAGCATTATTCTTGCTGACTCTTAAAAAAGCAGTAGGGTCATTGAGCTCAAATACAGCTTAGCTCACTCAAACTGGAGGCAGTTCACTTATGAGAAAGGTCAGACCCCTGAAACTAAAAGGAAGTAAATAAGTGAAAAATTAGTGAAGCAAACAAGTTTGATTTGCTCCTTTGGACAGCATGGAAGAATGACAAAAATACACAACTTACAATCTAACCCTGAAAACATTGTTTACAAAAATGGTGTCACAAGCCAAGCTTCTACAAACCACTAGCAGTATGTTTGTAATTTAACCTTAGATATGCAGGTAATTGACCCCACTTGTTTAGAGGAACTAATTAACTGGAAACCAACTAGTTTCACAAATGAAAGAGAAGGGAAAAGCACTTACAGCAGTTGGATCCTTCAAATGGAGCTGAGTTGCTGTCACTTGCTTGAAACCACCAGGATAACTAGAAAAATGAAACAAACATACAAGCTTAATTCTAAATGCTCAAGCATGATGTTAACAAAAGTATCACTACATCTTGAACAATGGTGTAATGATATTACAGGCTCTCAAAAAACCAAAGTTGTTCTCATGAGCTCAAAACCTGTATTTTATTTATCTTGTCAACTATCTCATTTCAACACCATTTGTGCTTTCTTATTAATTCACTTCAGTATGAAAAACCTTGTGCTTCACAAGCAGATGGATATGTTTTTAAAACTGCTTATTAAATACACCATAATAGATATAGAATACAACAGGAATAAGATATGCAGAATTAGTTTTAGAACTCTGAAATATTTCCAGAAGAACAAGATGCAGAACCAGGTGGTGGCTGACATAAGAGACATTCATTTTGAACTGTATTTATTATTTTCTTGCTATTCTAAATAAACCTTAGCAAGACTTGGCATATCTACAGTAATAAAATTTTAATTTTACTGCAATGGATCCATCTTTCTAAAGCCTATATGACATGTTGAAGCTGCACTAATTCAGATCTATGCATAAGCTTTAAATGAATGATAGCATGGAGTAAGAAATGACATGGAAGTCAGGTAATGCTGGGTTACATTTTGATTGAATTACATTATTGGGAATCAGCCCAAGTGAAATGAAAATATGCCCAGCATCATGAAGACATGTCCACTGAGCTGCATGGCCTTAAATATTAGTTTTAAGTGTACAGTTCTTTTTGCTTATCCAAAACCAACGTAGGTACTTAAGCACACACTTTAACTTACATGTTAAGTTTTTAGAGAAAATTTTAGGTCATTTGGGAGATGGAGACAAAAAAAGCACACAATAATTTCCATCACCTCTGAACAAGAGTTTCTCAGCAATTCAGCAATTTCAGGACTGCATGATGAGCACTACAAAATCAGCTTTCTCAGTGTGATTTATTCATCTCTCAATTGGATACATTGTGACACTCAGAGATTATTATGTATTAGTATCACTGCATAAAATAGGAGCACTGAACTGATCATCAACACCCTGTCTGTAGCTGATTATTGCACTCTCTATTGTAAACAAGTTATGTCTGCCAGAATATTTTACACTACTGTAAATAACAATGCAGTTATAGTAACATATATGTTACTATACAATGTACTATAACATCACTACAGCTTGAGAGTGTTTCATTTTTTAATTGTTTTTCCAACTTCTTTTTCATCCTCTGATTCAATATTTACTCTTAGGTAAATAGGTCCTGGTAGGATAAAGGAATTGAAGTTGGTGACTATATATATATATATATATATGTGTGTGTGTGGGTGTGGGTGTGTATGGGTGGATATATATATATACACACATCTTAAATGTACAGTGCCAACAGAAATATCTTCTATTACACNATGTGTGGGTGTGGGTGTGGGTGTGTATGGGTGGATATATATATACACACATATACACACATCTTAAATGTACAGTGCCAACAGAAATATCTTCTATTACACAGTACACAGAACAGTCCAGACCATTGCATTCAGAGGTAACAGAAGACAGAACTTCACTCACCAAATCTGTTAACTTATTCAATTGTTCTGACAACTTTTGAGTTAGATTATTTCCCTAGCAACATACACCGGGTAAAAAAAAAAAAACAACAAAAAAAACAAGAAAGAAAAACAAAACAAGAAAAGAAAAAGAAAGGAGGAAAAAGGTTTGCATTATTTTAAACATCGTAACACATGCAAACAAACAAACAAAAAAATAAACCCTGAAAGTTAAAGCAGGAATTCCCTTTTAAAGCAATTTGCTAAAAAAGACTTCAACTATTAAGAAAATATGACATGAAATTTACCACAAGCTCATTACCACAAGCTTTATTTACTATAAAGCTTACCCAGTATGTGAAGAATACACTTTCTGTTCCCATTTGTTACCAGAGAAGGCAATATGTCTTGTATTTATTATGACAACATGATCTCCACAGTCATCTGCAAGGTAGAAGTAAGTGGAAGATATTAAAGCAAACCACAGAGGGAATCAATCAAAGTGACAACTATTATGTGTGCAATACATACATAGTACCATATAAATACACCTTCCATAAAACTGAAACTGAAAGATTTGAACTTCTTGAGTCACACCATCCAAATCAGCACTTAAATACCAACCTTAATTACTATTTTTAGTACTACCAGGTTAGAAGGCAGGTAACCAGGTAAAATACTATCAGGCCAGATGACTTAACCATTGCAAATATTCAGTTAAGATTTGGAAATCTGGCTTACAGGCAAATTTCTATTCTATTCAACACATTATGCTGCATATGCACATATATTAAAAAACAGAAACCCAAAACAACAACAACAACCCCACCCCCCCAAA